>CM073464.1:83016369-83616369 GCA_037074535.1 Gleditsia sinensis
CAGACCTCCCAAACTCATACTGTATGACTCTATTTTTAACGTCATGAGCGAGAATGTGAAGAAACATCGCTACTTGCTCATCAACCAACATATTTTTTGAAGGTTTTAATCCCCCAATATTATCAAGCATGAAACAGAGGCGATCAAATGTTGACCTATACATCCTAATTTGATTATAACACATACTGTCAGTAGAGTGAACCATATTTCTAAGGTGGACCCTCTTTTGGTGAAAATCTATATTGTATCTGGCGGTGGGCCTACGCATTAACCTACGACGATGAAAAGCCATAAGCACACAAATTATAATGCGCATTTTACGTAATGTGTTAGCCATTTGTAACCACCAGTATAATACAATATACAAGACTTGTGCAGTTGTCTCGTCCATTCCAGAAAGGAGAAAATATACCTTTAAAAACATAAAGAGAGATGATTACAATGTGCGGTGAGAAATAAACAAAGAAAGACATTAATATGCTTTTTAAACAATGAGTTTCTGGAATATGATTATTATTTGACACACTTGATGATTGGAACTTACTATATGCTTTTTAAATAAACAAAGAAAGACATCAATATGCTTTTTGCTTTTTGTATTATAAATAGTTCCATAGTTACTACCTACGAATCAGTTGCTCTTCCTCCAAATCAGATTAGCTCCCACTGGCTAATGGCTATTGAAAAATAGATGAAACTCAAATGTAAAGACAAGAAATGACTAGGTACTGGAAAGCAAAAGACTTGAATCGTTATACTGGTGATTTGGTTGATTATGCTGGTGATTTGGTTGATTATGCTTCACTTATATCGTTAGACTGGTGATTTGGTTGATTATGCTTCAGTCATTACTGCACTAATTATTGGTGTGAATTAATAGGTTCTGATTTGGTTCGTGCATGTATGCCAAACGACAAGATCAAGCTCCATCATTACTATTTTAATTACAGTGATACACCTACAGGCAACTTTTCTTCTTTTTTTTTGGGCTTCAGGTAGAATCAACTTTCCAAGAATCTAATTGTTTGACCTTCAACTAGAGCAAAACTGCATAAAGCTACTTTGTTGATCATAAAAAAAATTTTCATCTATAACTTATGACTGAATGACTTTCATTGGTAGATGGCTCATCTTGATTCCTACTTACCTTCCCAGATTCATGACTTGTGCCATTTCATCTTCTATTCACATATACTTTGAAATTTTGAACTTTGGAAGAGTTGTAGCAAGTAACCATGAACTTTCAAGTCTGTTAATTAAACCCTTGAACTATGGGAAATCTTGAAATAGGGGATTGTCTTTTTGCAGAGAAATGAAACCCCGCAGATAAGGCCCATATCATTTGACTTGAATGTGAACGTTGATTAGAGTAACACTTAAGCAAGAAATTTAAGTAATTATTTCATATTTATTATATATACCATGATGTCATCCAAACACAACATTTTCTACTAGTTGAAAATCAGCTTGTTCAATCTCCTATCATATAGTGCTTTTATATTACTCTTATGGGCAGGAAACTTAAGCAGAGTTTGGGGTATTTAGTAAACTGCATGTGCTACTCTGAATCAAGCACTTTTAAAGTATTACTTTCTGTTGTAGAGCTGTCCTTCGTTTGGCAATTCCAAGCTCTATAGACTATACAATTGTCGAGCTCGAGCTAATACAAATTTTGTGAATGCAGAATTGTCACCACTTTTTCAACACAAGAGTTATACAAAGGAGGATGCACACAATCAACATGTTATCCAATCAGTGACAGATCAGATCTGTAAAACCAAAGAGAAAAGAATGATGAATTTACCTTGACGACGATTCTTGCAAGAAATTTTCACGGATGCTTGATGGAACCCACGAAGAATGAGGACCAGAAAAAGAAGAAGATCCTGAGATGGAACCCGCGAAGAAGGAGAATGAAGGCACCCGAGCTGCGCTGAGATGGAACCCACGATGAAATCAAGCTGAGCTGAGATGCAACCCACGAAGAAGGAGAGCAAAACAAACGCAGCTGAGATGAGATTGGAACCCACGAAGAAACCGAGCACGCTGAGATGGAACCCTGGAGAAGGAACACGCAGAAGGAACCAGGAAGAAGATGGGAAAGGACCACACAGGATATCGGGGGAGCACGCAGAAGGAACCAGAGAAAAAGAAGATGGGAAAAGAGCACACAGGATATCGGGGGGGAGGGCTGGGCTGTCTTTTGGGCGATGGAATGCCACATTCCTTTGTATTCACGGTGGATTGCTTATTCCATTAAAGAATGGAATCCTGGATTCCATGGAAGGCTTATTCCTTCAAACCAAACGTTGCAATTTTGCTTTCCGTCTACCTTTCCCTTTCCTTTCCACTGAACCAAACGTGCCCTAAAAAGGAAAAAAGAGAGAGAATATAAACCTGAGACCAGAGAGGCGAAACGGACAGACACACACTTGCGTTCATCGAAGAGGGAGCAGGTAATAATGTCAAACTTGAGCATTTGGTTAGGACTGGGAGCATTAGCGCTGGTATTTGTATCATCGGCTTCTGCCGACGATGTTCTCGTGCTGACGGAGGACAACTTCGATAAAGAGGTTGGCCAAGATCGCGGCGCTCTCGTCGAGTTTTATGCTCCCTGGTACTAAAAACTGAACCGAACTTCTATAGCAACTATGTCTAAATCTCTGTTTTTGTTTTTGTAATATTGTGTCTTTCCGTTGTCATTTTCTATCAATTCGGTTAATAATATCGAGTGTGCGTTTTTACTTATTTAATTTTTTGACATCTTAATGCTGAACTTGTAGATTTAGTAGTTGTTTAAGAGCGGGTCGTAATTATGTCTTAGATCTGTGGCTAATAAGATTGACTAATATGTCCGAATCGCCACTAATCTTTCTGATCCGATAGGTAATGGATTGATGCGGTTTAAGTATTTGATTAATTAGCCTTAAAATACTAATGGGGGGTAAAGTTTGTTCAGAGAATCATGCCACTTTCTGTGATTTCTAATTCAAAGTACACTATCTATGTTTTTTTCCTTTTGGTCCTGTTGCTCGTATTGTTTATCACTGTAGCTGTATTGTGATCCTAATCTTAACGAATTAGTGATAATTTCACCTCTACATCAACTTGAATCCTGCCTGGTTAAAACACACTGTTGTGCACGCAGGGGTACAAGTTTCATGTTCTCGCTTTGAACCATAGAATGCATTATTATCATCTGATTCTAGATTTCTGCGTTTGCTTTGCGCTTACTCAGAAATATTTTTTGCTCTAAAATTTATCGCTATTGCATTATTGTATACAAAGTATAACTTTTTTGTTCATCAGTTGTGGAATTTAAATAAACTTGTTAGGCATTCTTATTTAAGTTCCAAGATACAGTATTTTTTTTCAATGAACCACTTGTACTCATGGTTTTCATGTTAACCTTAAGATTTGATGGCAACCAAATTAAAAACATATCCCATGGCAGGTGTGGACACTGTAAAAGGCTTGCCCCAGAGTATGAAAAACTTGGAACAAGTTTTAGAAAGGCCAAATCCATTTTGATTGGGAAGGTTAGTTACATCCTTAGATCTCCTGCAACCCATCCATTCTTTTTTTATTGGAATTTCACACATTGATGGCTCCTAATGCAGGTGGACTGTGATGAGCAAAAAAGTATCTGCAGCAAGTATGGTGTTTCTGGTTATCCCACGATTCAATGGTTTCCTAAGGGATCTCTAGAACCAAAGAAGTGAGTGCTTGCCAATTTCTGTTACTTCTAACTTTTAATTTTTGCATTTATTATTATGAAATCTGAAATAGTGTCAGACTGCACTTGCTCATTCTTTAAATATCACAAACTTATCTCTTCTGAACTTGTAGCCTTTCATGGCATCTGTTACCCACATGATAAAATTCTATGTGCTTTAGGTATGAAGGTGAACGGACTGCAGAAGCCCTTGCTGAGTTTGTGAACAAAGAAGAAGGTATTCATCTAAAAATATATTTTCCAGTTTGTTGAACTGTTATTGGTTGTGTATCTTTTCTGTTTTATTGCTCATATACATGTTATCATTATGTATGCTGTAAAACAAGGTTTCTTAATTTGTATGTTACTTTGCACAGGGATCTGAATTTTTTTTATTGGCTGTTGTTGAAATTTAAATTATCATCAATTATCGTCTTGACTTGTGACTCATGTTACTAAACGTGGACACCATAACCACCTCAGGCTTTTGTCCTTTTATATTGCCATCCTTTTCAATGTCTGTAGTGTAATATGCTGTCTCGGTGATCTTGGTAGTTTTTGTCATCCGTACTTTCTTCTGCATGGAATCTTGTATTTGCTCAACTTAACTCTTCTGACCATGGTTGTTAACCTGAAAACTCATATGCATTTAAGAGTTTAGACTTTAGCCTAGGAAAATTAGGGGAGTGCATAACCCTACGGACCCGAATTAACCCAATTGAAACTGATCGGAAAGTTCACGTAGATTAAATCAGATTGACGGATTTAATCGGATGAGATTTTTAAAAGATTCAGATTTATTGGTTCGGGTGGGGTTCAAAATATTTGGACCCGATGTAACCCATGATCGACTAACTTTTTTTTTGGACTGGCTGATCGTTTAGAGTTAAAACAATGTCCTAACCGTGGCATAGTGGTGAAATCTCCGCGTTATAACTTTGGCGTCTCGAGTTTGAGTTGCAGTGACTATTGCTTCTCTTCTCCTTTTTTTTTTTTTTAATACCAGAAAAAAAAATTAAGCTTAAAAGTAAAACAACATTGTTTTGCTTGACTATATAAACACATTCAGCCAAAAAACCCTCAAGCTGTTCGCAACACTTCCTCCATTCCTCATAATCATTCATGACATTCCCTCTTCTACCTAGAGAAACTGTTGGCCTTTTCTTGTTCCTCTTTGCTTCTAGCCATCACAAACCTTTATCTCTCGTCTTTTGTCTCCATCTTTCCTAATCACCACTTCTCGTCTTGTCTCTATTATATTATCAGTTTAAGAGACTTTTAGAGATGTCGTTTTCAACTTTGTGCCCTCCATTGGAGCATTGTCACAACTGCCGATGCGTTCATGGAATTTTGGCCATGAATCTAGTCTACTGCTATTCAAAGAAACCATTTTGCTTGCTCTTGTTGGTGTGAGTTTTCATACGACATATTATTAACTTTGTATTGTTTTATGAAATTTATATCATCTATTTTGGAATTTGGAGTCTGATTATGGCTTATTGTTAATATTTTATTGTTTAGTTCATCCCTTTTTTTCCCTTTTCTCTTTCTTTATTGTGCAATGAAACTGGTTTACCGCTATCCAAAATCTCGGGTGGGTTTGAATGGGTTTTTTCCAACCTGACCACTGTTCAGTTAGACTGAGTTTATGCCTCAACCCACTTGAACGACTCAACTCACAATCAAACTCGCATTTTGGTTAACTTGCTTCTGACAGGTCTCCACATAGAGCGCATGAGTCAGTCAATCTGTCATTGATGTCAAACTGGTCTTGTTAATGCAGGTACCAATGTGAAGATAGCTTCTGTTCCATCCAGTGTGGTAGTTCTCACTTCAGATAACTTTGATGAGGTTGTCTTGGATGAAACAAAAGATGTTCTGGTTGAGTTCTATGCGCCATGGTAAGTATAGGTTTAACATCTTTTTTTATGAGATCATATCAGTACAATCAGATAAAAGGATGTTATGATCTGCCTGAAGGTTTGGGATATTGCTTTTTTGTGTTGAGTGAGATTTTTTGCATTTTGAAAATTCTTTTTAATTTTTTTCAATAATTCTGTCTTGTAGGTGTGGTCATTGCAAAGCCCTTGCCCCTGTAAGAATATTTTCCAGCCCTCTACTATTACTATAGTTTATGCCTACTTATGTTTAGATTGAGGTCAATCCTGACAAACTTTTTACTTTTCCAACAGACTTATGAAAAGGCTGCTACAGCATTCAAATTGGAGGAAGATGTTGTAATAGCCAATATTGATGCTGAAAAATTCAAAGATTATGCTGAGAAGTGAGTCCAGTAACATGACTTAATTGTTGTAATTAAACTAGTTTGATATCATATTTAAGATGTACATGTACCTAATTTGGAGATGTCGCCAACGCAGGTATGGTGTTAGTGGCTATCCCACCCTCAAATTTTTTCCAAAGAGCAATAAAGCTGGTGAAGACTATGATGGTGGCCGAGATTTGGATGATTTTGTTACTTTCATCAATGAGAAATGTGGTACCAGCCGTGATGGGAAAGGACAGCTTACTTCTAAAGTTGGTGAAGAATATATGTTTTCTAATGGATGAGATTGGAATAATATTCTCTGTCTGAAATACTTGATTGTTCATGGTATAGGCTGGTATAGTAGCAAGTCTGGATGGCTTGGTGAAGGAATTTTTGAGTGCTGCTGGTGATGAGAAGAAATTGGTCTTTTCCCAGCTTGAGGAGGAAGTTAAGAAGCTTAAGGGTTCTTCTGCAAGGTCATTTGAACAACACCATGGCTCTGTTATATTCTGGTTGCAAAATTTTTGGCTTAACATTATTTATCAATGTGGAAGCCCTCCTAGTGTTCAACTACAGGCCATTCTTTTAATGAAAGTTATTTTGTTTGATATTCTAAATGTGTCCATTTGATTCCCCAGATATGGCAATCACTATATAAAATTTGCTAAAAACTGTATGGAAAAAGGTGCAGACTATGCAACAAAGGAGATTCAACGTCTTGAGCGCATACTTGACAAGGTAATTTATGTTATTTGTCTTGTGTAATATCAAAATATATATTATGTCTAATACTATAATGATATTAAACATGTGCATGTGCAAGTATCTTTTCTTATCAGATTAAATAGGGTTCCTCTCCATGGGAAGTTAGATGACCAATTACATAGAAGTTATTTGCAGAATGCAGTAACCACATAAGAAATAATAGAAGTTGTGTTCAGTGTTTTGTATTCAAGGAAATTTGACAACTTGAACTAGGCATTAGACACCCAAAAGAAAAAACAAATTGTAGCGTTAAATTTAAACCTTGTAAGCTTATAATTCCTCTCAAGCTCTTTGGGACAACCTAGAAATTATGTGTTGTATAGCTACTGTATTAAAAAAATTGGAATTTAAGAAAATTTTACGACCCAATTTAGCATTAAAATAAACTCTTATGGAAAAAAACCAGTTCTTATATTTTCATAAAAGGTCCGTACATTCTCTATAAGGAATTTAATTTGATGGAATTTTTTTAACCATCAGTAGTCTTTTTGACTCAACTCATTTTTCTTGATCCCAACCACTTAATTGGTTTCAGAGTTATTACAATACTGTGAAAGACAGAAAGTAGTCTTTAATTAGCAAATTTTGGAGCTGTTAATTTTCCTCCTATTTTTCAGAGCCAAATGAGGGTACAGTTTTTGTTATTTTTGTTTATTGAAAGTTGAGGTTATAGTCTGATGGCGATAGTAATCAAGTAAGCGCAAATTATTAGTAAGAATAGTTTAGCGGAGGACAGTCAATGATATGCAGCAGCAATGGATTAGCAAATAGGTGAGAAATAATTTAGACTGTAAATGTTTTGTAAACTAGCATGTGACATGACATTCACAAGAAGCGTTCATGATTGACATTAATTTGGATGACTTATTTGAGTATGTTTGAACTTTGTTGGTTTATTAATGCAGTCAATCAGCCCTGCAAAGGCAGATGAGCTAACTCTCAAGAAGAACATATTATCTACCTTTGCATGATCTGGTGTCGGAATTTGAAGAGTCACCGACTGAGTTCTCCTTGGGAAGGTGATTTTTAGTTCCTGAGTACCTGGGTCTTAGCAGCCATTGTTGCTCTGAACGTGACTAAGTTAAAGAAGTTAAGCAAAAAGATAGATTTTCATCTGGGAAATCATATCATGAACCTATTAGGATGACTTCAGGTTTAATCAGAGGATTTATTTTTGTATCATTTTTCATTTTGGGCTTATTTGTACCGGCATGGCATCTGTTATCGAAATGAACTTGCATTTTGGCCACGGAGAATGAGATGTGACATTGCCAGCCTACAATCCTTCGCGCACATAAACCCGACATTTTAACAAATTATGTGACAAAAACGTGCCGGTGGCTTATCTATTCTTTCTTAGTAAAACATAACATGCTAACATGAATACGGTTTAAGCCAGATAGTCCTGCATTTCGCTTCTTCTGTAATTTGGCTCTGGATTGTCACGCCGTTCATAAGTCTGCCCCGACTCTCACTGTTTGGTTAGTGTGTCTAGAAATTTGCATAACCCAAGATTCCCATTGTAAATTATTATACAAGGGTACAAACACAATTTTAGAGGTCTTTGATGGGGGAACTATAATTAAACACCCCTCCCCCCTTCCAAAAAAAGAAGTTAAAGACGGTACATCTCTGGAGTTTTTTCTTATTTTTTGACAAATCAAAAATCATTCCTTCATTAAACATGAATAAAAATTTAAAACTTATAAAATAAGCAATAAAAAAATAATTATAAATTAAATCTGCATTTTCAAAAATGATAGATATCACATTAAGAATTAACATTCTTCTTAGCTATTATTAATCAAAATATTATATAAAAATTATAATAAATTTATCTAAAATACAACTAATTAGTCATTCTATAAAAAAAAATCATTTAAGAAGAGATAATATAACTCTCAATATTTTTTAAAAATTAAAATTTTTATACATTATTCTTTTTCTAAATTTAAATATTGTATATTTTAAAAATATATCTTTGAAAATGTAAATTAGCATTGAATTTTCTTTAACAAAATTTTTTTTCTTAATAGATGAATTTTTTTTTTTTTAAAAAAGACTTTTCTAATAAAAAGAGAAAACTTTCTTAAATAAAAAATAAACTTTAATAAAAAAAAATTATTTAAAGAACTCAAATCTTAAAAAAATAAAAATAAAAAAGCGCAGAAGACAGCTGACATCAGCAACTACCCCCAAGCTTGTTACACGACAGCTAAGGTTACCGAAGGGGGAAAGCACAAGAGGAAATAAATCAGTTACACTATCCACCTTCAGAGTTCAAATGGACCAAAAGGAGCTCCTCGTCATGGAGTTCCGCGTCAAGTAGCAATTAAGAATATTTGGGGTATATAACATGGTTAACAGTACACTCCATTAGGTGTGTCTTTTAAAGAGAGAGTAATAATACCGTAACAAATGGTGTTTGATCCAATTCAATTCTCTGCTTCATATTTTATGGTGAGGATATGTGGGCTTTACCCCAAAAAAGATTTCACTCAGTGAAGCAATTGAGAAAGTTTGAGCCATATAACATGATTCACTAACATGTCTTTTGAAAAAAGTATAATGAGACCATAATATTGTATATTAATATATATTTTTTGAACAAGTCATCGTATACTAATATGGACAGAGCTTTATGAAGCAGGTTTTGGGTCACAGATTGTGACTTTACAAGGCGCTTTTTATGACCCTCTCTCACTCTATGGGACCATTACAGTTTCATGACAAAAAGAGTGCTTCAAAGACCACGAACCTTTTTGTCCAAAAAAAAAAAGACCACGAACCTTTAGCAGCACACAGCCTTCCCTCTTGAACAAAAGCCCCTCCCCTCCCTTTATCTTCTTTATCAACTCTAGGCAGCCCCCTCCTCCCCATTCTCTTCTTTTTTTAATTCTTTCACTGTTTTTTTGTATTTTCATTTTTTAGGAAAAGAATTTATTTTCTTTAAAAGAGTTTTCTACTTCTTTTAAAAAAATATTTTTTTTTCTTTATTTAAAAAAGATTATAAAACTGTAAAATTTTACATCTTTTTTTTAATTTATAATATTTAGTTCAAATTAATAACTTTAAATTTAAATTTAAATAAAATAAGATCAATTCTATAATATCTTACTTACAATTAATTATAAAAAATTATCTTTAAAAAAAATTAAAGTGTTATCTTTTTAAAAATGTCTTTTTTTAATATTATATTAACTATATATCTAAATTATTAAAATAGAATATTTAATTTAAAAATTACATTGTCTTTTTATTTTTTAATCATAATATTCTTTTTATATTTTAAAAAATTACATTACTTATCATATCTTTTTTTTTCTGCTTATTGATTTTACTTTCTGATATAATTTTTATCATTTATAAATGTCTGTATTTTTTATGGTAAGTGTCAAAAACAAGAAGAAAAAAAAGTCACTAACCTTTCAAGTCAAAATCTGGGTGAGCGGAATAATACTTTAGAGCCTAATTGGGATTTCCGTGGATGTATGTTAATGGTTGACTCTAACTTGACTAAAAATAGTGGGAGAAGGGGGGGGGGTGTATGACCAGAGCATATTGCTGCGCTGCTAATTAATAAATCATTAAATCATACTATAAAAAGGAACCCGTGCGGCAAGTGGGTGTCTCAACCGATAGCGCAAGTCCAGGTCAACTGTATAATGTAGCTGTAAGTTCACATAGTTCAATAATGGAATCCGAAGCTAAAATTGAAGTGCCCCCAGCATATTAAAGGAGTTGGGGCCTCATTCATTCATTCATGTCTCATGGTAATCCACTATTTTTTGAATTTTTCTACCAACCAACTACTCATAAAACCTTCAATAGTGGGGTACTTCACTTGAAAGGAAAACTGAAGGATGGAAGCAAAGATTATAAAGGACCCAGATAGAAGCAGCCAAAAGCAAATGAAACATCTACTTGGGATTACACGGGGTTCCAGTTGTATTATTGCATAAGCAAGTCAATGTCACTTAATCTCAATCTACTTTATGTCAACATCTGAGGGGAACCGTGTCCCACATAGCTTTGCAAACCTCTTTTTAATGAACCCAAATGGATCTATCATGTCATAATTATAGGGTTGCATCCAACACTATATGGCCCCAGAATAGGATAACCGTAGGCCAAACTGGGTCATCTCATCAATTGGCATTAACCCGACGGCTATCTCATGCAATTTGCATATGCCACACAAAGCTTGGGACGTGAAAGATGCTAACAAAAATATAGGCATATTTCAATTGTGGATCTGCCATGAACATCCCTCCTCCCAGAGTTTTAATTCTAAAATAATAATTTTGAAGAAGTCATAAATTTTAATTCCTAAATCACTAAATTGGTAGCTTTTAGTTTAATTCTCTTCTCAAAAGCTAAATTTTTTAAGCAAGTTCTTTATCCCAAAAGCACTTTTCAATATGGATTTTTGGGACTCCCGAGTTTCTGTAATGGACTCGATATTTAAGGATAGCATCATCTCAATATTATTATGTTAAGTAGCTTAAGCCTAAATTTTGCATCTAAAAAAAATCAATCGAGGAGGCTGTTGAAAACATACCAAATACAGCAACATGAAATGTTAATATAAGCAACAGTTACTGCAAAGGGAGTATGAATAGTAAAATGCTGCGGGTACACTTGATATCGGTACATGATTTCTCAGCATCTAGCCATCTCCGAGGATAATGGGAAAGAAGAAACCTCAGATTTCATCGACCCCATGAATGGAGAAAGGCCTCCCTTTTCAACCAAAAAGAGAAGACCCAGTAATTGGTACATGGGTGATCTAAAAACTCATACTAAAACGATTCCATGGTGATTCAAAAGAAGAAATAATAGTGATAATAATGATCTGTACAATTTTATGAAACCCCATTAGGAATTTACCTGGAGGACACAGGGTTTAACGCTCTAGCAAAGCCATTCATAGCCCCATATCCCTTTGAACTAAAGCCCAAGCACCCTAGCAGTCCTTGCCTATAAGGCAAGAAGGTCTTTTTTCTCATTTCCTCCGCTTGAGCTCTATGAGCTTTATAATGCAACTCATGCGGCGACGCCGGCACACGCCTCTTTCCCACTCCGTTAGCAGGCTTACCGGTAACTTTCTTTGCCGAAGCTTGAGTGTTTCCTTTAGATTTTTGTGTTTCAGAAGACCCATTGGAGTTATTTGTAGACTTTTCCTTTGAAACAGAGGTTGGGAGATTTTGACTCGTGGGTTTCTTCTCTTTGGTGGGGGAGAACGAAATCGTGGACCAGAACTTGTTGTTACTCCTGCCTTCGCTTTTGCTTCTGTAAAGAAAATCCTTCAAGAAAACCCATCTCTTTGAGCTCCTTCCAGCTGAAGAAGACCTGGACGACGAAGCCGAAACCGAAGGAGTAGCCTCTGAACCCAACCCATCGATCTTCTCCCTTTCATTTTCTTCTATTTCGGAGGAACCATTCTTGTTTATTTCCTTTCCTATGCTTACATCCCCAGGTCCATCCTCATTTTCTGCCCACTCTAAAGATGTATTTCTCAGAGGCGACAAAGATCTGGTTCTTCTGCGCAGAGACTTATCCCTCAGCCTTAGATCTCTGCCTCTGGCATGCGACTCAACCTCTGGCTCTTCATCTTCTTCTTCCAGATCCAGCAAGGGAGCAAGAACCTGAGGGCGCTCCAGGTGGGTCGAAAGTTTCATAGGCCGGATCTGCCCGTTCAAGAACAACTCGTCCGCTGAGCTCATGGAACCGGAACTGCCCGACCCGTGTGAGCCATACCTCGCAGAGAATTCAAACTCATAAGCCAAAGGCACAGAACCGTTGCTATTTTCAAAGGATGAAAATGACGAAGGCTGAGCGGATGACATGGAAGCAGCAGTTATAGCAAAGTGCATTGGGCTTGCCGGGGCGCTGTAGAAAAACCCGCTAATGGGTCCGCGGCCAGGACTAGAAGGAGCACTGACGTAAGGAGTGGAACAGGTACTATCAAAGTCTTCATAAACGGGATGCGAATCGTGCGCAGAGAGAGTTTCGAGTTCGCCATTGTTAGGGCTGGAAGCTTCTGGCTTGGGATATGGGTTTGCGTTTTCGCCATTGTTGCCGGGAGTGTGAAACTCCATTGTTCTTGTGTGGTTTGGCCCGCCGGGTGGTGAAGCCTGAGGAGGAAGAAGCTGAGAGAGATTCTGTAAGAATGCGGAAAATATAGATTAAGAGAAGATTACGTGAATTTGCCCTCCACTGTCTACTTTTATATCGTCCATGCCATTGCCTGTTCATGTCCACACGATTGATCATGCCGTCGAGAAAAAATGAATTTGTGGACTTCCTCCATCTTAATAGCTTAATGTGAAACTATTAAGGAAATTTATCAAAAAAACATATAGAAAAATTATTTACAAATTATTTCATGGTAGTTTTAATTTATTATCAATTTTTTTTTAGTCTCAACTTTAATAATTAATTTGATTATTTGAATCATCAAATAATGATTAAAAAATCTGTACAGTAATAGGTCAACGTTGAAGTGTTCAATTAATCCTAACAATATTCGTCTTTTTTTTTATTAAAAAAGAAAATAAAGAGTGAAGAGAAGGGATGGAATTGGGAAAATGGGAAAGGGCGACCAAAAGATAAGGGTTTATGGAACGGACAAAAGAGAAATGCCTTATGACTTTTAGCGTTTATTGAAAAGTAAAAATGGTGGCTCTATAAAGGGGTGGTGGCCACGCTCCGTACTTCATAGTCCCCTGACTCCCCTATCGAGGGGCTTTTGATTGTATGTGACGCCACCCTACCGTTTCTCCCCTGCATATCTTTCTTTGTGAACTATGACGTTCTATTCTATTCCTAACAACTGATGACTGATGAGAACGCCATAAATTGTTCGGGTTCAATTATTATAGCTTTTCACGTTAAATCATTCTTGAGATTTCTACGTTTTAATAATTGAATTTCTCTGAAATCATGTCGATTGATCATCTAATTAATCGTACAGATATTTACGTATTCATTTTCTTAATGATCTCTTTAGAATAATGAAAATATAATGATCTCTTTTTTGTATATATAATAAAAATATAAAGAGAAAGTTCAAACTAATAATATTCATATATTTTATTAGATTGAAAAGGAAATATAAAAAAAAAAAGACACTTGTACATATTATAATGATTTTTGCCTGAGTCGGTTTAGGGGTTAAATCAGATAGATATGGTACAAGTCATTATCGAAGTGTAGGATATATAGCTTAGCAATGAAGTGTGGTGAAACTTAACCTAACCAGCCATTGGAAGCTTTCAACTAAGGCGTAGGTACAGCCGAGTAAGTACAAAGGATATAACTCCGTCCATAAGACCCTTCAACCTCCATAACCTCCAACCTATTTAATAATGGATCATTCTGTAATTATAAATTATGAATCATTCACAACAAAGATAGCATATTAATCTGTAAAGCTCATAGAAAGCAGAGTCACCTCTCAGTTTCTCCACACCCCAAGAAACAATAATATATATATATATATATATATATATATATATATATATATATATATATATATATATATATATATATGTATTAGTGGTGGTAAGTAGTATTTATATAGTAACCACATTTAGGCTTAGCAAGAAAGCCTAACATCCGGCCATTCATAATTTGACAATTGGCTCAGAAACATTGACATGGAACTTATCGGCATGTACACTTTTGTCCTGTTACTTAAGAATGTGAAAGAAACCACATGGTATGTTGTAGTTTCTGACATGTGAGGTGTTTTGACGATGTGGATCATAATAAATCACACCCACCCACCCACAAATCACCGTGCATTCCCATCAAACTAAATACCAACATCATCAAATTTCACTCGAGGGAAGCCATGTGCAATGCTGCATTCTGTCATTTTCCATCAAATCTCTAATATACGTGGGTTGCTCCCAATTTGTTTTTCTTTCCTTCTCTTGCTGTGGCGAGTCTAAATTTCCTGCTTCCATTATAGTATCTCCGCCAGGAAGCAATTTTCTATATATCTATTAATATGTTTTACATAAGATTTACATTAATTGTTACGAATTGAGTTATAAATGAAAATTAATAGGTGATACAAATTATTGCAAGGTTATCAAAATATTATTCACCTTTGTCCAGCTTAAATAGTAAATACCATTTCTTTCATATGTACACATTTATTGATTTTCACATTACAAAACTCTAGTGTCCCATATTCTCTTTCTACTTCTCTAGCAACATATTATCCCATATCAAAATGGAAGCCACTTTTCGGTTAATCAAGCAACAAATCAGAAACCAATTCACTAATCAGAGAAGTTGATATGTCCCATTCAATCTCTAAACCCTCTTCGAATGCTTCAATGTCAAAATCGAGCCATCTCCCATGTCGAGTGCTCATGTCCTTGCTCACAACCTCATCCACCATTACCTCTTGCATGCTTTTCAAACCCAGCATCTCCTTGTACAAGTCTTCTGCCAGCCAACCCTCATTCTGCCATGTTTTGTAGCTTTCAACGAAAGTTTGCCGGCATGTAAATTCCAGGTGCTCACTCACACTGTCAAACAATACCTTCCTCTCGAGCTCTGAGTACTCCTCTCCATTGCTTTCTCTTTCACTGCTCCAATCCTCCAACAGATCAAAAGGATTTGTTTGACCCATTACAAAATCTTCTTCCTTCAACTCTGCATTGCCAACCAAGTTCCTTGATCTATTAGATTCTATCAGATTTGATCTATTAGCTGGTGAGCAAGAGCTCTGCTCAGACCATTTTACTTGGGCAATTATTGGAGAAAAATTAGACGCTTCTTCGTCTGGCATGGAAGAATAAACTCTGCTGCCTTAAAACAGGAAAAATAATGCTAAGCATTACAGTTTCGTAGGTAAATAGTAAATGCATTTGAGTTGAGGAACCACAACATATTTATAACAATTTTTCCATGATCCTGTCATTGATGATAGATACATAAAGTTTGTATTATACTTGCACATCACAGACCACGTTTAATCTTTAATAAAACTTCAATTTTAGAGACTCCTCAATCATGCATGATCAACCAGCAATGACCATAAACTCCGCAACATTGGCGAGGTTTCAAAACCATGTGTTGCCTAAATTCTAGAGTCAACTTTACCCCTCAACATGCCTCTTGGTTCTTCATTTACTTAATGGATTTCTCAGTAAGAAGGTAAAAATTATTATCATCACCAGTGGAAAGAAGATAGAGACTATTATTTTTTAAGAGACTAAAATATTACCATGAGAACCGTCTTCACTATCCGAGAAACTTTCACTAACGAAAGGAGCGTCCAAACCTTGATCATTTCCAGTTCCACTGTTGCTGCCACAGCTGTGCTCTTCCACTGCTGCTGATCCCTGCACATGTGATGAGTGATTGTGTAGTGTGTACTCATATATCCATATGATATGCCAACAAGTATTCATTAGTAAAATTTATGGGTTATGCTCAGTCCATAATTGGATAAATCAAAATTGTAAACTACGTAAGTTTATTAAATCAGAAGAGAATAGTACATTTGAAATTTTTGTGTTTGTAAATGATGTTTGAAAAGGATCCAAGTAAGGGCCAACAAGTCCACATATATAAAACCTTCATCACATAAAAGTATCATTATGAGTACACAATGTCACCAGCTGCAGAGGATTTGATAGCTTCAGTTGGGTATTTAGGAACTGACGCTTATCCCCCACACCCTTCAACAACAATCCCTTAGCTAATAAATGGAAGAAATTTATCAAGGATGCATAAACAGTTATATGAAGGAAACCATAGTAGATTAACCTGACAGTGTAAAAGAAATGAAAAAGACCTGCAGGCGCTGATTCATGTCAAGCACCAGATCATCGCTTGAAGAACAACCATTGTCATGCATGTTGTGCATTTTATCACTATGTGGATTAGGATTAAAGCTTCTGTCTCGTTCCCTTGATTCGGTGCTAGCCACGCAGGGAACTTTGTCTTGCACACTGGATGGTAAACCAGCAGAAATCCCCTCTTTAGCCGGGGGACATTGAGGTGAATTGATTCTAGATGTCAATTCTTGCAGCTTTCTCTCCAACAGGACACTCAAAGCATCGCCATCTATCATATGTAACCCAGGAGGAGATAATGATAATTTTGCGGGACACAGCTTGTTGCTATGACCAAGAGAATTGACATCAATACTATTTGTATGAGTAGAGAATTGTGACTCTCTCCTCAGGGGATATGTAAATGTGAAGGAAATAACATCCTTGCTTTCTTTCTTGCTTAATGCATCCTGGTTCACACCTCTATCAGTTGTTATATTGCATTTTATGGACTTACTTTCATAATTATTTACAGCATTATCAGGTACTCTTGCTTCTAGAACATCCCTTGTTTTGGATAGTGGAAACTCCTTTAGAGTATCAGTTGCCCTTCTGCTTGACCTTTTGTGCCCAATATTGGCAATTGCAGAATCCTTGTTTGTTGTCTTCCTTGCTCCACCAGTAGAACTTTCTGAAGAATGAGTTCGTGTGGTTGGCTTTTTGGAATCTTCTTTAGAAGTTGATTTACCTTTGTTTGTAACACTATTCTGCTTTTGATTATTTTGTGGAAGTACATTGCTATTCCGGCTTCTAAAAGTTCTCTGCTTCGTTGCCTGATGTGAAATTGGCTTCTGGGTCCTGGAGAACTGGTTCAATATTATCTTATTCTGTTTCTTCTGCATATACCCTCTGTTACCATTTGAAATCAATTTATCAGTGCTTTGAACACTAGCCTTGGCTTTTATTGCCAGTGAAACTGATTTTCCTTTACTCCCCAATAGGTGAAGACTAATTTTTTTCAAATCTCTTGAACCTTCGGAGACTGAAGTGCATTTATATAAATTATTGCCACTCTCACTTGGCTTGCCTATAACGGTGTTGACAGTTGTCGTATCCACAATCTTTTCAGGGGTGGGTGCATATTGTGCAGCTTCTAATTTCTCTTTCAAATCAAGAATTCTCAAGGGAATAGATGAACAGCCAGCTGATGACATTTTATTCTTCATATATGGCTGGGGGCTTGCCTGTATTATTTTAACGGCTGCATCCATTGTGTCAGCTGCATTCTCGGGTGGAACAAAACCATGACCTTTTATAGAAGACAATGGTTTATTGTGAGTAACAGGAATAGGTTTGGCAGACTTTGGAGGCAACATTTCAGTTTGAAATCTTTTAATTGGCCACTTTGGCACTTTATGCGCCCTTGATTCCATGGCATCCCAAGAAGACTTTTCCAGCATAAGTGGCGTGTTTATGTATTCCATAGGGTGATAGCCACTCATCGAGTCAAGACAATGAGAAGATCTAACAGATTTAGAGTCATATAATGTAGGGGAAGAGAGCTCAACAACTGTTGAAGTTGGCAACGAATCCAAGCCCATGAGCCTCGCTACTAAACCCGGTGCTCTAGTCCCATATCCTTCATCACTAATAACTGATAGTGCAGGGTTTAAATCACAAGTTGCTATATTACTTGAATTTATTCCATTCTCATCCACCTTCGCCTGAAACAGTTGCTATCATTATCAAACAGTTGAACTTTAAGTTTACACATACAAAAATGGAAAGGTTACAGAGCAAGAAACCTGAAGAAGGTGGAAGAATTGCACACCTTATTGAACTGTGACTTTGGCATGTTCTCCACATTGTCCTTTCCTTGCTTTAAATCTACTACGGTTAATTTACCAGAGATATTTAGAAAGATTACGTCTCACTCACTGGAATAAAATATACATGACAGCAAATGATAATGATTACCAGGTGAGTTAGGATTGTTACAGAAGAGCTTCTTTCGAGATTTTCCATTCCAATCAAACAAGCTGAGGAAGCTTCCCTTAGAACGTCTTTTCTCGATATCCATTATCATTTATAAAACAAAAGCTTTCCTATCACAGTGAAAAAAAGGCAAGACAATCTATAGAGCATTCACTATGAAGTTCTATAATGCTTCGATCAATAGATATGTGAAGTAAATTTTAATGGCTTAACCGCATGATGGCATTGCGGTGGGAAATCTTTTTGACAAATATGTTCCATCAACGCGTAAACTAAGCCATAGTAATTCATCCACAATTGAGGCGACAAGAACCACCCTCCTCTCTGGATGAGGCCAACCGGTAATTCAGGAGACACAAGCTAACTTTAAAAAACAGACAATAAGCAATTCAATCGAAACGTTACCTAAAATCCTTCATCTGAAGAACCCCATTTTCACGAATTCACAACGTAAGATAATAACAAAGAGGCCAAACTCCTCCTCTGCAACGCTGACATTTCTACTTTTTTATTATTCCCTTAAACACCT
Organism: Gleditsia sinensis; assembly: GCA_037074535.1. Taxonomy (NCBI): domain Eukaryota; kingdom Viridiplantae; phylum Streptophyta; class Magnoliopsida; order Fabales; family Fabaceae; genus Gleditsia; species Gleditsia sinensis. The sequence continues at coordinate 83,035,443 of CM073464.1, forward strand.
CTAGTTCTGAGCAAAGATGATAAAAAATGAGGACAGAAGAGAAGAGAAGAAAAAGAAAAAAGAAACAGTAATTGTAAGAACTTGGACAGAGAAGAAAGAAAAGTGGGCGAAGGTTTTGTGAGGCTAAAAATGAAAGTGAAGTCAAAAAGATGAAATAATGGAATCGCCGGTGGGCGTGAGAGCGCACGAGAATAATAAAGGTCTAGTTCTGGCCTTGAGTGAGCAATAAATCTGAGAATCAGCGGATTAGACACGCCTGCGAGCTTGTCCCCTCTACATTTAAGGAATCAGGCTTCTGCCTGGGAAAGATTCAAACGGGACTTAAATGAAAATCAATGCTTAGGTGGTGTCAATCGACAACGTCACAATGGTTGTTAGCCTGTGGGTATTCCCAGACTTAGAAAGTGCATTGAACTGGCATGAATGAGACGGCACTAATGGGATCCATAATTTGTGACGGTTTGGGTTCGTACAAACTATTATGAGGTAGAATTCCAGTAGTCTCCTCCCCATTATAAATACGCTGTGTCTTTGCCACCGAGGAATCATAAGCAAATCTCAGTTTAAGAAAGTAATACGGTATCTGATCCGACAATTTTCGAAGCTTAAAAATGGAGAGGAAGAGTTGCTGTTTTGGGAGGAGCTATGTGACCAGCTCCTGTGGTTCGACCCCCAAGAAGGAGCAAATGGTGATTCCGAAGGCTGAAGATGCCATCAAGAAAGAATCCATGAAGTCACCCAAGAGTGAGTTGAAGGATGAAAAAGTTGCTGTAAGAAAGATGTGAAAGTGAATGTTGGATGTAGAAAGAGGGGTCTTAATTTTCTGGCTGTTACGTAAGAGTTTGGTTACGATATTTTGTGGATGCTACGCATAAATGCAAAAGTAATCAGGACCACCCATAAAATAAAAATGTTTTATACCAGACGTGAGCGGAGCGTCGTGCATAAATTTGACTTTAAAATTAAAGTCCGTCCTTCTAACTATTTTGAGATGGTATATGACAACTTCGAGGACCCTAAAAATTACAATTTCATACGAAATTCTGGAAAACTTGAACTGCTATTCCGTTTAACTTCTTTAGTGAGATACGTATCCGGAGTTCTACATCTAATCCCACCAATTGATCTATGGTCTTACAGTCTGTGTCTCTGTTTCAGTCAAATTTTCTTCAAATTATGTTGTCAATAGCTATAAAATTCATGACTTGGTCATCGTGAATGAACTGGAATTATAATTTTTGTCTCTCTATGTATGCGTACCATGCATGAGGAACTAATTAGATAATTAATGTCCAGTTGATTCATTGATTACCGAATTAAGTAAAAAGTAAGGTTCTTATAACACTTAACAGCAAAGCAACAAACGAGTTTGAAAAGGTGTTTAGTGGCATCCTGCAGTAGCATTTGGTTGGCTTGCTTTAGAATATCATTGGTGGACCTGGACTACCTATGGAAATATGATAAGGTGCTCATATGGTGCGCGGGTTTTAATTAAAAAATAAACCAAGAATACTCAATTCATTTCCTTCGCCTTTCTAAATGTCAATGTTCCGAACCGTGTAAAAAGATACGGTGGAGGTGAAGTTTCATATAATTTAATTTAATAAAATTATACAATACGGAGAGATTAATTATCCAAGAAGAAGAAGACCCATCGCATAACATGCTATAAAAAGCTTCCGGCAATATTAAAGGGGTGCTACCAAAACTCTGAAGCAAGTATGCATGCATGCATAGACGATTGTAGTTGAACACATACGTGTTCAATTCTCCTGAAGATGATCTCTAAAGATTCCTGACGATCCTGATGCATTTAATCTTGAGCCATCGAATTCCCGCCTTGAGAGAATGCTTGAGCTTACCTTCGGCTGCGTAAAGCTTGTATCTGGCCACTCTGCGCTTTCTCTTCGCCTCGGGATCTTTCCACCACGACCTGTCAGATGCCGAAGACACCCTGCCGCTGGACTTGATGTAACGTTGTTTCCGAGGAGAAGGGTTATAAGATTTGGAAGGAGAGGTCCTACCTACCCACATTTTATTGTCCTTTAAGCTTCTCACGTTGACATGTAGGTCTGCACCACCTCCATAGGAGCGTGGCCGGACCTCCTCCATCTCTTTCGTGCACCCTTCTCAATCTCTCCCTCTATCCCACTTCTGTTTCTTTTTGTATGTATTTGTTGTGGTGTGTCTTTTTTATATCAATGTTTTTGGGTGTGTGCCTCTCTCTCTCTCTCTCTCTATCTGTTTTTTTTTTTTTTGGGGTTATGAACCGTTCATTTGGCTAGGGAGAGAGATGATGATGATGATTAGAATGATTTTATTTATGGGAAAGAGGAGAGAGGTGGAGACGTTTTCCGTTGCTGCAATAAAGACACGGACAGAGCTGTTTGACTTTGACGGTGACTGACTTCGGTCAACATAATGTACAAGGTTCGTAATGGCATCAGTTTCAGCATATTTTGCCGTAACAGTCGCCTCTATATTTGATTCTTTAAAACCGTCCTCAACTAATTATAAAACTTATGGCCCGTCCGTTGCCAACACAATCTCACATAATCACAAAAGTAAAAATCAGACAGATTTTATTTTCACAGCCTTTGATCAATAAATGAATCTGGATTTAATTTGGACTTTAAACGGATACAGGACTTATTCCAGTATTTAGTTTCCAATTACGATATCCCATTTATTTAAAAAATAATAATAATAACCTTCAAGATACAAATCAAGTGCCTCCATCGTCTAATTGGACATATTTACGATGAAAGTATTATCCATACTGATAACCTGTACAAATGACTGCCGTCTTAATGAAATCGAAAGAACAGTCACCCACATGGAAGCTGAGGGCCAATGCTTGTTGATTCTGCTTTTAACTTTTGGTGTGCTTCTTGTATTTCTTGGTATTTTCCGTATAGGACACCTGTATGGCAGCAGACCGTTAACAACTACACATGCATATGAACTTGAAACAGATATTTTTATTAATAGGGACCTAAAAACAGATATGAACCTGGGTCTTTAATAATCTTATCCAGTTGGAAAACCCAGGCCAAAAGAATGAAACTACTTAAAACATACAGAATGGTGTTGTCAAGGAAAGTTCTAACTACGTTAGAGGTTGAGTTTTTCACCTTTGAATTTACATTTTTTATTAGAGATTTATATTCATTATCTGAGAGATAAATAAAAATCTCTAGATAAAGATAAATATTCAAAAGTGAAAAAACTCAACTAGGAAGTCGATATCCAAAGTAACAGCCCACAAAGAATATGCCGAGTGAGAAAAAGACAAGTTACAACAAAGGAAACGTTGTGGGATGACAGAATCAGTAGCCGAGCAAAAATTGAGGGTGTTGCCACTTACAATGCAAGACTTCCACTCAAACTTGTCCCCAAAAGGCTGAGACTGACCAGGAAAATGGCAGAATATGTGAACCAGTACAACAGCATCCAGGGCAGCATATTCCAGCTTCACATGCAGTACACCGTTAGATTATTAAATGACTCGATTCAGGCACGTGGAAATACTATAATCAGTCGTGTCTTATTTTAAGCTTTGTTCTAGTTACCATAAATTTCTTTTAAGGTAATATAAACAGCATAATTTAACAAGCATTCATTAATCCAATATCAGAATGCAAGGCATGAACCAACACAAAAATGGAACTAGAGACCAAAATTTCCTCTCTTAGCTTTATATGTGTTCCCCAGTCCCATGGCCCTCAAAATCGGAAAGAAAAAAGAAGATGAAGGGATTATGAAAATATCTGTTGGCCAGGCTTTATAGATCATGGTATATAAAGGGTGCTAATGAATGACAAAGAAACAAGGCCATAAATTACTTGATTTTGAGTCAATGGACGTTGCTCCCAGTTGCTGTTTCGTCTTGTCTTGTTTAAACCAGCTCCCAGTATTTTCTAATTAACAATAATCACAAAAAGAGTTTTACCGAAAACAGCCAAGACAGTAAAAGGAGGTTTGATCATGACTTATTATCATTCTATAAAATACCTCTGCAAGCCCAGACAGACCTCCACGAGGTTCTTTAAAAATATTCTGAATGTCCAACAACATTTCATAGTGCTTGAAACATGATAACTCTTCATACGAGTGAGCAAGGTGCTTTATATCACATAAGAAATTATACCCTGAAATTACAAAGCAAACAGAAGCAATCGTTAGTTTTTGACTTTCATGATACATCAAGTTTGCTTCTGTCCACTCCAGTGATGTTTCCTACAATCATCAACAGCAGCACATAGAACAGAATGCAGGGATTTGTTCTGCAAGAATATGTCATACCAAGTTTTAAAATTCTAGGTGACTGCAAAATGCGGGTTAGACAGTTGTCTAAAATCTCAGGCACCTCTCCATGTAATTTTATCAGATCAAAGACGAAAACCATCTTTCCAGAAGCAATTTGCATGATAGAAACCTGAAACATGGAAAAAGTTATCATATTCATTTTACAAAGAACAAGTTTTGTCGGCACAATAAGAACAAGAAGAGGAGGAGAATCAAAGTTCACAGAGAAAAGAAGGGCATTGATCAAGCAAGAAGATCATTCTAGATTACCTTGTTTGGCTTGCTTCCTTTTACATGATTAGGTTTCCATTCACAATCAACACCTATAAGTTTACATCCCTCGATATGACTTGTTGCATCAAGCAAACCTTCAACTTCATCAACCCAAATGATGTCTTCAACAAACAGTTCTTCAAGATGCAAATAACGCCCATGTTGAATTCTTGTTTCAGGTGCTGCAAGGCATTAAACATTACTGGATCTGTCATCTAAGAACTGCAGATAATATATACTAGGCTTAATTACAATTTTAGTCCTTCTAGTTTACTCAAGAAAGCAATTTCATCTCTTTGGTTTCAATTAGAGAAATGTTGTTCCCCTACTTTACTAAATTCCTTCAAGATATGGGAACAAAAAGGAGAACTGGGCCTTACAAAAAAAAAAGAAAAAGAAGAGAAAAGTGATCAAGACAAATAAGAATGAGCAACCAGCCATCTTAACAAATACACAAAATCTAAGTCAATTGAGTTCTATCCCTTATTCATTTTCGTTTATCACAATTGAAATCTGGCATACCTTTGATATCCAAAAACCCATCTAGGGAATACCGATCACACAGTTCATCAACCTTCTCCATGTAACCAGCTTCCATTGCCAAATAAACCTTGAACATGTAGAATAAATAGATTATAGCAGACATATATTATGATTTTACTGCCTGTAGGGCTTGAAAACTGTCTACCTCCACCCCAAAAAAAGAAAAAAGAAATAGCAATTATTGCTTCAGTAATTCAATGACAACCATTTCTTTTTAGATAAAAATGATAACCCTCACAACATCTCCATTGATGTACTCCCCCATGCAATTCAGAGTATGCTCATAGAATGGTAGTCATTATGCAAAAGAATTACAAACCAAATACTCAATCAGCTGTCTATTACTGTTTGTCCTTGCCTCAGCAACATCCCAACATCCTTTTTCTGCTAGCTTCTTTAATGATCTGCAACTCAATGAATAATATTGTAAACAATAATTTAAGAAGAGGGGGGCAAAGTAGTTAGATGAAGATATCCTGATTCTCCTAAGCCAATCAAACAGCACTAGGGGGAATTAAAATTTAAAAAAAAAAAAAAGAGAAAATCCACTCCATATTCATGAGTTTAAGTCAATTGCCTTTCTTTACAACTCCGGTACAAATCTGGAAAATCCTGCTGTAGATTGCTTTTCTTTATAGTCGCATAGGCATCCTTTAGCATGTTCCTCTTAATGTACTCCTCAACAAGTATGCATAACATTGGCTTCCCCATAAAGGCTGCCCACTTCTCTGCAGCTTTGAATTGATTACTCTGTATCATACTAAAGAGAAATGACTGCCCAGACTGGCGGATGGAGAAGTGCTCTATTAGTGTGACAGCTGTCATGTACAATTGAGATTCTACCAATTTAAAAATATACTGTTCAAAAAATTCTTTTGCTGTGCCACAACTTGAATCATTCTTTGCTTTCAATAGGAACAAGACTTTCTCAATATTTGTTAGTTTAACATCAAACACCTCCAGTAGTTTCACAATTATATTTTTGTCATGATACACCTGACCCCTAACAATATCAAGGAATAGATGGGCAGCTAAGTCTTTCACTTCAAAGGAGTCTTCTGAGGTGGTTGCTCCTTTTAGGAAGCGACGAAGAGCTGATATAACCAAATGACTAAAGCCTTGACTATGATCTTCAAATAAAGGTGACACGTACAGGCATTGAACAACAAAAGTTGTTGGTCCAGGTTTTGGATCATTATGTAGCACAAGATATACTTGATGTTGAAGAGCCCGAAACTTTGCTGTCGCCTTACATGTTCCTATGCAATGTCATTTGAAAAGAAGAATCCTTAAAAAGAGTAAGAAACAGCATACACATTGTGCATGAAACTCTTTGTTTAACCTGAAGATTTATTTATTAGACTTCATTTGGCTCTGTCTCAGCAATGTGTATCCTGTTTCTTACCCTTAAAAAGGGTAAGAAACAGGATACACATTGCTGAGACAGAGCCAAATGAAGTCTAATAAATAAATCTTCAGGTTAAACAAAGAGTTTCATGCACAATGTTTAGCAAGGTATATTTTGTTGCAAAAATAAAAAAAGTAAACATAATTAATTATCAAGTACTCCTTTATTAAGTTTCTATCTGTTGACTTCATTTATAATAAGCCACTGTGGCGATGTTTAATCTATATAGCCGATCCCACATAGTGAAAAAAGTCTTAATTGTTATTGTTGTTGTTAACTCCTTTATTAGGCTATAAGAAATTTAATAAGAATTGTTAGTTACAGACCTTTCTACTATTGTAAATAGGTCAATATTCCTTTCTGCAAGTTTTTTTTCTTAAACACACGAAATGATATCATTTCTCCCAATATCACTTTTCCAGCCGTAAAAATTTTGTGGCAAATGAGCACTGAGTTATTAAAGAAGATAGCAAATGTCTGAACCATGGAACATTCACAAGGATCCAGTTTGTGAACGCCTATCTGAGATAATTGATATTAGTGATTATTGTAAGTTTTCATCTGACATGAATTTTGTATCACAAGAAGATAGGTGAGATGGTGGAAGAACAATCAATGTCAATTACTCTATAGGTAGGTAAGAGAAATATTAGCAGCACAAGGAGGAGAAATCGTACCATAAAAATAGCATTCTTTAAGCAGGTATAGAAATACCACTGGAGAGACATGGGTTAAATCAGAAAAGGCATGCATGCATAAGGTGCTCGATTGGCCAGCCTGGTCCTTTTTCTTGTGTACCTCTGCCACATTCTCGTCTAAACCCATCCCAGGTAGAAACTGAAACAACACCAGCAACATATTAGATAACTAATTTGAAGATAGCAAGTTACAGGCCTGTATTATAGGCATCACGATTCTTACACCAAATATTTATCAGACTAACTCAGCTCCAACAGCTTACTTTTAAATAAACCATTTCTTTGCAATTAACACCAATTTTACTCTAAGATGTAACTAATAGCTAAGCTGAGATAAACATTCAAAGTGAACTATTGAGATACACAACTAGAACAGTGATAAACAATGAGCAGTAGACATAATGTATGTGACACAGAATTTGATACATGTATTCTTGCTGTTATAATGAAAATTGATGTTATAGTCATTGTTGTTACGTTGTGTGAGCGGCTACACGCTAGCATGTTACCAACTCAAATGAGTATAAATTGCTGCTGTAAGGCTCTTGAAACATAAAGCCAGCAAATCTTGCAGACGTTCTCCCAAGAAAAATAGATCAATCGGGGAAATAATAACAGGTGATACCCTTCAAATAAAATTAATCTCAAAACACAATGGTTCCAAGAACTTAGCAGAATAGTTTAACATGAATCTAACGACTTAAAAGTCACTTATAGCCCCTGATGTTAAAAAGACACGAACTGAACCAAGTGTAATTACGCAATCGTGATGTTAAAAAATTAAATTCTCGGGGAATCCCATCGCTATATGGCCCTTCATGAAATTCTTTAGATAAGCAGACTGCACGTGCATTCTGAAGAACTGATCTTGGCAGCAAATATACATACATACAAAAGGCTCAGGAAGTACAAATTAAGCTACCACTGTGAAGGAAAGGCCACGTCAGTTAACTTCCCCACCACCAAATATAAAGGTCCTTACACTGTTTGATTCCAGTTGAATACGCCAAAATAATAATAAAGATTTCATTCATTCTGACAAATACCCCTTTTCTTCTACTTAACAGAGAAAATCCTTACAAAAAACTACTATTCGTTGACTTTTAGCTGTTTCTTTTTTCTTCCCCTCGTTGGAATTTTATTTATTTCTCAACAAAAGAACAGTTCATGCATTGCAAAATAGAACTTACCTTGTGCAAAGAAAGGGATGGGGAAAAAGAATCAAAGAAGACAAAGAAGAAACCTTACCCAATTTGATGGGTAAACTTTGCAGGATTGTCCAACTCTGTTTTTCTATCACATGCGCACTCTCGCTCCCCAGATTCTCTGCCACCCTAACGACCCTGGCTCTTGGAGCACACATTGGTATTTTCGTGCGTAGATATATATAGAACTAGATGAAAATCAAGGAAAAGAAAATTAAAAAAAAAAAGTCCAAACTCCAACTATAAAAAAGGCTGTGCTACAGTGCCCACTGGCCCACGAGATCTTTTCCGTAAATGGCAATAGCCAAAAGCTGCTTGCCCCCCTCCCCTGCGGCTTCTGGGTGGCTGTATTCAGAACTAGTCGTTACCGCCAAGACATGACTGGCGGGGTGAGATCAGGACACCTGTCATAAAGTCACAAATCATCAGCTACAACTACAATTACAAACTTGGTTGCCCGCGTCGGTGAAAACTTGTATCGTTAAAATTACAGGCGCGGAGCATAGAATTACCCTTACGGATGCGCTCTAAATATCGAAGACGTCCACGTGGAGGACGCCAGTCCTGACTTTTTTATGACTGAAGATAAATGGACGAGATTTGAAAATTTATTTTTGTCGTGACGCTATTGTTGGTATATTTACGGACGTTTGGTATTTGATAAAAAAATTTATTATTAAAAATTATATTTTTTGAAAATAATAATTATTAAAAATATATAAAATACGTTTAAGTGATTTTAAATATTTATTTAAAAAAGTTATTATTATATTTAATTATAATAGAATTTTTTTAAAAATTATAGTATTTTTTTAAAAATATTTTTACTGAGAGAGAGAAAGTAAATATAGAGATGATAGAGAAAATGATAAAAAAAATAATAAAAAAATTATGAAAAAAAAAAGTAAAAAAGAGAAAGATGAGAAAGAGAGTATGAAAGATAAGTGAAAAAAAGAGAAGATAAGAGAAATAAGTAAAAGAGAATGACAAAATAAAAGATATTATTATCTTTTTACATTTAAAAAAAATTTCTATGACATGAAAAATTTAGATTCTCATCCTCTTATATAAGAAACTTTTAGTGAAAATTTTGCTAAAAATTCACTCCCAATAATTCATATTTATTGAGGATCCTAATTTAAAATTTAAAAACAAAATATGAGAATTTAATTTTTTTAAATTCAATTTCTCAAGAATTTTAAAAAAAATTCTTTTACCAAACACCCCCTTATAGGATATTTAGTACATAGTAAAATTTTTTATTCTTAAAAATTATATTTTGAAAAACATATTTTTTAAGAATAATGATTATTAAAAATGTATAAAATATTTTTAGTTGATTTTAAATATTTATTTGAGAATCTTTTATTACTATGTTTGGTTATAATAAAAAAAATTTAAGAATTATAGTACTTTTCTAAAGATATTTTTACTTATATTAAAGTGTGTGAGAGAAAATGAGTGCAAAGATGATAGAAAAAATGATAGAGAAGAGAGAAAGATTATAAAAAAAAAAAGTAAGAGAGAGAAGAATGAGAGAGAAAGTATGAAAGAGATAGATGAAAAAAAGAGAAGGTGAGAGAGATAAATAAAATAAAATAAAAGAGAAAGTGACAAAATAAAAGATATTATTATCTTTTTATATTTTAAAAAAAATTTCATGCAATAGAAAATTTGAATTTTCACTCCTTTACGTAGAAAATTTTTGATGAAAATTTTACTAAAAAATCATTATCAGAAATCTATATTTATTGAGAATCTTATTTTAAAATTTAAAAATTAAATATAAAAATTTAACTTTCGAAAATTCAATTTTTTAAAAATCTAAAAAAACTCCTTTTTATCAAATACTCCTTTACTTTAATTTTTAGTGGTAGGAAATTAAAATATTATTATTATTATTTTATTTAATAAAAAATCTATTTAATCAAATAAATAACAGTATTTTAATTTTGTATTAATAAATATTAAAATTTATAGACAATATACTAAATAATTATATTGTTTAATTTTTTTATAAATTGATTACACCAATAATTTGACTTTCGAGTTGAATAATTTATCTTTAAATTCATCTTGCTATTTTATTTCAATAATTTAATGATTAAATTTTAAATTATATCCAACGGTGCAATGAATCTGTCCGGCCGCAACCCACGGGAACTGCCAAATTGAGAGTATTTCTTTATTTTGGTACTAAATTGACATGCTGCAGATATTCAACGAAAAGATATTACTTTTGCGGAGACAATTTGAAAGTTGACATTGGCCGTCATCGCCGAAGATGACAGAATTACAATTACTTTGATTTTCCTGAAATGGCCGTCTCACTTTCGACGTGTAACACGTGCCGTTTGTGACACACAAAACCCCTTTCACGTTGGATTTTACTATACTTGCTCGACTCTTACAAAAGCAAGATGGAAATGCATTTTTATATAAAATTAAGTTAATATATACATAAATACGGATTCTGTAATCATACGAGAAATTGGGAGACAAAACTCCAAAAGTGTACGGCTATATACTTGATCTGAAAATTTATTATGGTCATGACGATTATTAAAAATAAAAGTTCGAAAGAAAAGATTGCCACAATACAACTAAACCAATCATTTCAGAGAGCTGACGATGCAATTCACTTCTTCGGCTTAATTCATCTGATCGCCAGCATGTGACATGGAGCAACATTTGCTAATGTTAATGGGAAAAATGAGTTGGGGTATTTATTTTTGTTTTCTTCCGGTGATTCCTTAGTGTCAACAAGCCCAATGAGCATTCCTCCAGATGCATGAGGCAGCGCATGCAACTGCTGCATGAAAACATTGTCCGGAATTCCTTCTTGAGCAACCGTTTTCACAGTGCAAACAACTGCACAATCATCACAAAAATGAATCAATTACATAACATTGATCGCTTGAACCTCCTGCCATTCTATGATCCTGCTAATTCTTATTTCTCAATGAGGTAATATATTCCTTAGAGAACTCCGCATGAACAAGCGACTCTCACATTTCTGTGACCCATAAATTTAGTCTATTCAATGATTCTGAAGGGCTTAAATAAACTATATCTATAACCAATAACTCTCGATGGATTACATTCAGGCAACTGCAAATCAAATGACTAAAAAGACGAATTAACAATTTCAAACACATTGATGACAGTAAGAGTCTAATGAAATAGATAATAGTGATTAAAAAGTTTACTGTTTTAAGATTATGTGTCTCCTGCCTTAGTTCAGGAATCGTGTTATCAGCAATACGCTGTATAATAGTAGGAAAAAGTTGATCCTTTACATCCCTGCTTTCCTGTAAACAGCCCAGGCAAACACTAGTGTCAGTCAGCATAACTTAATAATATTGCATTATAATTTATTTGCTCGGCTTACTTTTATAATTAGCAGTATGGCATGTGACTTTGGTGTAAAATCCAATTTTCTAATTAGTCTTAAAATTTCATTACACTAAGTTATAGAAGCAGATGCAGAAATTTACGACGGATGCGGTGGTTATTTAAATTAGATATGCAATGAATTAGCAACACCATCAAGGCCATACGTTTCTTCTGTTTGTGTCTAGAAAGCAAAAACATTATGTAGCAGAAATTACGTGGCATAAGCCATACAGATCTCTAGTAAACTTATGATTTAATTTCATCATTTGCATGGAAAAAAAAATGAAACAGCTGACAATGAAGCTTCATTTAAATGATTTTAGAATGAAGGCAACTACTCTAGTACTGATTAAGACTATAGGAAAGATCCATCACCTGAGATTTCAGGGATTCATGCTGCTGCAACACCACAGAAATGCGTACGATAGCACAAAGATATGTGAATCTCTGCTTCTCCTGAATGTTACAAAGGAAAATGAAAAAAGGGCTAGGTGAATACAAAAGAGCTCTATAATATACAGAGCTGCAGTAACTATAAAAACCCCATTATTTATATACAATAATCTACCTCATTGGAAAGTTCCACTAAAGAATCAGATTTTGGGAATTTCTTTCTGTGATGCCTGGTGAGTAATGCAATTAGCTGAAAACCAATTGATTAATAATCAATAAAGCATATAATGGAGAGAAGGACAGAAATATGTAAAGCTGATGAATATAAATATGTGCCAACACCTGAATACAAGCCCGAGAGCCACTAGACACGAGACAGAGTACTTATGATATATGCATGCTTCACCTTTTCAACAAAAACAACATACCTTGACCTCTTCAGCATTATAACCACCGAGATGACCACCATTCTGCATGAAAGACCACTAAACAATTTAAAAAGAGAAAGAGAGTATTATTGTTCTGTATTCCACTATTCCATCACCTAAAATTTTTCCTGGGCTTCCGAACATATGTAACTATATCTAATTCTTTCATACTCATCTATCATTTTATATTTTTATGCTCGCAACCAACAAAGTAAAACCAAATAAAATGCAGGCCAATAAAAAGTAAACAAGATGAAATACCATTATAATATGATAGGACTGTTTATGGTAACCCTTTTTACCAGTGACAAGCCCAATATTGTGAAGCAAGCTAGCAGCTTCAAGATACTCAATATCCTTCTCATTCAAGAAGGCAGCAACTTTACCTTCGTTCCTATTGAGCTCCTTCCATTTTCGTATGCCTTCAAAAATTTCCTGCAACAAACATCTAGACAAAAAATAATTCTATGTTGAAAAGCAATCATCCGTCATAACGAGAGATAGAAGAATAATATTTTGATTCAATATTTTGGGCTCAGTTTCTTGAATTGGAAACCAAATTATATAGCTGAAGTTCAAAAGACCTTGGCAATAGCAGCACATTGCACTGCAGATCTCATCTTCTTATTGCCATTAATCCTCATTGCAAGCCTCATGACAGACTGCCACCTCGCATTTGCACTCAAATCATAACAAGGGTACACCTTAGCCAAGGTTTCAGCAATAACACCCTCGCCCAACGAGTACCCAGAAACCTGCATTTCCTCAACTCCAAGCATGTCGAATATCTCATGCAGTAAAACTGCACCGGCCACTATAAATTCTGAACGCCTCTTGAAAAACCCATCTCTCCTTAGTTTCTCTTTCTTCTCTCCACCACACAACCTTTCAACTACACTGCTTAATTCTCGTCTAGTAAAACTCCAATCCCTCCTACTATCCTCAAACAACGCCGCCTTGTCAACTATATCACTGGCGTATCCACGAAACACTGCCTTGTGGATTGCACGAATTGTTCCGGAAGACCCAACTGCTATCTCAAATCCATGCTCCTTAATGTCCCCAACTAACCCAGATTCTTGAATAACCGACCTAATGTACTCTCTCATGAGTGGAATTGTATCAATATTTGGAAACTTTTGGGTTAAAGTAACATGCCCCAGCTTCAATGAAGTGCCAAAAATGGCTTTTCCTTCTTTGCCAATCACAAACTCAGTAGAACCGCCTCCAATATCCACAGTTAGTGCCAATTTGTCGTGAATTGGCAAAAACTGAAGCACACCCAGATAGGCAAGCCTGGCTTCTTCTTCCCCCGTCAGGACATCAACTTCCATTCCAATCTGGTCCATAACGCAATCTACAAATTCCTTTCTGTTTTCAGCTCCGCGTACTGCCGCGGTGGCCACGCAACGTGTTTGACTACGATCGAGATTGTGGGTAATTAAAATGTTGTTAAACTTGCGCAGAGCATGAAGCGCGTAAAGAATGGATTGGGAAGAAATAGAATATGGGGTAGCGGCGGTGTCTCGGCCAAGGACGACGGGCTCTTTCTTGTGTTCGATGGCGAAAAACCTGCCAGAGGGATCAGCGCGAACGATGAGCAACTTGAAGGAGTTGGTGCCCATGTCAATTGAAGCGAAAAGGGAGGATTGTGTTGATGACGGGGTTGAAAAATTCGGCAGAGTGACCGCCATCGTTGTTGACGATGGTGGTTTACTTTGCGACGGCATCCGCCTCTCAGCTTCTCCTACAGATTTCATATGTAAATCACACATACAATTTACACTTTCATCTTCTAAATTCTAAATCCTCCGAAGACTAGGAGTCAGCTTTTCCCAGCGTTTTGGCAGAAGCATTTTTTATTTTAGTTTATTAGGAATCATAGCATAAGAAAATAAAATTGTTTGATACAAATTTTAAAAATTTTATTATTAGAAAATTAATTTTTAAAAATTACTTTTGAGTAATCTTTTTACAAAAAAAAAGTTATATAGGAATGGATGAAAGTTTCTCATGGTTCAAATTTTTTTTATAATATTAAAAAATTAAAATATTTAATAATAATAATAATAAATAATATTTTTTCTTTTCAGTCTCACTGTCTCTCTTTTTTTCATCTTCTCTTTTATTTTTTCTTTCTCATCTGTTTTTTTTTTTCATAAAAATAAAAAATATTTTTAAAAATATATAAAAATTATTTAAAAAAATTAAGCATAATTAAATATAAAAATAAAAAAATTTCAAAACATATTATTTAAATATTTTTAACAACTTTAAAATTTAATCATATATATTTTATATATTTTTAAAAATTATTATTTTTATCAATTATATTTTTAAAAAAAATAAAAATTGTAAGAATAAAAAATTTTAATTTAGCAAACTTGCTTTCCATTACACCCTTCCCCATTCCTAAATCAACAAGCAAATCAAGTATAATTTTCATACACAACATGTTGAGAACATTTTTTTTCCCCTTTTTTATTTTTAATAATAAGATCTTATTACATAAATTCCACGGTTCCTTAAAAAAAAAAAAAAAGTCATTCGACAAAACTGGCCCAGTTGGCAAGCCAAGGAAATTCAGTGGATCCTAATTTCACAGTTTCTGGCCCAACTAAAAAGTCAGAGGCAAACTTCTGAAGCCCCTTCTACTTTTTTTTTTGGACAAGGAAGCCCCTTCTACTAGCTCAAATCAGTTTTGGGACATCTGGCGTCTGTCATGCGTGAAAGTGAAACAAAAGCCCTGTCCAAAAAAAAAAAAAGTGAAACAAAAGTTATTAACGATTCCACTCCTGGAGTGGCAAATTGATGGATTTAGATGAATTTGAATTGGATCATAAACGGTTGAATAAATACGCAAGGTGTGTCAGTCGTAGTAATAAATATGACTATTTATATTTTAAAATATGACAAAAATTTAAATTATAGAGACACTGTTTTAAGAAAGGCAATAACTTACTCAAAATTTTGATGAGATTAATCTTTTATATAGAAATTCCTTGATAAATTGTACCAAAAATAAACAATTGAATACATTTTTATCCACTTAACTATTTAAAACTCATTTAAAATTTTTAAATAGGTCATTATTAATTCATAATCTATTAACGCCATGAGAAGCAAGTAGACAAACACGAGGGATCCTGCCTTTAGTGGCATCCCTCCTTGTTCCTGTTTTATTTTTATTTTTTTCTTTTTCTTGTAAGAGTTTTTTCTTTCTTTAAATAAGGTTTGTCCTATTTTCAAGAATTTTTAGAACTTCAAAGATCAAGTTTATGCAATTTTAAAATTCATATTTACAATTTTTTCTATTCTCGTATTGATAGAAGAAAACAAAATAAATTGAATTTTCAAATAATTGAAAAATATATTACTTCTATATAAATGTTTTTTTTTGTTTTTTTATTATATTAGTTAAACTGATGTGATGTTGAATTGTAACTTCTAATATAATATTTATAAGCTGTTTAAGAGTTGTATTATCTTTGTTTTCTTTAATATTAGTATATATTTAGTTTTTATTTACTTAGAAGCATAAGATTAATTTTATTTACTTGTTCACTTATCTTAATCTTAATCTTTTAATGTTGTTAGCATTTGTGTTTAATATGATTTTTTTTATCATAAATTCATGAATAAATGGCAAAATAATAATAATTCAATAAATAAATAATGGTCTTTTGAAATAATTTAAATAGTTTAGACTGTGTGGAAGTTAATTTGTAAAAAGATTTTGTTTTCTAGATTTAGATCTATAAAACACAAACATGTCACGCATCAAACTTAAAAAAATTTAGGTTGCGTTTGCTTTTAGAAAACATTTTCTATTTTGATCTTTTATTTTTATTTCGTAAAAATAGTTTTCAATTTTAATTTTTAAATTTTCTAAAAAGTTGTTTTTATTTTATTATCACTTTTTTTTCATTTTTACTAATTCCCTCGTGTCACTAAATTTAAACACTATATATTTGCATTTTTTGACGTCTTATGTTTTTGTTTCTCTCTTTAGATTAATGGCAAAAATGTGACCGTCTTTTGATTGAAAATTTTAATTTATAGTTTCAAAATTTTCAGAAATGTGAGCTCCATTTCCTCAAAATAAAAACAACATAAGTTATTTAAGCACATTTTCATATCTATTTTTTTTTTATTTTTAATGAAAATAAAAACATAAAATAGTAAAAACAAACGAACTAAACTTTGACACGACACTGTTTATACCTGGTATTTACAAATTTTTACCCTTTTGAGACTTGGCATGAAAATAAAATGGGTGTGGATTTGGGTATTAGAATTCTGTAGATTATTTTTAAGAGTTTGAGTATTAGCTTGTCCTACCCTGCATGTGTTGTGTGTTTATATATATATTAATAATATTTTTATGTTTATATTTTTATTATAATATCTCTTAGATAAATTTTTTTTTTTTTTTAAGGATAATATTATCTTTTCATCAGCAACCCTAACTTAAAGTAAGTAAAGTTTTAAAGCCTATAGCTCCCATTCGCCATTCTTTTCATATTGTAATCTTATAAGTTATTATTATTTTTTAAATATATGTTTGGAAATAATTTATATTGTATTAAATAAATATTTAAAGATAATTTTATTCACAATGATGTAATTTAAAACTATGTAAATTTGTTCTTTTGGAACATATTAATCTTTTTAGGATCTTTATTTTTATTTTATTCAAAAGATTTCATGTAAAAAAAAGTATCATTTTAAAATGTTTTAGAATATCAGTCTAAAGATGGAGATAAATTCTTTTAAAAATTCGGATACTATTGTACTTTGTCCGTACTTTACTTATGATCATTTTTAAATATAATTTGTAATATTAGTATTTAAAAAATGTAATCAAAAAGATATTTTTTGGTTAAATTAAATTTTTTGTCTTCCATCTTCAATTGGACACGAAATGTTCCACTGAAGTACTAACTACAACGCAGATCAAATTAAGAAACACATAATGGTCACGGCTTAAAGAATAAAGTATGTTTATTATGCAAATAAGACTATTAAGAGTCTACGAGTCTTTCTTTAATGTGAAAATCAGACCAGATGTCAGCAGATCAAAGTCAGATGCGGTGAACTTTGAAATTTTCAACTTCTTGATATTTGGAACTCTCTCCCGCGAAAATAATATAAAATCGTAATAATAATGTGCATTTTTCAAAGATAGTGAAGTTGCCAGAATTTTTCGTGGAAATTAAGTTTGAGGACAAAATCTGGAGCCTAGCACCCGTTACCGGCTCCCTCACTGTGTTTTCGTCCCCTGTTTAGTTCTAGCTAGGCTCGAGAATATTGACCGCATAAACAAAATAATAATAATAAAAATATGGCTTAAAGAAGAAATCCAACTTCCCCACCTATTTGTTTGTTTCATAACTCCTTCAATATGTGTTATCTTTGTGGTTTAAGTACGTTGGGAACTTTCAGACGATGTTGATCGTTGTTTAGTCTTAAAACGCGTACATTTGAGGTACATTTGATTTTAGCGAGTAAAAGATCCACCAAAACGCGTTTGCATGCATATGTTTATAGATTCCGCATCTAAATCACGACCACAACAATCATTGTCTCCCCTTTTCAGGATTCAGCATCACTGGGCACGCCCTTCCCTTTTTTCTACAATGACGCGGATAGTTTATAGTTGTTTTGAAATTCAAAGTTTTGAAATTTTTATATTTGCTCCTTTTCACCAAAAGTGTGATCACTTTAAGTTTTATGTTCTTGATACTTTTGTAGTATCCAAAAAGAGTTTTTTTTTTTTTTTTTTTTATATTCATCAAAAGTGTGATCACTTTAAGTTTTATGTTCTTGATATTTTTGTAGTATTCAAAAAGAGTTTTTTTTTTTTATATTTAAACTGTGTTTGAATTGTCGATGATTAAATATGATTTTTGTGTGAACGTAATTTTTGTAAAAATAAAACTTGAGTTACGATGATCAAACTAACGTTTATAATAAGAAAACAAGCTTTTAAATCTATCCAGCGCAAAATCAAACATGTGCACTCAGTAGCTTGTACTTCTAGGGACCTTTTTAATGAAAAATGATATTGACTTTTAGGGGTTAACGTGTGGTAGTAGTGCCGCTCAACGAGGTTTCCTCGCACCTTCTTCTTGCACATTGGTCAATACATAACGGTGTCTATATATAAGAAACTTCAGAGCACGGGTGGTTGTTCTTACCAGAAGTTTAATTGTATTAGTGGGAGTTCTGAGAAGTGTAAGCCATTGATTTGCTTGAGACTTTGGATGGTATCTCAAAGACAATCTCAACAGGAGGGTAATGGTAGGGATCATCATATTCCAATTCAAGAGTCAAGACGAAGGCATGGTGATCCAAAACAACCTAAAATCAGGTCTTTGTTATTCCCTCTTTCCCCCTTTAGGTGTTTCGGGTTGTTGGTCTAAGTTTGGTTTTGAGGTTTTTGTGCAGTGGCCTTAGAAATATGATAAACGGACTCTGTATGAATGACCTGGATTCCTACTTGGAACCTTTCCTGCGAAGAGTGGTAAGAAACTAATGAGTCTATTATCTTTGAAATTGAATTTGGTGTTGAGTAGGATTGCTTTTCTGTTTATCTCAGCTAGTTTTGACTTTGAGCATCTTCTACGTTTGAAAGTACCTATCACAACCAAGTTCCTGTTCAAATCTACATAGAATGCCATTCTCGGTGTTCTCCAGGTTTTTTCACTTTATAAGTGTTCTTTCGTATATATCTGTGATTCCCACGCCTTATTTCCCTGTTGTGCTTGCTATAAAAGTATCCTAAACAGTCGCTTTTGCGGGTTCATGTGTTTCTTTCCCCTTGTCTAATTTGAACGTGTCTAAAATCTTTATCCGATTGAGTAGGGGAATGGGCAAAATAGTGGTATCCCAGCCATTGTCAAATTTCTTCTTTATGCGTCAGTTGATTGATTCACGTGTTTCCCTCAACTAGGTACGAGAGGAGGTGGAACGTAAAATCCAGGATCACCTGTTTCCAAGGTTTGTTTCTCGTGTCCAAATTATTTGTTCCTAATAATTGTTGGATGCATTTTCTGCCTCTAGTTTGAAATTGCCCGGGTCAAATTTGTTGCAGAACAACGCTTGATCGGAGTGGCACATCTGGATCCAAACCCTTTCACTTGTGTTTCATTAACAAGTTGCCTGAGACAATTTTTACACTCTCTAATATAATAGCTGAGGATGAGGCACCACTTCAGGTTGCTCTTTTTGATGTTAGATCTCAATCTGTAGTCAATAACGGTCCTCTGTCCTCTATAAAGATAGAGATCTGTGCCCTCAACGGTGAGTTCAGTTCCAATGGTTGTGAGGATTGGACTGAAGATGAATTCAATGCAAATATCTTACGCGAAAGGGAGGGCAAAGGACCATTATTGAATGGAGAAAGGTTCGTTACTCTAAAAAATGGGGTTGGTTGTCTCAATAAAATTATGTTCACTGATAACTCGAGCTGGATAAGATGCCGGAAGTTCGGGTTAGGAGCCAAAGTTGTGCAAGCAACTTCCGGTGGAGCAAACATCAAGGGAGGTAGAAGTGAACCTTTCGTGGTCAAGGATAACAGAGGAGAGTGTAAGTCTTAAATTATGCTTTCTCTTTTACCACAACAAAGAAAAGACTATGGTTTTCATTATTGAAATTTTGATTTTTATTGGTCATTTCAGTGTACAAGAAACACTACCCTCCGTCATTGAATGATCATATATGGCGTTTGGAGAAGATAGCCAAGGATGGTAAAATTCACAAGCGGCTCTCTCTCCATGGAATAAACACTGTTAAGGATCTTCTGCAGTTATACATAATTAATCCATCTTCATTGCATGAGGTAAAATATTGTAAATTTTAATACTTATCTATCCCTTTACGTAGTTAATTAATAAAATCCATACATGAATTGTATGCTCATCTGAGTTTTTTCTGTGGAGATATAGAAATTTGGCAATATTCCTAAGAAGTCATGGCTAGCAATTACGGAACATGCTAAGGCCTGTGTTATAGATGATTACAATCTTTACATATATCACGCAGCAGAACAACCAATAGGCCTGCTCTTCAATTCCATTTACCAGATTGTAGGAGTGACATTTGATGGGCAAAATTATTGTTCTCCAGATACTCTCACCCCCAGGGAGAAGGTACGCATTCTTATTAATAATTTGGCAGTAAATTATCTTTTTTACCTTGGATTAGAAATGATGAGTTCCCTTCTTCCATTGGCAGCATTTGGTGGACATGGTGAAGCAGCATGCTTACATAAATGTGAATAATTTGAAATCATTTGATGAGACATCGATGAACTTTTCACGGCCACTGGCATGTCTACAAGCTGGGGCTCCAAATCAAGCTCTCCAACAGTTTAACTTCCCAACTGCTCAGCAAGGTGTATACATAAGCCTTGAATATTCCATTTTACTTTCTCATTACCTCTACCATTACTTGATTCTGAGTTATTGCTCTTATTCCTCTTTTCCCTATTTCTTCCCTTCCTTTAGGATGCATTACTCATAAGCTTCAACCTATCTTGTGCAGGTCAACTTGAAACATGGCCAGGTTCTGGTCAACCATTCACTTCGGCTTCATATATTGATGAAGGAATACATGATAGCCAAATCTATGCTAATCCATTGCCGGAGTTAACAAAAATGTCACAAAGCAGTTCGGCGGAGGGAGAATTCTTCCCTGGAATGTACATTGAAGGGAATAGTTGGCCCCTTATTGGATCACATTCGACAGAGAATGAGAGTCCACATATTCAGTTCACAAATTTTTGTCCTCCTTGTACCACATGGGAGCAAGAACATGGCTTATACTTTGATTCTTATGACGGAGCAGAATTTAACAGTCATTCTACCGTCAGTGGGAAACCCAAAGCTGTGTGGTATAAGATTCGTACTGCTCTCAAATGGGTCATATCAGTAAGAAGGGATGCAGCTAATAGAAGGATGGCAAAACTGTTATACTATAACTATTAGACTGATCCTGTTTCATATCCTTTGTTTGGTTCCAAGGCAGATTGTATCTCCCTAGTTGTCTTGGAATTAGTTGTGTTTGTGTTTCCTGAAGTTTGTCTTTTTCAGTTTCAAATGTAGTTAAGAGACCCATAAGGATGGGTTCGTTATGTGCATAGTGTCAATTTATCTATGTACAAATTATTGTTGCTGCATTCCCTGTAAAATAAATTCTGTAAATAGTGCTTTAAGTCATCAATTAAAGTTTATTCTGTTGATTCTTCCTGTGTAAACATTATGAACATCAAGGTCAGAAATGATATTGGTTGGTTTACCCGGACCCTTGATCATTTTACTGTTATTGCCATTTCAATTATATTTATTTGCACCGAGATAATTGTACGAGAAAGCTTACCGTTTAATGTACAATAAGCTCAACCCACCCCGCTTAAGAAAAAAAAAAACTTGGTTAGGTGAGCCTGCCAAGCCAATCTGTATATTGCAGTCAAGGCTTCATGACTATAAAAAAATTGCAGTTCTCAGTTCCAGTACCCACAAGTTTGCTTCTGCGACATGTTTGTATTCAATGTAAATTTCTGTAAACTGCAGACTGCAATTGAAGACTTCTGAACCTTGACAACTGCAGTAAACATTTTTTAGCTTTAAGCAAGCAAGATTATATTATTCCTCATTTTACATTCTCTTCATTTTCATTTCTTTGTTCTTTGCCTTCTCATTCAAACAGTGTTATAAAATTAAGAAAATCCGAATGCAAAATGGCCATTTGTCAGTGTAGAACATAAAGCTTCTCAAACTGGAAGCTGACAATATTTTTACATTTTAGAAAACCACACTATGTAATTGCATTTGCATATATTAACTTCTACCAGTAATTTGAGTCTGGGAGACTGGAAGAGGAAGAGTTGAGCATAAAAATAAAAGAGGATCCATGTAAGTCGGGTGGGCTGTGCCGGTTGCTTGACGGAGCCAATGGTTCCACTCCACAATTTGGCTTCCGTAACTTCTTTGTAAACTAACGCAAATCTTCTCTGAAGGGCTGCAGCTGAAACATACGATCCATACTTTTTTTTTTCTCGTGTAATTAAATTCACTTTAACCATTTTTGTCATGTTCAAAAGACTTCGATATAGACGAACAACAAAAATATAAAGATAACTTCTTAGATTTAGACACTTGACTTATTTTTAGTGCCAAAATCTCCGAGAACACTTGAGAATTTCTCCTTTTAATCACTTCAGTCTAATACATTATTCGAAGTTTTAATAAATAATTCGCTTCCTTCTCCAAAAAAAAAAGAAAAGGTTGTATTAAATAATGAGAGAATGTGGGAGAGAGCACATCGCACAGGGAGTTACATTATCATTTAAAAAAATATTTGGTCTATAAACAGTATTTTTAAATAATAAATTTTAAAATTATTTTTATTAATGATTTAAAAAACGCTAATAAATAAAAAATTGTCTTGTATCAGATACCAACTCTTTTCCCGGTCATGTTTGCGAAGAAATACGGAAGCTGAATGCTGCAGATTATTGACTCCCCATGCGTGACTCGCTATTCCTTTGGTCGCGTTACTCTGGCTCTTTGGTCTTCAACTTGAATTTTCCCAGAAATACGAGGGCAGACCAAAACTCCAAATTGATTTCTTCCACCCAAGGTTTCTGAGAAATGACTCCACGACATGCAGACAAGAACATGGCCATTTATTTTTTAGTATTTATATATTATGAATAATGTATCCACTTGGTTTGTTGGACTCGGATCTAAACGCGTAGTTATGGAAAATTGGGCTCGTATCGTAAGTTCCTAATTCCCAAATTTCCCCAGCCTCACGCGTCTGTATGTTTTTTTAATTTCCATCTCTAAAATCACGACCACAAGTGTCATCGTCTCTCTCTTTCTATGTTTAATGTACCAGGACGGAGACTCTAGGGTTGATTGCCAGTTTGGTGGTTACTCTTTCGCACTCCTGACGCGTTTAGTTGTTTTCGTCATCCAATTCCCATTGTTTAAATTTCTGGTATTTTTCCGTTTTACTAAAAAACACTTTCTCTCAAGTCACTTCTGGATACTCTTTGGCACGCTTAAATATTTAAAATGGAGTTGTCAAAATAAAGTGTTTGTTCTTTTTGGGGATTTTTATGAAAAAAATGGATATTGACTTTAGCGATAGCGTGTCGAGCCTTGACTACAATTGATCGGCATTAAGATTAAATTTCCTTGTTCTTCCTATTTTCGTCACCTATATAGTTAGATCTATCTGTTATAGACAGGCACTTTCGAGTTTCCATTTCTGAGCTTAAGTGGTACTTCTTCCAAGTAGTGGAATCTTGTGACTTCTGAGTCATTCGATGGCACCGTCGAAAAGGCAATCTCACCATGAGGGTAATGACAGGGATGGTCAAGTTCCTGGCAACGGGTCTAAGCGGAGACATGGCGACTCACAACGAACACTGATTCGGTACTTGTCATTTTGTTTCTTTCTTTGGGTCTCCTGGGTTGTGTTAGTGTAACTCTAAATGTTGTTTTATGCTTACTGTGCAGCGCCCTCCAACGACCAAGGATGGATGACATCCCGCCGTACTTATTAGAACAAAGAATTCGAAAAGTGGTAAGGAACGAAACACTAATCTCAATAATCTTCGTGCTGCATTAATCTAAATTCGGAAAGGGTTGCTTTCTGTTTATCTCAATTAGCTTTCTTCATGTTCTGATCACAACCAAGCTCACCTTCAAATTTCGTCCTTTAGTCCTTTCATTTGTTTTTTTGGTGATGCAAGAATCGGATGGAAAGGAAGTATCTACAGAACTGATGAACCAGATAAGCTTTTACACAAACGTATTCAAAATCTTATCTGATTGCCATTTTCAGCAGGGCAATGGCCGAACTTACCGGTTTCCTATCCCACTTTCCAATTTCTTAGGTGTATGTTGTTTTTGATTCATGTGTGTTTCTCAACTAGGTGCAAGAGGTGGTTCCGCCGATACTCCAGCGTTACTTAATTCCACGGTTTGTTTCTTTTGTCCCAGTTTTCTGTCCTCTGGAAATTGTTTGTCTGTTTATCTTCTTCTTCCAACTTCATTATAAGTTTCCTTCACGGTTTCATTCTAAAATTGTTTACCTTGCTTTTTTTTTTTTTTTTCAAATTAGTAGGGAACAAAACCTTAATCAAACAGGAACATCTGGAGGCAGAGGCAGAGCTTTACAATTGTGTTTTGTTAAGAAGTTGCCTCGTAACGTTTTTACAGACACTAAGGTTGTCGCTGAGAACGATGCTCCCATTGAAATTTATCTGTGTGATGCTAGATCTCAGTACAGTATAGTCAAAGATGGTCCTCTGTCGTCGATAAAGATAGAGTTGTGTGTCCTAAAGGGTGACTTCGGTTCCAATGGCAGTGATGATTGGACTGCTGAGGAATTCACTGCAAGCATATTACGACCGAGAGAGGGTAAAAGGCCATTACTGATTGGGGATAGGTTCATTACACTAAAAAATGGTGTTGGTTACATCACTGAAGTTTCTTTCACTGATAACTCGAGATGGGCTAAAAGCGGAAAGTTCAGGTTAGGAGCCAAAATTGTTGAACCGACTCCTGATGAAGCAAGCATTAGGGAAGGTAGGAGTGAGCCTTTTGTGGTCAAGGATAGCCGTGGAGCGGGTAAGTCTTCTTCTGTTAACTTTGTACCGTGGCATTGCTGTGAAACTGACACGTGATTTGATCATTTCAGCGTACGAGAAACACGACATTCCATCGTTGGATGATGAGATTTGGCGTTTGAAAAAGATAGCAAAAGATGGTAAACGACACGAGCAGTTGTCTAAGCATGGAATAGAAACTGTCAAGGATCTGTTGCGGTTGCACATAACCAACCCACGTCTATTAAAAGAGGTAAAATAACTGCGCCTAACATTCTTTTACCGCCATCTACCTCCATATGTCCATCTCATCGGTTTTTTTTTTTTTGTTTTGGAAAATTAGAAAATTGGCAAAATTTCGAGCAAGACACTGGAAACGCTTATTCAGCATGCTTCTTGTGCCAAAAAAGATGATGGTAAGCGTTACAGCTATCGCCCAACACAACAACCAATAGTTCTCGTCTTCAATTCCATCTACGAGGTTGTGGGGGTGGCTTTTGATGGCCAAAGTTATCTTCCTATAGAATCTCTTGACTGGGAACAGAAGGTATGTATTCAATCCAGATCCTGTTCTAAATTCTGATCTGTGAGTTCTCTGAATTAGTGCTAAATATGATATAATACTTATGAACTAGAAGTGATTAAATCCCGTTTCACTGGCAGTGTTTGGTGGATAGAGTTAAGCAGAGTGCTTACCAAAATGTGAAAGATTTTATCCCATTTGAGACATCAACACAGTATACATTGACTGGCCTACTAGCTTGGCCAAGTAGTGTTCCAGATCAAGGCCGGCAACCACTTGATTTCCCAACTGCTTGCCAAGGTATTGTATAATAATAGCCTAAAATCAAGGACATGGCACTGATATATCTCAATATAATGGTTAAATGTAATTTAAAATATTGTATCATGTCCAATTTTAAATATGCCTTCCTTTTTTAAATGTAGATGCTTCGTTGCTTAAAATGTATCAATATGTAAGGTTGTGTGTTTCTTATTCCATGTCTTGACCTATCATCTGCAGGTTTGTGGCAACCGTCCACCTCAAAATCGCATATTGGTGAAGCAGTAGGTCCTGGTCAACTGTCAACGTCGGCAGAAGATCTACTAAACGGCTTCGCAGTGGCAGGGTTTATCCCTGAGTTGTTCAATGATACAAATGGTTGGGCCCTTAGTCCCGGTTACTTTCCTACTGGCGATGGAGCAGAATGCAGCTACCAGTTTGATTACCCAGATTCTGTCTTTTATATATCAAACAAAGGGAGAGGCAGAACAATTTGGGATAAGATTCGAAATGCTCTCAGATGGATTATACCATTTGTGGCTAAAAGGAAGGCAAAGTTTTTACTAGCTAAATTTGTTTGATCAAATTAAAATTATTTAATAAATAAATTTATTTAAATAATTTAAATTAATTAAAAATTTATAAATTATAAATTAATTAAAATAGTATATAATTTATAAATTAATTTTATCAAATATAATTTATGTTTGATCAATAAAAATTTATTTATGCTTTGTATTCGTAACGGATATATTTATTAATTTATAATTTCTCGCAACTTGTTCTTATGTAAAGATTTGTCTGTAAACAGTGCTCAAGAATCGTTCATTTATTGTAATAGTCCCACGCACAAATTATTATATTCAGCTCTTCATATTTTCTCCAGTTTTGTTTAAATTTCTTCCCCAACATTAACACCAGAAACTTTAATATAAGGCGAGAAACACGGTCTTTTTATTTTTTAATCAACAATGATATAAATTTTTTATCATTTCTTTCTTTTGATGACAAAAATAATAATTCTTTATCACTTTGATTTGGGTTTTGGCTTGCATACATCACCTTGACATCTTTATTCTCATTTTTTTTGTCTCATTTTTAATTAATAATTAATACTTAATTTAAAAACCTTTCATGTGATGTAAAGAATCACGACTTTTTTTTTCTTTTATCATTAACAAAAATATCTCAATTTGAGAGCTCCAATTAGAAGTTAATAAAACTCACTAATCCAAATTAACCAAACTCAGTTTTGTTCATTTTTTTTTAAAATAAATTGATTTGGTTCATTTTTAATTAAAACATAGTCTTAACCAAATCAAATCAAATCAGATCAAATTATTTTAAATATATTAAATATATATTATTAAATTTATTTTTTATTATATTTTAAAAATATTTTATATAATTTTTTTAAAATTTTTTAAAATAAATTTAAAAAATTCAAAATAAACTTAAAAATTAAAAAAAAAAATTTTAAAAATTTAAATGAATCAAAAATTAAATTTTTTTTTTTAGAAAATTAAATAAATAGAATCAGATGAAATCGTATTTAATTGATTCGATTTTATAAATTTTAATCAAATCGATTAAATTTAAAAATTTTTATCTTTTATTTTTTATAATTAATTAAATTTTTAAAATTGAATCGTGAACACTCCTGACTCTACCGGCCTACGCTACTTATGCTTCCACCCGTCCTGCTGCTGACCAAATCTGCTGCCCAAAAACATAATCAATCACTTTTACTCATGGATAAAAAAAAGCACTTCTAACTTCTTTTTTTAAGTAATTTAATCGGTCAATAAATTTAAATTCAATAATTAAAAGTTAACCCGCAATATTAAAAAAATATAAAACCAAAAAAAGTAACTCTATCCCTCGTCTTCAAATTCAAATTAGTGGCATTTCCGCAAATATGAGGCGATCCATGTCCAATTTTCTCCCAAACCCGTCGTTAGACAGTGGTATACAGTATATAGTGCTTTCCGGTAATGCAGTTTCCATTTCCGACTCCGAAAACCCAAACTTGTTTCGCTCTCTGCGTGAAACCCTAGAGCCAGTGCAGCGCGTACTCCCTTTCCTTTTGCAAGCTACGACAATTGCTTCTCCTTGGTTCTATCACGATGTCGTATAGACCTACCGGGGACTCGAGGACCCAGGTCCGTCGGAATCGATACAAGGTGGCCGTGGATGCTGAGGAAGGTCGCAGACGGCGAGAGGATACAATGGTCGAGATCCGCAAGAACCGTAGAGAAGAGAGTTTGCAGAAAAAGAGGCGTGAGGGCCTCCAAGCTCAGCAGACGCCTGCTTCTATTCAGGCTACTGTAGTAGAGAATAAGGTGAATTTAGGTGATATTTATTATTACATATGCTTTTCGTTTGAGGTTTAAAAAATCAGTATTATGAGTTAGCTGGATGTAAGTTTTCTAGAACTTTTTTACTATAATTGTTAAATTAATTTAGTAACCACCAGCTCTTTTCGAGCAGGGCATTACCAATGATACTCTAAGCTCGGTCATCGCGCTTTGAACCAGTAGCATTGTTTTTGATATTTTTTTGGGTTATCAGACACTGTACGTATAACTTAGTTACTTTTCGTCTACTTGAAGTTTTAATAGAAATCTTCAACTTACTCTAACACGTTGGGCAGGTAATCAGGTTAATAATCCAATTAGAACTATGGTTTTTGAGATAACAGATTATGTGAGGATTACATTTTAATTTATCATGGGTGGTCTTAATTTGATAGAGTCTTATTGGATATAGATATGCGTTTGTTGGAATTTGAAATGGTTATATTGCTATGCGCACTTATGAATGCCCTTCTTGAATACAAGAAGTGGGGCAAAAACGGACATCATATTGGAACTTACTCAATTATAGTTGCATTCTTATCTTGCTGCAGTTGGAACATCTACCATCCATGGTTGCAGGTATCCGGACAGATGATAGTAACCTGCAGCTTGAGGCAACAACTCAGTTTCGGAAGTTGCTTTCAATTGGTTAGATATTGGTCCCTATAACTCGTTTCTTGTCTACTCAATGTTGAATCACCTTTGATAAACATGGCTTTTGTCTACCAGAATGCAGCCCACCAATTGAAGAGGTTATACAAGCTGGTGTAGTTCCTCGCTTTGTTGAATTTCTGATGAGGGAAGACTTTCCACAGCTGCAGGTTTGTTAGCTGCGATATTTGTTTTGCTTATGTAATTAATATATAATTTTTGCTTTTGTATGGCCTTGACATTGTTTAACATATATTGTAGTTTGAGGCAGCTTGGGCTTTGACTAATATAGCTTCTGGAACATCTGAAAACACCAAGGTGGTAATTGATCATGGGGCTGTCCCAATTTTTGTCAAACTCCTTGGATCTCCAAGTGACGATGTCCGTGAACAGGTAGATATATCATATGACACCTTCATATCTTAATCAGAAAGATAAACATTGAGAAAGAGAGAATATTTTTTTTTTCGGCTCTATCAAATAAAAAAAGTAACTTTTTTGGGATTCAGCCCTCTTTTTTTTTAAGTGCTTCTAAACTTAAAGACATAGCTCTTGCCCAAACATTGTGTTGGTTTTGGATTTGGTTGATATGCTATTTATTGGTGTAAACTTGTTATGTTAGTGCTATTGTACACAGGTTTAGACAGGAGAGGTTGTCCTTAGTGATGGTGCTTTTTGTGTTATTAATATATAGCAAATGTACATAACAAGGACAGCAACACTGAATTACTTATGTATTAGTAGCATATTGCCTGAGATCTTTTTTTTTTCCTGGGAAACACAGGCAGTGTGGGCATTAGGAAATGTTGCTGGGGATTCTCCCAGATGCCGTGATCTTGTTCTTAGTCATGGGGCTTTGCTTCCTCTGTTGGCACAGTTGAATGAACAAGCCAAGCTTTCTATGCTCAGAAACGCTACCTGGACACTTTCAAATTTCTGCCGGGGCAAGCCACAGCCTCCTTTTGATCAGGTATAAAAGTATGGATTGTCTTTTTTCTCTGAACAATGAAGTCTTGATAACTATTTTACAGCTTACTATTTTTTTCCTCTGCGCTCTTTTGTTATTCCTTGGCCATGATGTAATTTTATTTGAGTAGTAGGTGTATTCACACTGTCTGTGCATGCATCATGTTTGTTGAAAAGCTTTGAATTTCTGTGTTTCCTTGCAGGTCAACCCTGCACTTCCTGCTCTTGCCCGTCTTGTCCATTCAAACGATGAAGAAGTCCTGACTGATGCATGTTGGGCACTTTCATATCTTTCTGATGGTACGAATGACAAAATTCAAGCTGTAATTGAAGCTGGTGTATGTGGCCGGCTTATTGAGCTTCTACTGTGAGTAGTCTAGGTCTCTTATGGTTGTGCAAGAATGTATATACCCCAGTGCAATTCTGCTGCCAAATTTAATTTTCTACTCTGGTTCAGGCACCAATCCCCTTCAGTGCTCATTCCTGCTCTTCGAATAGTTGGAAATATTGTCACAGGAGATGATATGCAGACTCAGGTAGTGTGTGTGTGTGTATGTGTGTGTGTATATATATATATATATATATATATATATATATATATATATATATATATATATTGCTAATATATATTTTTTACTGAGGCAAAATGTGATTGCTTGCCAGATTCTTTGCCTTTTTTTTCCGTTTTACACATGAATAATCTTGTAAAATAATCTGCTGACATGTTCTAACTATGTAATTATTTTGGAATTGATTTGTTTAGTCAATGTCAAATTATCTCACTTGTCTGTGATTAAGTTTTTTGGTTTGTGTCTTATAGTGGTGCTGTTTTTGTGCAGGTTATAATAAATCATCAAGCTCTTCCTTGCCTTCTGAATCTATTGGCCAATAATCATAAAAAAAGCATCAAGAAGGAAGCTTGTTGGACGCTATCAAACATCACAGCTGGGAATAAACAGCAGATTCAGGTCTAGTTAAACATATTTTATCGTCATTTTGTTGTAACTGCACTTTCTGACATTAATATTTTGATAATGTTAACTTTATCTGTTGACTGTAATAATGTTTACTGCAATTTCTGAAAATGAACAGGCTGTAATTGAGGCTAATATAATTGGCCCTCTAGTCCATCAGCTTCAAAATGCTGAATTTGATATCAAGAAAGAGGCTGCTTGGGCTATCTCAAACGCCACATCTGGTGGATCTCATGAACAAATCAAGTATGCAGAGAAGCTTCTGTTTGTAGTATTGTCAGGAAACTTATTGATGTTAGATTTTTCAATATATGTTTACATTTGCAACATAATATGAATTTTCTTTCCTTGGTTGACAGGTACCTGGTAAGTCAAGGGTGTATTAAGCCCTTGTGCGATCTACTCATCTGTACTGATCCTAGGATCGTGACAGTTTGTCTGGAAGGGCTTGAAAACATCTTGAAGGTTGGAGAAGCTGATAAAACCATGGGCAATACTGGTGGCGTGAATCTATATGCCGAATTGATTGATGATGCCGAGGGATTGGAAAAAATTGAAAACCTACAGAGTCATGACAACAGTGAGATTTATGAAAAGGCAGTGAAGATTCTTGAAACATACTGGTTGGAGGAAGAAGATGATACTATGCCACCTGGGGATGCTACCCAATCAAGCTTCAACTTTGGTATATCTGAGACTGCTGCTGTACCTTCTGGTGGATTCAACTTTAATTAGAAGGTAATTTTAATTTACAGAAGGCATCTTTATTAAATCGGGCTTTGTGCTGGTTTATTCTGAAAATTCCTTAGTAGTATGAAACTACGAATCATTTAAGTTTTGGCAGTCGCACATCTTTCTTTTTTTCCTCAGTAGTTTAGACTTTTTGTGGAATTCTGTGAATTGCAGGAGTTTTGGCTGTTCTGTCAATCAATAAAATCCTCCAGTATGATGGTACAACAGTTGGGAGTCAAGTAAATGTCTTGTCATTGTGCTTGGGTCTTACAAGGTCCAGTTATGGTAAATAGAGGGTTGCTGGATGGGATTGGTTCTTTTTGCAATGGTTGGTTTTACATGTGTTGTGGGGACAGATGAGTTGTGGCTCTCTTGCCACTGTAGAGTTGAATACTATAGTTCTCCTTTGCCCAAGTGATCATTCCCAGTAATTTGACACTTAAAGAATTTATGTAGAGTCTCATGATTTTTTCTGTCTTACTTGTCTTAGGTTGGAGTCAGTAACTACCGTTTTTGATTCTGGGTGTTTTTGGAAAAAGCCAAATGCTACTGTCTTTCCTTCATCATAGTTATTAGGAATGTTGGAGATTTTTTTCCTTTGCCCCCTTCCCTTGTAAGCTTTTTTCATTGATGAATATTACCTTAAGTCCTATTATTCATTGCATTCTCCTGATTCCAGTCCATTATAAAGTAAACTAGTCTGGTCTGGTAGAATGTCTACTACAGAAATCTGTGTCAACTATTTTTTGTTCCCGAATATTATATTTAGGGCCTTTTGACCCCCCATGCTCTCAATGGGGGATCAAATTCCCCGTTCACGCTGGGTATTTAACAATTTCCCTAGCTTATCCATTTTTCTGCCATACCAAATTTCCTTCTTTTTTGTTGGCAAATTATCATTAAATATGGCGATTCATGTTGGCCAAGTTTCAACATGAATTCTCATGGCCTAGGACAATTCATGTTGACTTTTGGCCAACATGAATCGTGAATTGTCATCACATACGACGAGTTACTCCTTTTTTTTCAAAGTTGTACACTATCCTACTCTAGCCATAACCTATAATTAATTGTACCTCCTAACAATAATAACAATAATATTATTGTAAATAAATTAATAAAGTTTTATGGATACGCTAGGGAAATTGTTAATTCCCCGTTTAGAGCATGGGGTCAAAAAGCCTATATTTAGTTGCACTCTGGATTTCTTTTCTCCTCCTTATTTTCTTTTCTCTCCTAGTTCCTGGTATATATTAGCATTATACTTTAGGAGACAGTTCCTTGATTGACATTTGAGTTCTGATTTCCATTTGTCTTCATTATTTAGAAGGCGTTGGTGTCTGTATATTGCAGCATTCATTGGCCATGTCACACGTAAAATCCAACTTAGATCTCTTAAACTATGAAATTATTGGTTGGGTGACACCAAAATCCTTTTCAAATACTACTATAGTTTGAGGTTTATTAGAGTTGTTGATTAAATGCAAAGAAATTTAGGTACTGTATATGCTTTTCTTTTTCTTTTTCTTTTTTATTCCACCAGTAAGACAAATAAAATTAGAGATTTGTAGAATATCTGAATATGAAAGTTAATGTGTTTAGTTTGCATGGTAAATGAAAACAATTAGAATTTGCTTGAACTATAATAATCATAATCTAGTGACGGATGCAGTGGATTAGTCTGTAGCACTCTAGATATTCAACGATTGGCATGGATAAGTTCTTCAATGGATTGATTTATGCCTGCGTAAAGAGGGGTGAGTGGAGTCTTAACTTTTGAAAAATCGCCTATTCCATTGTGCCAGCATATTTTCATTCATGTATTGTTATGGTACACCATTGCAGCTTAAATTGTATGTAACTGTTGATGTGGCTTCCTATTTCTTAGTAGTGCTATCTTCCAGGGAACTTCACTTTTTTTCTTTTTTCCTTTTTTTGGGGGTGCTGGCGGTAGTTTCAATCCAGATGGGAGTATATCCTCAGTTGAGATTGTTGTTGTGTGTACATAGGCATAACATAACCTTTTGTCATTCTAAGATTTGGCCCCACGTTAAGATTTTGTTTGAAATCATTTGCCTTTTGCCCTATGATTTGTCTTTCAAATATATATATGAAGCTTTTAAGTCGTTTAATGAATTTGACCCCCAAAAAAAAAAGTTACTGAAATATTTTTTTTATGAATATTGTTCAATTCAATTCTTTTTCCTGATAAAAATTGAGAAATCGCTATGTATGGTCATACTTGCATGTACCATGGTTTATTTGGCAACATAACACTCCCGCGTTTGTGTTTTTATCTCTATATGTGGGTAATAATTGAGTTGCTACATTTTGTCGTGTTTGGGAGCAAGTTCTCATGTACTTAACACGGCTCGGGATTGTTACAATCTTTAAAGTTGTTCGAGGGAGAAAAAATTAATGATTTATCGCCAATGACAGTATAGTGAACGTAGAGTGTCAAGTTCATGGAACAGAATGTATCGTCCTACATATTGCAGTTAGTCGAGCATCATGGTGTGTACATCAAGTATTGTATTGTTAATGTTTACGATAATTGTATCTTTTTGATACATACAATGTTTGTCAGGTATATAAGAATATATTAAAGTTCCTAGTTATTAAAACGTGTTTTTATACATAGATATGATTGAAGTTTAAATATTGTATTTACAGTTATAGGCTTTTGATACTAATAATTGATACTAAAGAACGTCACACATTCTTAATTATCATATTAGATTCGACAATTGTGCATTCCAGTTCTCTTGCGAGAAGTGTGTTTTTATGTGTGACGGACGGAATAGCTCGAAAGAATATACGTTTGTGGATGATCAGTGGCAGAGTATGAGATTCTCGTTGCTGCTCGTTCGCTAATAATATATTATCAATTTTATTAATCATAAATTGGTGCTCTAATAATGTATTGTCCCTAATTTCGTCAACTCTTATTTAAAAATGGCAATTACTGCGCATGGCTAAATATTCAAACTAATTTTGGATATTGTCAAACGAAATTGGGCACCGATCCAACCAGCTGTTATTCAGGAGAAATATTTATTCTTGCGATTAATGCTGACACGGTATCCTGTTATGCGGAGGAAATGTTTACGCCAGGATAGAGAAAATGAGGCGAACCCGGATTTTAAAGTGTCAGCCGTAGGGTTAATGTCGGTGAGAATGGCACTCTGCACTCATGAACTAATTTTAATTAAAATAAAATTTAAGTGTGGTTTTTATATCACATTTTATAATAAAATTATTCCATGAAATTGTGTGATTGATAAATTAAAATATTTATCTAAATTATTTTCTTTCAATTATTATTTTATTGTCTTCTGGATATAGAATTGTTGACCTAAACATACCTTTATCTGTCATATTATAGGACATGAATCCTCTAATATGACACACCACACAGTTGTGTTTAAAACTTGCTATTTTAGTTTGTTGAAACACTGTGTTTTGAGCATAACAGATTACAACACATAGTATTAAGTTCACCAGTTGATTGCTTAAGATAATCAGTCAACCAGTCCAGTTGTTAATAGCTATTATAGTGTGGTAATAAGTCAACCAGTCGATTCGTCTGAGGTCTTTTTCAAAATAATAAAATTATTTACGCAAGCCAAATTGCCAAAAGTTCTTTTTGTATCGAAGTAGGCAGGGTAAAGTAGGAGACAAATTCAAGAGCAAAGAAATGAGGTTTTATACAAAGAAGGGAAATAAAAAAGCAAGCATGTCCGTGACACCAACGACAACTAATATTTGGAAAGTAGAAAAAGCAAATACTAGGAAAAACATAGGCCAATGTCAATTTCTTTGACGTGGTGTTTCACCAGCTCCTTAATCTTTCTCGGCATAGCGCTAGTAGAGGGAAAAATGATCGATTGGTTTTAGATACAAAGAAGAATGATGGGCTTGCTCAATACTAGTGTACTTTTGTGAGCACTACCTCCTTCTCGAGCATATACGAAGATAACGACTATTCAGTATCCAATTTTTCAAGGTTAAGTAAAACTAATCCGAATTAAAAATCACTATTTCAATCCCGATATTTATGGTAGAAGCTCTAGGTTAAAAATTGTTTTACGTGTAATTCTACAACCCCACAAATAAAACACCCTCGACATGCTCTTGCCTATCTTTTCAATTTTGTCTCACTCCCCCTCTTGAGCCGAAGAGGATAACACTCGTAGCAAATAAATGAAGATGGTGTGAGATTTCATTATCTCTTAATGTTTAATTAAATAACGAGCAAAACCTCATCTTTAACATGTGGTTCTACTTAAATACTGCTTCTAAATCCCCTCTCCTTTAATGAAATGAAATCTCATCCGTCGAATTGTTCAGCCTAAGGATGAACCCCTGTTTCATTCGTTGATTATTATTAGATAAATGGATCTTGAAATTTCCATTTCCTACGTGACACATCAGACACACACGTGGCAGCGCCACCCCCTTGCCATTATGTATGCCGGGCATTTTGGTCATTTCGAAGCCCCTCCGCTAGGGTTTTATGTACATTCACACCGTCGGTTCCTCTGCCCCTTTGCTATCCATCTCCTTACACTGTGCTCTGCAGCATGCGAGTGGCTTGGGTGCTTTATTTAGCTACGTACACTACTACCACCACCATCACAATCGCCGCCTCTGTCTCCATTTCTCTTTTCGGTGATTCGGTGAGTGTTATTCGTAATTAGCTCATTGCCGTTTAGCTGTATTTCTGCTTCGGGTTTGGGTCTTGTCCATCATTTTCTTGCTTCCTACGTGCTTCTGGAGAAAATTTTACCGAGGGCTTTTGCTGGTTATGATATTATAACCCATTAGTCTCCAGCTTTGTCGCTGCTGTTTCGGAACTCTGTTTTATCATTCAAGTTCTTCATAAGTGTTTCGATGGTCATGATGGATCTTAACGAAAAGGTGGGCTCTTGAGAGTAAATTATGAGCTTCAACTGTTGCATTTTTTGTTATCCTCTTCAATTATTAAGGGCGCTATGTCTTGATTCTTATACAGCAGTTGTCTTCTGAGGAATTGAGTGAGAATAAGAAATGCTGTACTGATTGCAAAACCACTAAGACCCCACTCTGGAGAGGAGGACCAGCTGGGCCCAAGGTGAACCCCACCATCACTCTACTGGATTACCTCGCTTCACGTTGGTTATTTGACTATAATTTTTCACTTTTCGGTTGCTACTTTTAGCTTGCCGGGGGGTTTTGTTCGTTTTGGTAAATTGAATTTGAGTTACCTTCTTCATTTTAATCTGTTTTTTTGGGGGTCAATTTTTGGTTAGTGTTTTATTTATTTCATTTACCCCTTTTGGTTTCGCAATTTTACTCGGTTTGCGTTGGTTTTCTGTCGTGCAAATACCAAGTTTCCGGCAGATTTCAACATGCCCTCCTTGAGGATCGCTGTTTCCAGCTACTAGAGTACAATGCCCGCTTAGTCGTACTGATTTTTTCTTTCTAGCCATTCGCTTAGCTGTACTGAGTGTGATATCGTTTCCGTTGGTCATGCAAAACAACCTCTACCAAGTAATTTCTGCTTACTATTTGTGATTTGGCATTTTTACTAATTCATTTCTCAAATATAATATTGTTTACCTCTACTGATTTTCGTAGGTTAGCTTCTAAGTGCTTTCTCGATCTGGATTTTGTATTGATTTCACAGTCTTTCTTTCTTTCTTTTCTTTTCTTTTTTATTTTAAAAAATATGGTCTTAAGAGTCTTTGTTTTGATCGCATTATAATATTGATGTTCTCGGTTCTTCCCTTTGCCTGCTAAATTTTTTACGCAGACCCTGTGCAACGCTTGCGGGATTAGATACAGGAAGAAAAGGGTTTCTATGGTGGAACTAAACAAAGGACAAGAGAGGAAAAGAGAGAGAGCCCGAAGTCGAGGAGGTAAAGCCGTTGGTGATGGTGGCAACGATTTGAGGGAATCTTTGAAAATTGAGTTAATGGCATTGGGTGAGGAGGTTTTGCTGCAACGGTCGCCCTCAGTTGTGAAGAAGCAGAGGAGGTTAGGGGAGGAGGAACAAGCCGCTGTTTGCTTGATGGCCTTGTCCTGCGGCTTTGTTTTCGCTTAGAAGAGAACAAATGCCATATGGAGACCAAGACAACATAACCTCATCAACATACCTTTTTGGTGTCTTATAATAGCTAACTTTTTTTTTTTGTTAATAACATTTATTTTTACAGTTAGTTATTATGTGATGCAATGCCCTTTGTTTGTGTTATGGGGGTATTTCACAATGTTAGTAAGTTAGGGAGAAGCAGGTTCAAAGTATATGAAAATTATGGTTTAGGTCTTTTACTTCTTCTTTTTTTCTATTCATATAGTAATATTTTCAATTAATATAAATATTTTATGGTATGGGTAATTATGTTGTTTTCTTTGTTTTATAGTTTCTTTTTAGCTTTTGGTGGAAAATATATGAAATAAAATAAGAGAAAATGGGGAGGAGCCTGTCAAATAACATCACGTTAAAAAATGTCTTGTCATTGTCATATAAAAAAAATAAAATAAATAAAAAATAATTTATTTATTTATTAATATTTAAATTAAAATACGTAATAAAAATAATATTTTTTTAAAAATTAATAAATAAAAATTTATTTATAATAATAAATTAAATATTAACTTAAATAAATATATGAAATATGACGTAGTAACCGTACAAATGCAGTGGGCAAAAAGGCACTCAAACAGGACGACCGGATGCAATAATTCCCACAGATTCGCCACTCCCCTTCATAAATGCTCATGCACGTAAAATTAGGCAGCCTTTTTCTAACTCTGGCCTATTTTAATTCTTCCGAGTCTTAGTAAGAAACTGTTTTGTTCAGGGCGCTATCTCTCTTGCTTCTTCCATTGGAGACCATGAAGAGAGGATATGGACCAAACCTGAACAATATCTACAGTAGAAGCACTGTTGTGCAGATATGTTTACGTGGATAATTGAAAGAAGCTCTTGAAAGAGAGGTGGTGGGGAATTTGCCTGCAATGCTTCGACAGAAGCTGTCTGGTTAAAGTTCCATATTCGACAGAAGTAGTGGTGATGCACCCTTCATCATATCTGTTTGGGGACACCCTTTCCTTGCTACCTGAATTAATAAAGTCTATAGAATTCTGTAGATGGATGAGCTAATAGGGCCATGGTAAATGTGAACACATTGGAGTGTAATGTCGTGGTTTCGAAAGGAAGTTGAAAGAGAAAAGAAACATGCTTCTTCAATTTGCAAATGTTGACCGATCTGGCTTCTAAAACAAGATGATTGTTAGAACACACGAAAATGGGAAAATGATGCTTTCGTTGAGAGTCGAACTCAAGACCTCCCGCTTACTAAACGGGTGCTCTAACCAACTGAGCTACGAAAGCACTTGTGACTCATTAATAAATATTCTTTGTTGAGCTTGTTCTTGTACATTCTATAAATTCAGACGTTGGCACCGTTGCTCCTCCATTTTTGCGGAATATTTTTTTTTACTTGTTCCGACTTTCAATTAAATTGTCAAAATTTTCTTCATGGCCTAAAAAATGGAGGGTGCCATGTTTGCTGCGTTTTTGTGGTCATATGTTTCTTAAATATTTTGTTTTCTGACATGTCTAAAAAATGTAAAAATTTAATATTATTTTTAAAGTAAATATATAATTTAATTTTTAAATTTATTAAATTATTATATTTAAATTTTTAAATTTAACTTATTACACAGTTTAATCTCTAAATTTATCAAACGTCGTATAATTTAATTTTTTCGTTATTCTTATATTAATTATTTGCTAACATGACTCGTTAAATGTTTACGTAATTTGTTAAATACCAATTAATCATATCACATCAGTGTTGATTCAATCTATAAAAATAATAAATACACAATTTAATCTCTAAATTTATTATATCCTGACAATTTAGTTTTTGAATTAAGTTATTATACAATTTAATTTTTGATTTTACCAATAATCAAACAACTTAGTCTTTTTATTATTTTCATAATAACTACTTATAATATAACTCATTACATCAATATCAAGTTTGAATTGTAAATACATTTATGATTGCTTCCCTTCTATTTGAATGCTTATACAATTTTTATTACTCCACAAAACGAATGCAATAGTTAGTTTAAAAATTTGAAGTAAACAGCATTGTATGAAGTTGAGGAAATAATATTATTTTCAAATTTTATGGATGAGTCAATATTAATGTGGCATAATTAATTAGCATTTAACATACTACGTAAACAATTAACATGTAACATTAGTAAACAATTAAGATAAAAATAACAAAATGATTAAATTATTCGATATTTGATAAATTTAAAAATTAAAATGTGTAATGACATAAATTTATGGACTAAATTATTGAGATATAATAAATTAAAGGATTAAATTGTAGGGACTTAATAAATTCAAGAACTAAATTGTGTATTTTTTTTTTAAATTGAGTCAATACTGATGTGACATAATTTGGATTAAATTGTATGAATATAATAAATTAAAGAATTAAATTGTTGAGATCTAATAAATTTAAGAATTAAATTATGTATTTACTATTTTTGTAGGTTGAGTTAGCACTGATGTAACATAATTAATTGGCATTTAACATGTCACGTAAATACTTAACGAACCACGTCAGTAAGGAGTTAGTGTAAAAATAACGAAAGGA
Organism: Gleditsia sinensis; assembly: GCA_037074535.1. Classification (NCBI taxonomy): domain Eukaryota; kingdom Viridiplantae; phylum Streptophyta; class Magnoliopsida; order Fabales; family Fabaceae; genus Gleditsia; species Gleditsia sinensis. Next base: position 83,075,850 of record CM073464.1, read on the forward strand.
TTAAATTGTCTGTTAGCAAATTCAGAGATTAAACAGTGTAATAAATTAAATTCAAGGATTCAAATATAATGACTTAGTAAATTTGTAAACTAAATTGTATATTTACTCTTATTTTTATTATACAGTTTTTTTTTAAATATATACAAATTTCTATTAAAATAAAAAGTATGCTATAATTAAATTTTTTTATTAATTATTCTATTATTTGTATTATATATATATATATATATATATATATATATATATATATATATATATATTATTAAGATATACTTATACAATGTTATATTATTATATTTATATTTTTTTTCATTAAAAAAATAAGTAACATTAAATAGTGACTTTCTGTTTTTTTTAAATTTAAATAATAATATTATTTAATTATTTTTAAATATATTCTAATGACTTTTATTATTTTAACTGTATAACAGTATTTTACATAAATATTAAAGAATCCATCTATTTGAAAAAATATATTTAGATATTAAAAAATCAATCACATTAAAAATAACCAAAATATATTTAAAATCATGGTGTTCGATACATTTATTAAATTATTTTACAAAAATTGTTTGAATATTTTAAGAGATATAATTATATAAAAATATTGTTGATTATTACTGTTAAAAATTTTAAATATATAAAAAGATAAATGAAAATTGTTAAAAGAAATATTGTGCTTATCTTTTTTACTGAACAGCTAGCTTGAACCCTTCACGAGACTTGCTAGCCACAACTTTTTTCATACCAAAATAAAATGTAAAAAAACAGTAAAATAACATATTAATTAACAAAATATTTTAAATAAATTTAATTATAACATAATTTTTAATCTTATTAAGTGTATATTTAAAGAAAAAAAGAGGGTATATATTTTTAACAATAAACAAAAATTAAAAACGAAAAGTGAAAACGTCATATCTTCCTCCCCACGAGCTCACTTCCTCAACATCACCCCCGAACCAGAAGTCCTCCAATTCCAAACTCTCCCTATCTCTATCATCATTTTCAGGGGGAGATCGGAGAAGCATCTCTTCCTACATGGCTGCTATGGATGCCGATTCTTCTTGGAGTGCCCGTCTATCGTCTGCCTCTAAGCGCTATCAGTCAGCTCTTCAATTCAGATCAGGTTTCCTTTAATTCAACTTTCCCTTGTCGTCGTCTCTTTAATTGCTTACGATTTTCTCTGTGATTTATTTCCTGGTAATTCAGTTTCTCTTTTTGTCCTTCTGGAATAGCTTATCTGTAATTACTGTGTGTACAGCTCGTAAAGCCCGGGGGAGGGGGTGGGGTTATGTCTTTATGAGAAAACAAAAGGCAGGAGATCAAAATTAAAAACTTGGTTTTTTTTTCCTTCACTCAGTAGTTCTCTGAACTTGAGAGCACTGTCATGCTTGGAAGTTGCTTCTCTAATTTATTTATTTTCAAGTTTTTTTTATGTGCTCTGATGATTGCTAAGAAAAAAATGGCATGATATGAAATCACAAGCATAGTTCCTATAGTTTCAAATTCTTATAAGCAGAAACTAAACCGCTTTGTGCTGTCCCATTTTCAATTGTCTTGGATAATTATAATAGTAATGAAAAATGGAAATTGTGATCTTTAGATCTTAGTCAGCTAGAATAACGATTATAATTTTTCCATTGCACTTTCAAATTGCATGGCTTTACTGGAACGAAGATTTTTGTGCAGCATAAGATTCTCTTTCCTTCCCTCACCCCTTGTTTATGTGTCAGATTTGACGTGTTACTTGTTATTGTTTTATTCTCTATTTCTCTTGCACTATTGATGGGAGATTGAGCAAATGTAGATATGTTCACAGGTTTTGAAGATATTGAGGGGGATGATGATATTAGGGAGGAGTTTTTATGCCCATTTTGTTCTGAGTATTTTGATATTGTTGGATTATGCTGCCACATAGACGAAGAGCATCCCATGGAGGCAAAAAATGGGGTAAAATTCCTTTCATTTACCATTCACGTTCAACGATTTTTGCTAGAAAGTAACTCACAGTTTTAGTAATTACTGTCTACATGATTGCCCACTCGGTATTCGGTACATGGTCTTGAAGAGCTGGTTGATTCCTACATTTTACATTCTCTGAATCATAAAGAGACAAATTTTAAGCTGAGGCCTGAGATTATGATTGTTCTCTTGGAGAAAAGGATATTTATTCTTCCTAATATATTGGGGAATCAATAGTTACTTTTGCTGATTGCAGTATTTCTGTGTGCAGGTATGTCCAGTTTGTGCATTGAGAATGGGGGTTGATATGGTTGCACACATAACCTTACAACACGGAAGTATATTCAAGATATCCTTTTAAGTTCATATTTGTTTATGCCAACTCTCTAGTTTTCTTGAAACACAGATATTCACTTAATTGCAAGTTCAGTTTTTGAGCTTTCAGTAAATCCACTTTTATTGCATTATCAGACTTGTTGCATGAGGTTCATTAGGTATCTGTATCCCTACTGTCCCTTTTGCTTAAGAGTATACTTTTGTAGTTTTACTAAAGTTATAAAAAGACAGTGAAAACTAAAATTGGTTTTAACTTTTAACCCAACTCTCTTATCTGGTAGTAAAGTATATGGTTTTGTTTATGGATTGCTGATTTAAATTTCTGCATTATCCAATCACACACTACCATTAAATCCTTAGTGAATTCGTAGTAACCTTCATTATGAGCAAACACTTCTGCTCTATTTATTTAAAACAAATGATGTCGAAATACTGATTTCGGATGCTTTTTGCCATCTGTTTCCATTCTAGGTCTTTTTTAGACTACTCTTGGTACTGCATCCCTTGTGTCTTTTTAGACTACACACACACATATATAATGCATTGAATTCCTTAACAAGTGAGTACATGCAGCGCAAGAGGAAATCACGTAAAGGTGGATCTTATTCAACACTATCTTTATTGAGGAAGGAGCTGCGAGAAGGAAATTTGCAATCCCTCTTTGGCGGCTACTCGTATCTAGTCTCTTTGTCTAATGCGGCACCTGATCCATTGTTGTCATCATTTGTATTACCCATAACTGATGAATCTGTGAATTCTCAACCTCAATTTCCTACTGAAACAAGGTCAACAAAGAAAAGCTCGCATGAGATTGTATCAAAACGGTATGTCTATATTGCAATTTTCATTTATTTTTTCAAAAAAAAAAAGATCTGCACACACTATTCATATTGTGTTATAGTATTTCTGTTTGTGATGACACATTGTATCCATCTACCTTGGCGCAATAATACTATAGATAATTTAGGATTTCTAAAAATATTATATTGTGCAATTATTGCAAATTTTTGTAGAACCAGAGAATCACTACTTTATGGAACAGAATCAGAATATTCATTCTGAAAATAAACTTTATTCCTAGTAATTAATAATCAAGATAGAAAAATAATAAACAAGCATACCTATATATATATAAGAATATAGACTGCAAAATCTTAAATTAACTAAAACTCTAAAGAAATAAAATAATAGTTTATTTATAAATATAAATAAAGACTCAAACAACTTACTAACTAAATTCTAATAAAATAACTTCTAAAATATAACAACTTTCTGAACTCAAACAATTTTAACTAATTTTAAAATTATTTAATATAATTAATTATAATATCATAAATTCTAAGAATACATTAATATTAAATAATAGACAATTCAATCATTTCATCCAAAGTCCTTTCTTTTCGATTCCCTTAGAACTTGGCAACCTTGGGCTTGGAGTGCCTTGTGCCTTTAACAACCATATCTTGGATTTTCAGACATAGGGTAAAGTACCTTTTTCGTCCCTAAAATTTCCGCTAAAATCTTTGGGTTTTCCTCCTTTAACACCGTCAACTTCATTGATGGAAAAGGCCTACGTGGCTCTGCATTTCGAAAATGGCTACTATGTTTCCCTTCTTTCTTTTTTTCTCTCTTCAAACTCATTTTCCTTTCTCTCTCTCTCTCTTCAACACAGAACCATTGTTGCCATCAAGTTAATGGCATCCAGAATCACGGCCAAACAATGTGAAACAGAGGTGATAAAATCCAAAACAACTCCTCTGAAACCCGAAATAGAAATACCCAGATTCTACCCCCAATAGAACCAAATCTGGTTCTGACACTAGAATGAAACGCAGGAACCAAAATGGGAGAGAACATACAGATATGGGCCACGACTCAAGTGGCTTTGGCAATGGGACTCAACGATGGAGCTTGGCTGTCCTGGACAAAGGTGCTCGTGCAGATAGTGGTGCTGGATGCTGCTGTGTATACGGACGGTGGCCTCTTCACTATTTGTTCCCTTTGTTTTCCCTTTTAATTTTTCACCTAATCGAAGCTCAGAAGCAAGAAAAGTGGAGTCCATTCTCTGATTCCCTTTTTCGCTGCTTCCCAAAACCGTCCTCACTGATGGCTCTGTTCGCAGTCTTCCTTATCCAATGAATCCCAACCATTCCCCCTCTTCTCTGTACTGGGTTTGTGCATTGCGATTTTCACTCCATCCCTAATGCCCATGAAATCCCTTTTATTCTTTCTCTGTTTTTTGAGTTCAAATGGCTTCTCCTCTCTCGATCTCTCTATCTCTCTTGCTCAGATGGTGGCGGAAGAAGCGGTGGTGGAGTGATAGCATCCAAAGAAGAGAAGAAGGGGAAAAAGGGAAAGAAGAGAAAGAAGAGGAACGAAGGAATCTGTTATTTCAGTTTTTCGATACCCAGTAAAATTCCCTCCACCTCACTTTATCCTACCGGTACAACTGGTACAACTAAAAGACTATTTAGTCCTTACTTAGCCACTTAAAATGACTACCATGATATCACCCTTGTCCCTAAGGGTGCATGTTTCTCGTGAATTCGGGATAAAGTCTCTGCATGTTGAACCAGAGTTCCCACGTTCCTTCATTTCTTCCTTCCATTTCACTAGCACTTCTGTCACAGTTTGATTCCTTTTTTGCACCATTCTCCTATCTAAAATTGTTTCTGGCTCCCTCTTTGTTGAGACAGAGCCCCAAGAGTCAGGTTGAGGTTGAATAGAAGCATCCGAGCATTTCTTTAATAAGGACAAGTGAAAGGTAGGGTGAATTTTGGAAGTAGCTGGCAGTTGGAGGGTATAAGCCACCGTTCCCACTTTAGAAATGATTTGATAGGGTCCAAAATACCGGGGTGACAGCTTTTCATATACTCGTCGTTGCACTGATTGCTGGCGGAAGGGTTGTAGTTTAAGAAAAACCCAATCTTCCACTCGAAACTCCTTTTCTGTTCTCCTCTTATCTGCCTGTTGTTTCATTCGTGCTACTGCCTTAGCAAGGTTTTGCTGCACCTTGTGTAACATGATCTCTCGCTTTTGAAAACTTCGATCAATGACTTCCATTGATGAGCTGTGAGGAATATATGGGATATGTATAGGTGGAGGCTGCCCATACATGATCTCATAAGGAGTGCTTCTTGTGGATGAATGGAATGTCGTATTATACCACCATTCTGCTAAAGGTAACCAACAGTTCCACTCCTGAGGAGACTGCCATGCCAAGCTTCTGAGGTAGTTTTCCAAGCACTGGTTCAGGACTTCACTCTGACCATCTGACTGCGGGTGATAGGCCGAAGATAAGCACTGACTTACTCCCAGTTTACTAACACATTCTTTCCAAAAATGGCTGATGAAGATGGGATCTCGATCACTGACTATGTTAGCTGGTGCCTCGTGCAGCTTGTATATCTGATCCATGAAGACCTGAGCTAGCTGAGCCGCTGTGAAAGGGTGACTCAAGGCTAGGAAGTGAGCATATTTACTTAGTCTGTCCACCACCACCCAAACCACATCCTTGCCATTTGATTTGGGTAGTTTTTCAATAAAGTCCATGGCTATGCTCTGCCAAATTCCTGTAGGAATAGGCAGTGGTTGTAGAAGTCCCGGGTATGCCACCGTTTCATACTTACACCACAAACAAGTTTCACACTGTTGAATGAACTCCTTAATATCTCTTAACATCCCCTTCCAATAAAACACTCCTTTTATTCGTTTCCACGTTGCTTTAACCCCTGAATGCCCTCTTTGGGGTGAAGAATGTAGCCACTGCAATATAGCCTGCTTCACAACTCCTTGATGAGCAATGACTATCTTATTCTTTCTTGTTAACAATTCACCGTTCCAGTTATATTTGGGATGTGTTGCAGCATTTTCTTGGAGCTGTCGAATTATGGTAGCTAAGGTTGTGTCCGTTACATATTGGTTTTGAATCTGTTCCCATAAATAAGTTGAAATGGATGAGACAGACATTCGCAATAGCTCCCCATGGTTGGCTCGGGATAGTGCGTTTGCAGCAGCGTTCTCCTTTCCCCTTTTATAGTAGATATTATACTGAAACCCCATCAGTTTGGTCACCCAATTATATTGGGATGGAGTGGACAACCTTTGTTCTAATAGATACTTCAAGCTTTGTCGATCCGTTAAAATGGTGAAGGGTTGTAATGATAGGTAGTGTTGCCACTTCCCTATAGCATGTACCACCGCGAGCAACTCTCTGTCATATACCGATAGCATTCTGTTTCAGGGAGACAACACCTTGCTAATAAAAGCTATCGGGTGTTTATCTTGTATTAAGACTGCCCCTATCCTCGTGTTGGATGCATCCGTTTCTACTGTGAAGGGTCTAGTCAAGTCTGGGAGTGCTAAAACCGGAGCACGTATAAGAGCTTGTTTGAGGGTTTTGAATGCTGACTCTGCTTCAGAACTCCATTCAAAAGCTTCTTTCTTTAGCAGATCAGTTAAGGGTTTTGCTAAGAGACTATAATTCTTGATGAATCTCCTGCAGTAGCCAGCCAGCCCTAGGAAACTTCTCAGTTGCTTGACAGATGATGGTGAAGACCAGTCTGCAACGGCTTGAACTTTACGTGGATCCGTGGATACCCTCCCAGCTGCAATGAAATGTCCCAAATATTCTATCTTCGTAACAGCGAATGCACATTTGCTCCTTTTTATGTAATACTGGTTAGCCCAAAGTATAGATAAAACATTCCTTAAGTGGTTCAGATGGTCTTCTTCATGTTTACTATACACTAATATATCATCTAAGAATACTAAAACATACTTCTGTAGCTGGTCTTGAAAAATAGCATTCATGGCCCCCTGGAAAGTTGAGGGTGCATTCGTCAGTCCAAACGGCATAACCTTGAATTCATACTGCCCTGAGTGTGTTTGAAATGCTGTTTTATAAACATCATCGTCCCTCATCCTTATCTGGTGGTAACCAGCCCTCAAATTCAGTTTTGAGTACACGATGGCTTTGCCTAGTTCATCCAATAAGTCTTCAACTAGTGGAATGGGGAACCTGCTGCGAATTGTTTGCTTGTTTAATGCTCGGTAATCTATGCACATTCTCCAGCTTCCATCCTTCTTCTTAACAAGCACTACGGGTGAGAAAAATGGGGAGGAGCTTTCCTGTATGATGCCCAAGGCTAGCATGTCTTTGATCATTTGTTCTATCACATCCTTCTGTACTGCAGGATATCTGTAAGGTTGAAGGTTTATAGGATTTGTCCCTTCCTTGAGCACTATTGTGTGATCATGATGTGCTCTATGTGGGGGTAGCGAATTGGGTTCTTCAGAAACATCTTTAAATTCTTCTAGTAACTTCTCAAAGGCCTCTGTCAACTTGCTGTCTTCAGCTGCATGAATAGCATAATAGGCTATTTCATTATTCCATGGAACTACCTGCAGCATGATAGCTTCTGGATTTTCCTCCACTGCTTTGTGTAAAGTGGTCTCTCTCACCACCTTGTTACGAGGCTCCCTATCAGCTGTCAATCCGGTCACCTTTCCATTGAGCTGAAATTCTAGGCACAAGTTAATGCAATCCAGCTTAATTGTTCCCAACGTCCTCAGCCACTGCATTCCTAAAACCATATCGCATCCTACCAAAGGAATTAGAATTACATCAGTTTCAAACTCCACTCCTTGCATTATCCACTTAAAGCCTTCACACATTCCTTTTCTTTGTATACTTCCTCCATCCGCTACTGTTACCTTCATGGCTCTAATTGGTTTAACCTTCCATTGAGCTTCCCTTACCATTCCTTCATCTAGGAAGTTGTGAGTGCTTCCCGTATCTACTAATATGTACAATCTCCTCTTCCCCACTATACCAGTCAACCTGAATGTAGGGTACTCTGGGCAACCATTACCATGTATAGCGTTGAAGGTGATCAATGGGTCCTCTGTTGATTCTCTAGGCTCATTACTATCATCTTGGGATTCCTCCCCTGCACTAGCCTCTATCTCCCGACTTTCATCTCCTTCTACTGTCATTAAAAATATCTGCATTCTCTTCTTTTGGGGGCAATTATGGCCTGGATTAAATTTCTCATGGCAAAAGTAACACAGGCCTTTATTCCTGTGTTCTTCTACCTCTTCAGGAGTTAGTTTCTGGTGGAAACGCAGACTTGGCTTCCTTAAAATTCCTTTCTGCTCACCTTTGTGTTCATTTATTCCCTTCCATTTTCCATTAAAAGTCTTCTTCATTCCACTCTCATTTCCTCCCTACTGATGACTAGAATCTCTTCTATTCATCGTATTTTCCTTATATGATGTCCTTGCTCTTTTCTGCATTAAGTCCACATTTAACTCCTGCAATTTAGCCAGCCTGGTTGCATCCAACAGAGTCTGAGGATGAAACAATTTAACTCCCAATGCTAATTCTGGTTTGAGCCCTGCCAGATAGCAACTCAGTTTCTGTAATTCCGTCAATTCTACCCTGCATACCAACTGATCAAAGGATTCTTGGTAGTCACGTAGATTCCCTCTTTGTTTTAACTGCATTAATTTCTCCATCGGATCATCATATATGGACCCGAAGCGAATGCGGATTCCATGTGTTAACTCTTGCCAAGATAATCTGCCATTTCTGCTCTTCTCTAAATTCTGGAACCATCTGCACGCCACATCATGTAACGAAAGACTAGCTAAAATAACCTTGTTTTCCTCCGGGGTTCCATCCAGCAAAAAGAACCTTTCGCATTTGGAAATCCATCCATCAACATCATTCTCTGTAAATCTTGGAAAATCAACCTTTGTAAATCTCGTTGCTACTTGATACTCTCCCGTACGTTCTCCACGACCTCTTTTCATACCCCGATTCATTACCTCGTGAAATTGATACGATAGTCCCCGAATCAATTCTTGAATTCCATCAATCTGTTGCTCCATTGCAGTCATCCTTTGGTCCATCTCTATTCTATTTCGTTCATCTGTTTCTCTATTATTTGTCTTAGATCGGGTAGCTTCCGCCATTGGTTGGTTCGACCAACTCTGATACCAGTAATAGCATCCAAAGAAGAGAAGAAGGGGAAAAAGGGAAAGAAGAGGAACGAAGGAATCTGTTATTTCAGTTTTTCGATACCCAGTAAAATTCCCTCCACCTCACTTTATCCTACCGGTACAACTAAAAGACTATTTAGTCCTTACTTAGCCACTTAAAATGACTACCATGCCCTTACAACGTAACATGGAGACGATGGTGGAAGAGGCAGGGGCTTCTTCTCTATTTCTTTCTTTTTCGCTCTCAGAATTGAGGAAGAAAAAGAGAGAAAAAAATTAAGAAGAAAAATTTATGAGTACATGCCATGTAGGCATTTTCCATCAAAGAAGCTGTTAGTGCCAAGGTCGAAAAGCTGACAGTTTTGCAACTTTAGGGACGATTTAAACTAAAAATTAGTTTAAGGACAAAATAGAATTTTCACTGAAACTTTACTTTGAGAGATATCACAGATATTAAAGTCACTTATTTTTTATTAGGAGATATTGTCTGTAGATTTTACATATTGCAACAAGCGTGCGGTGTCTTAACAAAGGAAAATGGTGTAGAATGTAGAACTGTAGATCATCACTTTTTATTAGAGATGCATTGAAATTGGGATCTGCGATGTACTGATAATTGCCTGCTTCCCCAAATGTTAGGTTCCTCTAGCTTAAACCTTTTTTTTTTTTGGCCCCGCCCGGGGGGGGGGGGGGGGCGTACAAGAAACGGGGCTAACAGCCCAAAGGGAGACCTTTAGCTTAAATTTTGTGGTGCCACTTAACTGAAGACTTCCTCTTACTGATGTGGGCTGTCACTATGCCTTAAGATAAGGCAGAAGATCATTTTCAAAAAAAAAAAAAAAATCAACTACTCGATTGCATACTTAATTGTTGTCAAAGCTTTTGTGATAGGTTAGTGCTTTCTACTTTCTAGTTTCTCAGAATCAGGCATGTTGTGCCTTTTTGTTTTGGACAACTGAAAAGCTTCTTTTTTTTCCAATACATTAACCTCTCAGCGACTGCTCCAAAGCATAAGGATCAAAGTATTCTTTTGTTTCGGGTTTCAATTATCTATGTTTCTGAAGAGTTGAACACAGAAGATGTTTATTTTTATTTTTGCGGTTTCTTGATAGTTGCTGAACTAAATGTCTGTGTTGACAGATCTGAGCAATCTAAATGAGGATTTTTAGATAAGATACATCGTTGTTTAAGGATTTTATTTTCTCCCATTGATGCCAATAATGTAATTTTGGCATAATATATTTATTGCTTCCAGAATATTATTTTTCATTTCATTTCAATAATTAACTCAGTTCCTCATTTTAAAACAATGCATTTTTCCTTGCTATAGGGATATGTTCTACACTTATACGATAAGTCAAATGTTTTATTTGTCTGTTGTTATGTTTTAGTTTCTCACTTGTATAATATGTCTATTCAGAAATGCCGAGACCTTTACCCTGTCAGTCAAGGATAAAGAAGAGAAGGCAAAAAGATGCGAATTTGTTCAAGGGCTATTGCTTTCCACCATACTTGATGACAATTTATGAAGGGAGTTAGTTCATCGTGATGCTGCTGCAATAGCAGGGTCTTAATTCACAGATGATTTACCTGCAACCCAGTGTTTGCCTAGTAAATTCATCTATGTATTTGATCAGAAAATGGAATAAGGTGTAGAAATGAGTGTATTATGTTGAATGTGAACTGAAGTTTTCAGGTCAAAAGTTTTACGCAGTCCTTTTATCTCAGGCCATAAAGGTTGAATGAAAAAGAAAAAAGTTCCTTTATAAAACAGCTTCATATTCACATTCTGTTATGTTAGGGTCACTGAAAAAGCAGGATACCTCAACTTTCCAGAAACTTAAGCACTAACAAGGAAGCCGCATAACCAAAAAAATCATAGATGATAATGACATACACCACCAAGTCCAAAAAAATATAAGCAGCAGGTGAGCTGAGCAACAAACTGGCTGAGTAGCTGTGCCTACCGCTGGGGTAGTGAAACTACTATTAAACGAAGAGAAGACTACTAACATTTTAATTTTTTATTTTTTGGTCAGAGAAGACTACTAACTAAATAATTCAACATGCTGCAACTAATTTTTGGGCCATCAAATTTTAGGAACGTCTACCTTATAGGCTAGTGCTTTTCAGAGAAGGTGCTGGCCTGGCATATTAGGGTTTTTTCCTTGATTGCTAAATATGAATTACCCATTTTGGATAAGGGAGGTTGCAAAAATTTAAATTTTCAGGACTAGCTTATAGCAAATTTAGATCGTGATCCTTGATTTTATCAAACTATGTAGGTATTGAACTTTAAAAATTAACAAAGTTTTATATGAAATAAAATTCTAAACTTCTCTCGCCATAAAGTCTATTTCTAGGTCAAAATTTTATTTTTAAGAAAAAAAAAAGAGGAGGAGTACGGTTTCAGAGAAGAAATGCGCGGGGCTTCGTCCACAGAGTATGTACTTTTTTGTAGTCGGGACGGAAGAATAAAAGCCAACTCCGTTCCAAATGTTCCAAATCCTACTGTCAGATTCTCTTCTCAAAAAAATATAAAATCTGTGAATTATTTGATACTTCTTTTCTCTTTTACATTATTTTGGATGTTGGCGACAAGAAAGTATTAGTAGTCTTATAATTAAAAGTTGAAACATCATTCCCTCCTTTCGCCCCAAAAAGAAAAACGGTTGAAACGAAAATCCTCACGAAACGGAGAAAAAGATAAATAATTAGATATGGCTAGGTTCTACCTGTTACACTTAGTCCACTATTTTGTCAGAATAGAGTAGGCATGTAGTTGGAAAATTAATTTTTTTCATAAAATATAGTAAAAATTCAAAGTAAAATAAGTTTTCGTGAAAACGGAATAAAACAGTACCATTCTCAAAAAGACTTTTTTTTTTGTTTGGGAAAAGTCTGTTTTTGACCTGTGCAGTCCGACGCCATTTTACTACCTTCACACTGCCTGTCTTCCTTTCTTCGTCATAATTTTCATTTTCTTATATTAGTTAAAAATGCTGGCAATTGTTCAGCCACTATAAGATGATTAAGAAAAAGATAAAAGTGAGTGAGTGCTATGAATTTCCCCCGGAGTCCTTCAAGGTCACTTCCCCTTCTTTTCTAGCAGAGGAGGCCATCTTCTGCACGATCAACAAAAGTGCATGCTTGTTAGTGGAAGGACTTGGAAACAGAAAAATAAAATATCAACATTTCGTAAAGGATGACACATTGTGTACACTCCTTTTTTGGCCAAGTGACCATCATCAATCAAAAGATTTCAGTTCTTCTAAATACTCGTTTCAACATCAGTTATAGCCAAGTCAGGTTGAACATTAAGGCTTATTCTTGATCAATTTCTGAATGAGCGCCCAATGTAGTATCTGTCCCCAACAAATCAAACTTCAGAATAGAAGCATAGGCAACCTTGGACCTTGGTGCTCAAGGTTAGTGAATCATATTCATATAAACAAGTGAATGACATAATCTTGTTTTTCTTGACTACTAACAAAAAGGTGTGCCTCCAGACACATTGCAATAATGCCTAAAGACCTAACCGTAACCACTGTGACATTCTTGTGTCCATGATCCTCTTCACCACATCTCCTACAAAAGAATCAAAGCAAGATGAGCAGCAGCCTTTAATCAGACTCGTTTGTCCACCAGCCATTAGTTCAATGTGGGGACAAGCTGATGGTGGGGGCACAGCGCAAACCTCACTCTTGCTGTGCTCAAGACCACAAGCTGCTAGTATGGTGTGTAGAGAAACCCTTGTGATGTCCTTGGTAGTACTGTGGCCTGAATCAATCAAATAGAAAAGGCTATTTGAAGAATTTAACAAGATGAACAAAAAACAAATCCAAGGAACCATATTCCTAATTTCCGATACTTTCGCTAAGGAAAGCCTGTCCAAAATTTTTTAATGACCTCGGCCCTGTGGCTTGATGGTCATGTACCATGTCTTTGAGCTTTAGTTTGGGCACAAAGTGAGGGAAATGAAAAATGAAGAATAGATGGATGCCATATAAATGAGAGGAATGGAAATTAAGAGAAAACTGTCAAATTACATATTCACCCATGGCTAATTTATATTTTTAGGGAATTGATACTCTAACAATTATATTGGAGTACTATAATCTATAAGCATATGTTCTAACTTTCTCTTTACGTTCTTTCCAATTTTGGAGAGAATAATTTTGGTATAAAAAAGGTAAAGTATTCACCCTATATTGAACCCCCACTTCCCCAAGGTCATATAAGTTATATAACTTTCACCCTTAATTTTTATTCCTCCCAAAATCATTCCTTCGTTTTTCACACATTCAAAACGAAGTGTAAAGGTGAGTGAGCCCCCACCTCATGAGTCATGAGGTAAAGTCCTGAATGTGGCGAAGTGTCCTCCCTCCCCATATGACGTAGGGAAAATATTTGTAGAAATGAACAATTTGTAGCTGATTGGAAAAAAACATCACTTACCTAAATCAATATCTTGTGACAATCTATTCAGGTGGCTTTTAACCATTGATGACAATTGTTCCTTAGCAATGTGAATGTTACTCTCTTCTCTAATAGCAGAGGGCATGCTACCATCAGTAACGAAGTTTGAACTGCTGCTGAGTTGATGGACTTGTTCATAATCTGATAGAGAGGGTGTCCCCACAAGTCCAGGCCACAATGCCCCATTCATAGCTCTGTTGGTAAACAAAGTTGAATCTTGAACTACCGGCCTCCTTGAATTGTTTAATCTCATGGAGAATAAATCACCATTCTGCATTAATGAAGAGGTATTGTTGCATAATCTCTCCTCAAAGAATCTGTGATAAGATGTTCCCACATCCTGTGTCCTTGTATCTTGAGTGGTTGTGTCCCTACTTTGATCAATTTGAGAGCTATATAAGTTACCAGTTGAACTGGTAGCCGAAATTCCATTAGATCTGCCAGTTGTAGAAGTCATTCTATCTATTGAAAGCAATTGCTGAATTTGACGGTGTATCCAGCGCCTCTCTGATAAAGTTGGTGCCCCTCCTCCAGATACTGGAGAAGCTCCGTCAACACTTCTACCAGAAAATCTAGAAGAAGAAAGATTCCCAAATCCTTGAGTGAGAGATGTACGAGGAGAAGACATCAAGTTGAGGTCTATACTTTCTCGTGCATGCCCAACAGGTGATGGTCTGCCAGGCAAGCTCTGAATTGTCACCCTAGGATCAGCTGCACATTCTTGAACTTGGGAACTTGAAGATCCCAATGCAACTGGTCTACAACCATCACAATACCAATTACCTTCAGGTACTTCCCGACCCAGACCAACACAATAAGTGTGTGCAGGTGAATCACAGAGATCACACAGTAACATGAGGTCATCATCTCCACCTTGATGGCACTCTGAACAAATTACATACTCATAAGGATCGATATAGCTCCTGAGTTCTTCTTCAGAGGGCTGATAAACCTGCATATCAAAATTAAAACATCATCACCAAGGGATACCAACAGAAGAAAGTGAATAACCATAAAACAGAAGCATAGAGGAAGAATATTAGTACCTGATCACGTTCAGGAACTTGTATCACTGATCCTCTCAAATCAATCCCTGCCGTTGATCGTACAGGTTTACTGATTGTCTGAAATCTCTGCTTACACAAAGGGCATCGGGATTCCACCTTTGCCCACTCCATTATGCAAGCAAAACAGAAATAGTGTGTGCAACAATTTAATACTCCCCTTACTCTTCTTTTATTTTCCTCAGAAAAACAAATTCCGCACACCTGCTTTCCTACCTCACTTTTTAAATCCTCTACGTTGCTCTTACCCTTTCTTCCTTGAAGTTCCTCTATCTTTTCCTTACCTTTCCGAACTGGAGGTTTCCTTTGCGGATGTATATCTTCATGGACTCTAACCTCTTCATTTTTAATCAGAAGGGATGAACTCCTCAAGTTAGTTCTCAAAATTCCACACAATTCCTCAGCTTCTCTCACCTGTTCTCTCTCTTCTTCAGAGATGGTATACTCATAATCTGATGATCCGAATGACACACAATCTGAATCTGAATCAGCAAGAACTCTTCTCCTTTTTCGACTTGGTTTTTTCTTACTCTTTGTTCTGATGGTTGGCCTATTATCTATTGAATCACCTTCATCATCACATTTTACTTTCCTCCTCAACCCTCCGTTCTTTCTTCTTTTCTTGCTCAAGGGTTTCCTTGCAGCTCTAGGTTTCCTCCTTCTTTTACGACCTCTAGAAGTAATAGAAACCCGCTTCTGCAAAACCTTTTTGCCCATTTTTACGCTATTACTTTTCTTCTTTCTACCCCTCAGTTCTTCTTCCTCATCTGAATAATCTTCTTCCTCTGGTGTAAATTCCTCATCATCATCATAATCAAAATCCTCATCCACATCCTCTTCCTCATCCTCATCTGCATCCTCTTCCTTGTATTCATCTTCCTCTTCTTCTTCTTTGCCCTCATCTAGTTGTTCTGCATATGACATCCTTCCCCTCTTTCGTGAGGCTTTACTGCCAATTTTAAGTCGGCCACAAACACCATTTTTTGTCTTCGATCTCCTGAAATTCTTGATTCCTTCAATTTCCTCCTCCTCATCCTCTACAAAATTATCAAAACTCTCCTCTGATGTACATCCATCTAAAGAATGGTAAGAATCCTCAGAAAAATCAGACACATCTCTACCTTCATCCGGAACCACATAGTCCTCATCCGAATCATCAGAAACCCCTTCCTTTGACGGAACCCTTCTTCTGAAATTGCGTTTGCTACTAACGTTTCCTCCCCTTACCATCTGTTCTACACATAAACAAATAGCCGAACGCAAACATATTATAAACCCATTCAAAGGCAGAAGCGTGAAAATTTTTCAAAACGGCAAAAAATATCAAATCGAAATCGTATCATTAAAAATTACATGATTCTTCAGTCCGATTGCCTCCCGTTTTCGCTAAACTAAAATGAGATAATAAAATTATGGTTACCTAATAAGGAAATACCACCATTTAACAATTTATCCCTATCACGGATCTGATTTAACATACACGCTATAAAGTAATTAATTACAAAGATCCCATAATTTGTTTCCTCATAACTTATCCGAGATTGTGGCAGCTAAATTAAAAAAAAAAAAATACTGCTTATCAATTGTTAGAAATCATTTCTTACGAATTTCATGTAAAGAAAGGACTTCCTTATAAGAGGGAAAAATAAATCATACGAATCAAAACCAGAGCAATTGGCCTTATAAATTAAATAAAAAATGATTTGATTTTTAAATTCAAAGCTGGGATGAAATATGGTTGAAATGGGAATCTTTGAAGAGAGAGAAAGAGAGACGGAAAAGATTTGGTACCTGCGAGAGGAGGAACAAATCACCCCAAACGAAACGACGAATTGGTTTTCGAATAATCTAAAAAATGTTTCTTTCGGCTACTCGGGGTTTTGGCTGTGTTTTTAATTTATACACTTTCGCATTGACACACAGTATAATTGTGAGAACGTTCAAATGGCGTCCGCATCTCTGCGACCTCTTGCAGACTTCGGGCTTAATTACCAAAATGCCATCCAACTCTGTGGACGTTAAAACTGTACCTCATCATGCTCAATTACTCACTTTTTTTTTTCCCTTTCCAATTAAATTATTTATTTTATTCTTTAAAAAAAAAAAGTAAATTTCAAGAAATGATTTCACTAACTAATTTTTTATTTAAAATTATTTTTCAATGAATATTCAAAACTATATATTAAAGAGACCAGAAAAATATTAATCACTTGCAAATAAATTATTTGGTACTATGTAAAATAATAAAAAGTCCGTAGGAGCCAACAGTATAAAATGGTAGATGATTGTGAAAAGAGGGAAAATAAAATATTTGAAAAAAAAAACCAGAAAAAACCGAATAGAGAAGGAAAAGGAAAGTTGCATGTAAACCATTTGGCACGAGAGTGTTTTAGAAATTGACGAATACGTCCTGGGCTGTAGAGCAGTTCAACCGGAAACGATCCCAGTACTGTAACGCTCAAGTTATCGCGGTACACGTGATTTCTTGTCCGGAGATCAGGGCCCTTTAATTGCAAAATTAAGAAAGAGAGAGCATTTGAAGATCAAGTACACGCGTAAGGTGGACAACGAATTGGTGGCAAAATAATCAAATGGCAGTTTCGTTAACAACATCGCCCACCGCTTTGTGTAATCAAACGGCTACCCTCTACTCTCTATCTACTCTGATGACAATGTGCTTCGCTTTGTTTTTTTGATACAAAGACGATGTGCTTCACGGCTCTGCGTTTTGGAACCACTTGCTACTCCATAATTATTTCTACCAGTTAATAAATTAGAATTTTATTTCTTCTTGTTAATCGTAAAATTAATCATGCTCACATATTTAAATTTTATAATTTTCATAAAATTAATAAATTCAAAATTCGAACTATTATAAGATTTTATATTATAACGTAGTCAGGATACGCGGGATATACACCACTTTCTGTGAAATCCCCGTCTACTTTGAAGACAAGGAATGCACGACTCAGTCAAATAGCTTAAAAAAAAAAAGGTTCGATCAAAAAAATTATAAACAGGATTAAATTGATGAGCATAAATTTAGGTGATTATGGTGGAGATTTTCACAATAACCAGAAGCAAGATTATCCATTTCGAGAAATCCAGACTTCCACAAAATAAAATAATCAACAGGCCCAAAGATAATTGAAATTTTCAAAATCTTTTATTTCACATCAGCTGCCAATGTTGCGCAGCGAAGTTTGAAAGGGAATGGCCTTCTAGAAGGATTCACAGTTACTATTTTATTTTCGAATATATCAACTTTTGCAGGGTATTATTTGCTTTAAATGATGATTATTAAATAATAGAAGCGTATATAATCCTTAATTATTAGATTCAAGTATTATCTCTAATATTGTTTTCATTACTCCCTATTAGATTGAACTGATTCTTATAGCCACGTTTTCATGTAATTTAAATTTAAATAAAGATCAGCCACTCGGGCCCAATTATACCTGTTATGGCCGGCATTGATGGAATTGGCTTGTTAAGCCCAATGGACTTTAAACATTCCTCGAGGCCCACAGTGTGTGGGTTGCGCTCATATGGGCCAAAATTTATCCTTGCACCAATTGCCCTGTCTTTACACTGTGCATGCAAAAAGTCATGATGTTTTATTCGGCCCCAAAAAAAAAAATGATGAGTTTATATGTGCCAAAAAAAAAGAGAGTAAACATAATTTGATGTAAATAATAATTTTTTAAGTAGTTTCTATAAAAATGATATAGTCGTAGTGGTTTTAAACTCACTGCACTAACTTTTTCCGTTTTAATATTATTTTACTTGTTTAATTTATTTGAATGTCTATTTCATTTACAAAAAAAATGTATAAAGAAAGATAATATTTAAAATACATAATTTTATGCAGCTAAATATTTTATTTAATTAAATATTACATACTATTTATTGTATTTTCTGATGGACAAAAAACTGGTTATCTGCTGTGGATCCACTCCCTTGCTGGCCTGCAAATAACCTTAGTTAATGTCATCAACGCAAAAGGCCCATAAGTTTTGTGTTAGTCTTATAATATTACTATTCAATCCACAAATGCATGTCCATAAAAAAAAAACCAACAAATACAAAATATTATTTTTGATATACATATAAATTTCCAATAATATGTAGCCAATCGCAAACTCTCTTGTTGAGGTGCATGCCAGGCCGCTTTTGACAACTCTCAAATTTGGTCACCTTGAGTAAGATCGTCCCCAACAAGAGGAGTTAGTGGTGGGGCTTATAATAAAGATAAGCTTCTGCCTCCATAAAATAGAAACTTTGCCCCTAAAAGCGGGACATATATATATATATTGAACTCATGAGTTTAAAAAAGGACTGGCCGTCATATATTTCTATGCATTTAACAATATTTTTTTTTTTAAGGAAAACGGTTATTTTAGAAAGATTGGTGGTGATGGCACAAAAGCTAGCGTCTGCGTACTTGAATGTGAGGGTATGAAATTTAGATAATCATGATATGACTTTAGAGAGAGAGTAGGTAGGCTGTACTGCAATTCACCCAATCAAACTCGAACCAATGCATTTGTTTGAGGACTCAGCACTGGGACCACTTTAACTTTCGAGAAAGAGAGATTAGATAGATAGGTAACGGACCCAGTGTGCTTCACTTGTACATGTTATTATATCAACTCAGAAAAGAAGCCTAATGATAATCATGCAACTTTCCCTTTGTTTAAGATATTAGAGTTAGTATGTAGCCATGAGCCAAAAAAAAAAAAAAATCCCAAAAAACGCCTCGGGACTCCTACTTCACCTACTCTAAAGATCTAACCAAGCGAAAGCGAGGCCAAGAAGGAACTTGAGCATTCAGCTTTTGTGAACTTTGATCATTCACATGCTTTTGTTTGAGTTTGAGGCATAAAGGCATCACTTGATCATTCAATGTAGGGCACAAGCCTAATTACTTTGTCAAATGCAATTATGAAAAATTTGTGCTTTTCAACATTAGACATTTACTATCCTAATCTATAAACTCCCATTTGGACGAAACACAGTTTTTCTTTTTCTTTTTGGTCATAAAAGAATGTTCTTCATTTTCGCTGAACACATATCAGACAGCTGCAGGACATGCTTTTACTTTTACTTTGACTGTAACTTTCTATTTGTCAAAATGCTTTGTTTTTTATTGTACTTCGGGTACTTATCCTTTGTACAAAATTGTACTTCTATTCCGAGCCTAATTACCTACTCAGATAATAAATAATAATAACATAAGCTGTTATAAACATCATCTTTCACCTTCGACAACTCACTTTTTGCATCATGGGTATATGCATTGTATATATCAACTAAACTTTAGCCGTTATCAAAGATTAAAGCGAAAGTGTGTATGTTTGGTTTAGACCTAAATTTGGTATCCCCTTTTTTTTTTAAAAAAAAAAAGGTGACACAGATTTTAGTTTTCTTAACTCTCAAATTAAAAAAAAAAACCAAGGACAAAAGATGTTCAGCATGTATTGGTCAAATATCATGTCTATTTATACTTTACCTTTTTTAAAAAAAATTAATTTATTCATTTTCTCAAGTTTCTTTACGGCATATGATGGCATGATTGATTAATTTTACCTGAGAATATTAACTATTTACTGTACTATAATCATTAAAAAGTTTATTATCATGTTTTCTCGGTGAAATTTATTGTCAAATTATTCTTTTATGCTTTTAGATCAACGAAACTCTCGCTAAAAGAAGTTTTGAATTGATCAAGTTGTGAAGGGGCTATGGCGGAGTCAATGGAGCCCACCGACGGAGGATTGGGCCGGCAGCATTAACTAATGCATGCCGGCATGATGTTTTTTGGGCCCACTCCAAACCAAACCGAAGCTGTTACCTTCGGCTCCGAACCATGGGTTCAAAAATGGCGCCAGCTTTGGAGCGAGCGAAAGGCTTCCATGTAGCGCCATGCTTGGGAATTACACTCTTCTCTCAAAGAAATATCCATTAAATTTAGATGAAATTGGCAACCCGGTTTCATGATTGTATGACGATGCTTGAAAATGACTAAAGCCCTTTTGTTCTATTTAACAATCTATACTTTGCTAATGGCGGGAAAAATGTACAAGAGTATTTTAGGGTCGTTTAAGTTGTATAAATAGTGCTGTTAATCATTCTTACGAATGAGTTCTTTTTAAGTAAGATTTTGTTTTCTATATGCCCAACTCCTCCCTCCCTAAAGTCTTAATGATGATAACATGTTCAGCCTGTCCACGTAAAGAAAAGAACTGGAAATCCTTATATTATTAAAGGGCACTATAGCCCATTCAGTTTCTCGAACGATTTGTGCATGGACAAACCCACGAACCTTATATACCACCAACCACTTCAATTCAATCAAGTCCTATAATGACTGGTTACCCAGCTAATAAAAGTTTAATTAAATACTTATTCTTAATTTTTTTTTTTTGCAAGCAATTAAATACATGAACTTCTTCTGGTCAATTCCACGTTATTGCGCTGGGCAGAACAGAACGAACATCCATATTCACTGCACTATTCTATTAACTCTTTTCAGGAAAAGCATGGAAAGGCTATAATGGGAATTTTGCAGCTACGAAAGTCTGCCAGTCCAAAACTCAACATTTTTCAGCAAAAGACAAGTAGTTCTTAGTTTTTAACATTTAATAATAACTGTCTTCAAAATTTCAAGTATATATTTTGGTAGATCTAAATAAAATTTTAAAAATATCAAGACCTTCTCCTTCGTATGCATTCAACCACGAGTTAAATTACTCAAATATCCAATTAATCAACTCGGTTAATTAGCTTCACACTAACAAATCTTTAATTTCCATGTCACTTTCAATTAGAAATTAAGGTAATTAGCTATGTATTACCATTAGGTCAACATTATAATACTTGGATTGGCTCGTGTTGAGACAAAAGCATTTGTGTTTTGTTCACCAATAACATTTTATTCCTTTTGAGAGTTCCTTAAATATTGGTAAACTATCAGATGAAGGATGTTTAATGATAATTTGGAGGAAAAAAAAAATACAAATAGAGAATACTTACATGTAGATAAACTAGTTACAATATTTTCTGGCTAAGAAATTTCATTTCAAGTAAAAGGAGTCTAAGTTTTAAAGATATAAACTAATTAAAATAAATAAATAATTATTATAAATATATAAATTATTGCATTGTTAAAACACTCCTCCCACGGCAGAGAAGGAAAAAGCTCTATAATTAAAATACTTAGTTTTGATTACCAGTTTTTTTCTATAAAAAAAAATAAAGATAAAGTAGTACAACAAAACACGTACTGTTGCTTTTCTCACCCGTTAAATATAAACCGTAAGCGACACAGCGGGAGGCTCGGAACCAGGTTCGGCGAAACTTTTCTACGTCAATATTAGAGACCGGACTCCAGGGAGAAGACCAGAGAAATCAGAGGGAAAGTGAGAGAAAGGGCCAGGAAATTCAAAGCCATTCTCTTTCTCTTCGCTTTCTATAATTCCTCGTCATTCTCTTTCATTCTTTAGTTTCACGTCCAACCTCTTATGATAATCCGAGTTCGTTAAATTCATTCTCATTCTCATTTCTTATTCCTCTGAGAAATTAGCTGAGATTTTTCATTTCTAGTTTCGAATTCCGCTTCATTGTATATTCCCCGTGAATGAAGCTTTTCATAGGAGTCTTGGGTTCTGTTTTCTCTGTTGATATTAGATTCTGAGTCTCTTCGCTGTTTGGATTTCCGAGTTCTCGGGGCCTAGTAATGGCAGCAGAACAAGTCATGCCATTCTCGGTATTATCTGTGGTCGAGGATGTTCTTGAACAGCATGGAACCCGATTGAGCGGCATCAACTTGGCCTCAAGGAAGGCTGATCAAGCTTGTATATAATCTCTCCTTGAATTCGTCATTATTCATATATCCATAATTTTTTTTAATCCGATTATTTTGTCTTTCTTTCCTCTATTCTTCATTTCTATATCTCTTTAATTGATATGGAACTTCAGCAGTTGATTTTACATAAACTAGGATAATCTAATACATACATGATGAATGAGAATTAATCCGGTTCCTTTAGTATCAAAATATCATTATATTAATTGAACTTTTTATGAGATTCATAATTCACGCCTTTAATTATTTATTATTATTTGCCAACAATTAATGTTGGGTTAAATTTCGATTCCAATTGTGTTTGGTATTGTTTTTATGATCCCTCAACTTCGAAGACAAAAAAGAAACGAGCTCGATCGTTGTTAAAATAGACATGTAGATGCAGTAACCGCATCAAAACACAAAATATAACTAGAAGACCTAGTAAATTTGAAAAAGTTTATGTTAGCCTGATGTGCCAAGATGAGATAATGAAGACGGTACATGTTAATTTGCAGCGTTGAGAAGGTATGAAGCAGCTGGGTGGCTGCGAAAGACAGTTGGAGTGGTTGGAGGGAAAGACTTGCCAGCTGAGCCTTCGGAAGAAGAATTCAGGGTTGGTTTGCGTAGTGGGATAATCCTTTGCAATGTTGTTAATAAAATTCAACCTGGAGCCGTGCCCAAGGTATAATAACATAATTCACCTAATCTCTGCTCTTCTGGTCTTTGTTGTGTATGTACCCAGTTTTTTCAATCTCACTGATATTCATTGCATCTCCGTTGTTAGGTAATTGAAGGTCCCTGCGATTCTGATGTCATTGATGGGGCAGCACTTTCTGCATTTCAGTACTTCGAAAATGTGAGGAATTTTCTTGTAGCTGTGGAAGAATTGGGGCTTCCTACCTTTGAAGCTTCTGATTTGGAGCAGGTGGTTATTTGACATAAGAGGAAAGAATTCTTCTACTAGTTTGATGTATGAGTATGAACTCATTGGATTGAATTTGCAGGGAGGGAAATCTGCGAGAATAGAGAATTGTATTTTGGCACTCAAGGCATACAGTGAATGGAAACAGGGAGGGAAAAATGGGTCATGGAAATATGGTGGGAATTCAAAGCCACCAACCTCTGGGAAACCATTTTGCCGGAAAAACTCAGAACCATGCATCAACACCTTATCAAGGAGCATGTCGTCAAGTGAGAAAGATGGGTGGGGGAGTGAGCGCTCCACATACAATGATCCCAGGCATGACCGCAGTGAAGGGGTTAGAGAGCTTTGTCGCTTATGATCTTCTACTTTTATCTACACCAACATCTCTGTAAGCTTATTTGATTGGTATCCGCAGGGTTCATTTCAAAATTTGAATGCACTAGTTCGGGAATATTTATCCGACAAGAAGCAAGAAGAAATTCCCATCGTAAGGGACTAAGGGTCTTCTCTTATAAATCTGCTCGACACATAATTATCATTATCTGCTCAATAAATCTGCTTATTATTATTATTATTATTACAGGTAGTGGAAGCCCTGCTTAGTAAAGTCGCCGAGGAGTTTGAACGTCGCATGATGCTCCTCCAGGAAATGGTATATACATCCGTTCCTCGATCAACTTCATATCCAGTGACATTTTTGCAAAGAGCTCCATATATCTTGTTGTTTTGATCTATAAGAGATTTACTCAAACACTTTGGGTTCATTAATCTTACTGAGTTATTCTGTTAAATTTTCACAAAATTGGCAGTCGAAAACAACTCCAGAAGATAAGGCGGAATCTGAAACAGAGAATTCAATTGCAAGAGCCGCTTCTGATGATGAAGAGGTAAAGTTGTTAGATTTTAATGTAAAACCCTTCAAATGCATGTTTTAAATTCGTGTCATCTGGAATGCATTTGCAAGATCTCAACTGCTTGACCTTTTTGTCTGATAAATTATTAAGATGGAAGTAAAGGAAGATACACAGCTTGAACAAGAGGAATGTTATGAAGAGAAGCACAATAATAACGAAAAATCAAGAAGCCAGGTTTCGAAGCAGCAAAAGCTGGTCCAACTACAACATAGAGAAATCCAGGTAACTTGCACTAGTGACCTGTACTAAAATTCTATTTAGACATTGCTTAAAACTTGATGAAGTGATGTTGTCATTCTTTAGGAATTGAAAACTATTGTCCATCATACGAAATCTGGAATGCAATTTTTCCAAAAGAAATGCCAGGAGGAGCTTGTCTATCTAAGTACGCAAACTGTTGAAATCCGTCGTAGATATTCACCAATATTTTTTTAAACTGAGAATTCAATCTTCTATCTAATTACTAGCTACCCTTAATAGGTAAACATCTGCATAGCCTAGCTTCTGCTGCTTCAGGATATCAGAGAGTTCTTGAAGAAAACCGCAAGCTATACAATCAACTACAAGACCTGAAAGGTTAAATTGAAATGGTCCAGATACTACTCATGATTTTAGCTTTCGTATTCATATTTTCAATGACATTGAATGGCCAAATTTTGTTTTTATTTGTTATCAGGAAATATTAGGGTATACTGCCGAGTTCGACCCTTCTTGGGTGGGCAAGCAAACCGTGCTGGTACTGTAGGTAACTTAGATGAAGGAAGTATCTCATTGATAACACCTTCAAAATACGGAAAAGAGGGGAAGAAAACATTTAATTTCAACAGGGTGTTTGGTCCTTCTGCAACCCAAGGTTGGTCTTCGTTTGTATTCTCATTACAATTGTTGCTGCTCAGTATGTTTTCTTCATTGCTGCTCTTTTCCCCTTGCAGCGGAGGTTTTCTCAGACACCCAGCCTCTGATTCGTTCTGTTCTGGATGGGTACAATGTCTGCATATTTGCTTATGGCCAGACAGGTTCAGGAAAAACCCATACCATGGTGAGAGATTCAGACAATCCCGCCATAATTTGTTTCCTCTGACATGTGAATTAACTAGGTTTGTTCATTTATCTATTGATGCAGTCTGGACCAAACGATCTTACTGAGGAAAGCGTGGGTGTCAACTACCGGGCACTGGGAGATCTTTTCCTACTGTCAGAGCAGAGGAAAGACACCATCAGCTACGATATCTCTGTTCAGATGCTTGAGATCTACAATGACCAAGTCAGAGATCTTCTAGCGACAGATGGTTCCAACAAAAGATATCCTTCTATACACTAACTTATATTTTATGTAGTGTATCCGTGGAAATAGTCGTTTGTTTTATTCCTGAATGTATCCTTAACAACTACTTACATTAGAAATTCGCAACAGTTCCCAAAATGGCATTAACGTACCTGAAGCAAACCTCGTTCCTGTTTCGTCAACTCCCGATGTCATAAGTTTGATGAACTTGGGACATAAGAATAGGGCGGTTAGTGCTACTGCTATGAATGACAGAAGTAGTCGTTCTCATAGGTAAACTCCAGTCTCATTAAAACTTGCTAGTACCAAAATCAGTTTCAAGTTACGATTACAAGTGGCACTAACTTGTAATGGTATATATCGGCAGCTGCCTGACAGTTCATGTTCAAGGAAGGGATCTGACATCAGGAAGCAGTCTTCGTGGTTGTATGCATCTTGTTGACTTGGCAGGAAGTGAGAGGGTTGATAAATCTGAGGTCACAGGCGACAGACTTAAGGAGGCTCAACATATTAACAAGTCGCTTTCTGCCTTAGGAGATGTAATTTCTTCGCTTGCCCATAAGCAGTCACATGTTCCCTACAGGAACAGTAGACTTACTCAATTGCTTCAAGATTCTCTTGGTATGATTTTTTGTATCAATTAGCATTTCTCTTTTTGTCTCCTATGTGACTGTTATTAAAGAGCTGAGTTCTGTATATATCAGGAGGGCAAGCCAAGACACTCATGTTTGTACACATTAGTCCAGAGCCTGAAGCTCTTGGAGAAACACTTAGTACTCTCAAGTTTGCCGAACGGGTCTCCACAGTTGAACTTGGTGCTGCGCGAGTTAACAAAGAGAGTGCAGATGTTAAAGAGCTTAAAGAACAGGTTCTTACAATTTTATATGTCAATGTCATTTAAGACTAACAACTGCATTCGACTGTATTCTTTCACAAGTTAAATGGGTGCATTCTACTGTATCTTGAAGATTAATTCACTCGGGCATACGCAGTGTAAAGTGTTCTTACTTTCTACTTTGCCAGATTGCTATTCTAAAGGCAGCCTTAGCAAGGAAGGAGGGAGAAGATGAGCCACTTCAACAATCTGTAAACAGTAGCCCAGATATACCAAGATTGAAATCTTTCAAGTCTTCTCCTGTACAATCTAGTTGGGCATCTGGAGGTCGTAGGCAACCAAAAGATGATTCTAGTAGCATGGAGGTATTATATAACCATAACTCTACGAAATAAATTTAGCCGAGTTGATTATCTCCCAATCTAAGCTAGCTGATCTAAAATTTGGAAGTTGGAACTGATTATTACAATTTACTAGACACCTCAAAAGCATGATATGTGCGAAAAATGAGCTAATCAGACATTGTGTCCAAATTGAAATCCTACAATTCATTAGTCTTCTGATCTAAATTTCAAAACTGAAGCTTACTTGTATTTCAAAAATGGCTTGTAGAGACAGAACAAGGCTGCATCGAAGCTGAAAAGACGAAGCTTAGATCTCCAAGACATATTAATGCATTCACCTCCCTGGCCCGTAGGCAGTCATAGGTCAAATAGAAAGGAGGAGGATAAGGAATCAGTTTCAGGCGACTGGGATGATAAGATCATGGTTAACAGGCTTGACAGCTTAACAAGTGATGATAGCCTAGTGGGACAGTGGGAGGCAGAAAGCAAACAATCTTCTCCGATGTTGAGTCCCAGTTATCTTTCAGAACCTTCAAAAATATGCCTGGAACATTCATTTAAAGTTACATTGCATAATAAGGATAGACAAGACTATGATGATTTTAATAGGAACCGATACGAGATGGCCTCCACAGATGATGAGCTTGAGGTTGCAACTAGTGATTCTTCAGAATCAGACTTGCATTGGCAATTACATATGCCTAAAGCAAGCAGCATTCCCAATGGATTAGGCTCTAAAGCAAAGAAATCAACCCAACTTAGACCAGCAAAGCACCCAGAAACTAGGTAATTCCTTTCCGAATCACCGTTCAAATTTGCGTTTTGCTAGGGTCCGTAATTTATGTTGCTTCTGCTCTTGTCAAAGATATTAACTACCTTTTTGTTTTTAATGGCTTTCCTTTCTTATTTCTCTATTGAAAATAGGAGTATGATTCCATCATTGATTCCTGCCCCGTCAAGGAAACCAGGAGCCAGTAGTCAATCCAGAAAGCAGGCAGGTCCTATGGATGGAAAAAGAAGAACTGCAAATGCAAAATGAGAGAGCTGTTCCAAGTGTTAAGGCTTAATGATTTCTTGCTCCATCGCCTCCACAATTTTTTCGGGTATATCTATATTTTAGTTGTAGATTGAGAGTAACAGAGAGAGAGAGAGAGGTTTTTATAAATCGAAGGGGCAATAAACCAATTGCTCGGCTTCTCTGGTGGTGATCGTGAGATGCATGGGTTTACACCCTGCTCAAATCAATTTGTTTATAGTGGCATGATTTTTTTATATATTTTCATTTATATATCCACCCTCTTGCCGATTAGTCTTTCTTCTTCTCGCACTTTGAACAAGAAGAGGGCACGGGAAGAAGAGATTGAAAGAGAAGTTCCCGTTTTTTGTTTTTTGGCTTTCTATGTTTTTATTTCACTGTCCTTTAAAGCGCCGCATTATGTGAAATCATATGAAAGTTATGTGAAAAAATTAATATATACAACTTTTAAATTTAAGTACTACTAGATCGCAGAAACGACAAATACATAATCTGTATATTAAAACTTGTGATAAGTATTAACGGGAGGAAAAAATAATTCAAAGACAACAGAAAAATTTACAATGTAATGTATTGGGCAGAAAACTCTGGCGATGGGCCAGAATTAAAAACTAACGAATATATGTTTGTCCTTTAAATCTAATGCTTTGTATATTTCCCTTTTAATTTCGTCCTTTTAAGTTCCCAAACGAATGCAAAGTTTTCCCAACCGAACTCAACTCATTTTGTCGAATTTTCTCAAACAAAAGCATTAAATCAATGCACTAACCTTCAGCTATCTATTGGAACACTGACACTCTAATTTTGTACCAAGTCTCATTGACGGCGTTATTCATGGAGAGGAATAAATTGATGGTTGAAGAATTTGTGATAAAATTCGGAAATGGGTACGAAGGGAATCACTTGTCCATGAAGCTCCACATCCTCATACCAATTCGACGGTCACTCAAGTCTTTATCTGCATCTTCTTTAAGCCTAAAATGTCTGCCGAATCAAATCTGTGACTCCAAGAGGGGGAATATTCGACGAAGAAGAAGCGGGAGGTAATCTAAAGAAAAGAAAAACAAATAACAGAGAAAGATTAGTGATTAGCCATGGTTGACACAGTAAATAAGAAACCTACGGAAGCCGCCGTCCTCCCAGATCGGCAGAGAACGGAGAGTTAGAGCGAGAAATAAGATAAATTGTAGAGAAGGGAAATGAAAATTAAGGGCTTGCCGGCATAGACTCGTAGCCGAAGATCAGAGAAAGATGCACGTGTTCCCGTGTTCCTAAAGTTGTTCAAAATCGCAAACCAAGTAAGTGGATGGCTGGATGGGTCTTCCAATACGATGTCGTTTTCTGGGTTCCAATTTGTTTTTTTTTTTTAAATACAATTAAGGACGAGACTGGAATTGAAAAAGGAGTAAAGTGAATTTTTGTCCATGAGATAAACTTAATAGGATAAATGGACCATTAACCTGTATTTGAGCTTCGACTCAATCAATTCATAATGGGAACAAATCTAAGTCTATTCAGGTCGACAGCATGTTATGGCATGAGATTTAAGATTAGGTTAGAGCAATCTCAGACCGACGGAGACACATATCATAGGCCATTAAGTTAATAAAAAGAATTCAGCCGAATGACTTCACCATCGTCTTCTTCTGTTTTTGTCGTTGTTACGGTGTTATTATTGTATTTGACATTTGTGAAATTGCTAATTTTTTTTAAAAAAATTTCATTTGAATAATTATATTTTTATAATAAATAAAAATATTTAGAATAAATTTATATTTTAAAGAGTAATTATTTTATTATAGTTTAACAAAATTTTAAAAATAATAACAAGAGTCAAAAGCATGTATAGAAAATAAATCTAAAATAAGTGGGGGACAGATGGGTGGGCTTTCCAGCTGGTTTCAGATACATTTTGAAATGAGTGGAAAAATCACAGGAGGGTCCCGCCAGAACGTGGCCACGTCAGCGGAAGAGGTTGATATGCTTTATATTTTTGTGAAAATAATGGGAGCGACTTTTCCCACGTCTAACTAATTGGGTTGGATTTGGAGATTCCTCCTCCACTGACTCCGTTTCATTCTTCTTCACCACTTTCACCTCTATCCTTATTCAAACGAGTCAAATCCCATAAAGTTTTTTTTTTTTGAATTATTATTATTATTATTATTATTATTTAAATATTTCTTCTTTTAAATTTTTTAACTAAACTCGTAAGTCTCGTATACACGTCTTAAAACATTAATTAAAAATGTTATGGGGAGAGATATAAGGAAACAAAAAAGCAATAAAAAATAGGAAGAAGAAGAAGAAGAAGGCGCAATCATCGCAGAAACAAGCTTGATAAAGAGGAGCAGTTATGATAAGGGTGGCACCACGTTTTGACTTTTGCCGTAAAATGGCGACACAATCACTAGTTACATTAAACATTTGTTATTTGGATTACAGCTCTTCCTTTTATTCGCCAACAAACTATTGGGCCTTCTCCCTTTTTCGTGAAAATAATTTTATTCTTAAACAATTTCGGTATCTCAAAATCTTACGCATTAAATTTTATGTGACTTGTCTGCCGCCAATTTCCAATGACTGCATCATTTTAAAGTGTCTTTTTTAATCCTTTCGCTGATCTAAAATGTAGTGTAACCTTTTATCTATTTAAATCACGATTAAAGTATTAAATTTTATTTTAAAATATTTTTTTATAATTTAAAAAATAAAAATATTTTAAAATTTTTATAAAAATAAAATTTTTTTAAAAAATTTTAAATAATATTTTTTAAAAATTTTAAAATTATTTAACATAATATTAATAATATAAATATATAAAATTATATTAAAATTAATTTAAATTAATATTTATAATTAAATAATAAATAAACATGTTAATAAAAATTTCGATTCAAATTTTAATATCATTTAACAATAACTTTTTTTTTAATTTTTTCATAATTTTTATTTTTAAATTTTTTTCTATTGATTATAATTCTATCTTTATTTTTACATATTTTTTTCTTTTTCAAATATCTTTCTCTTTTATTTTATCTTTCAATCTATTTTTTTATTTTTTTTAGAATAAAGACAATAAAAAAATATTATGAGAATAAAAAAGAAAAATAAAAAAATTGACAAAAATATTATAATTTATAAAAAAAATAACTTAGATATTAATTTAGTTTTATATGGATAATACTTTATGTTAACTAATGCTATGCATCAAAATACAAGGTTTATTAAAAACTACAATAAACATTTATTTTAAGTAGAAATAATTCTTCTTCGTAGATAGTACGAATGTGTACAATCCAGAGATATTAATGTTAGCACTAGATCAAAAATATAATGATATTAAGTCTATAAAAACTCAGAAAAAGTGGGGTGGTTCAACAATCTGAAATTGACAATTCCAACACCACAACAGAACTTCACAATAATCACCTATGATGAGTCTATTATATTTACTGTTTTTTTTTTTAATCTTCTGAAATTTTCAAAGTTTATTTCGTAATAGTTTAATGCAGAAAAATATATATTCTGTTATTTTTAACATTATCTTAGTGAAAAAAAACTGACTTAGGAGAACTTTTGTTTTTGTTTTTAAATTATCATAGTTACAGAAAACTAACATAGAATAATTAATTAAAAATATTATTTGTGTGCTAAAAAAAATTATTTCCAAATTCTGAAAGCACCATAATTTTGGTAGCAGGTCAATATCCAGGTGTTTGGTCTCTATAAAAATGTGCGCCTTTTTAGTCATTTCAGCAAAATGGCCTCAGGGATTTATTTATGGCTAAATGTTGGTTGATTACACTCGCTATAAATTTTGTTTCTAGTTTTTTTTTTAATAGGTGCACTACAAAAAGCAGGATCCATAAAATTTGAAGCATTTCCGAGAATAATAAAAAACATGGATCCTTAATAATATCTCGTGGAAGGCGAAGAAGAATTGCAGAATATTTATTTTGCGATTTTTTTTATTTTTTAAAAATAATTTTTATTTTTTAGTTTTTCATATTTTTTAAAATATACTTGATTTATATTTATATTTTTATTATTTTTTAGTTATATAATTATATTTTTATTATTTTATAATTATATAAATAATAAAATATTATATATATAATTTAAAATAATTATAAAAATGACACTGTTACAGTACTAAAAATTTTAACAATATTTTAAAAAAATTAAAATAATAAATAAACATGTTTTTATGTTAATTTTAAATTTTTAATAAAAATAAAAAATAAAAACCAAAAAACAAACAGGCCTCAGCTTTGTTCTGTATTCGTAATCAGAGAGCGATAAAGCAATCGGAGAAAATAGGGAGAGCACGACGGCATCCCCAATGACCCTGACGTGGAAAAGATGATTTGTTTAGAAAATTACGGGTTTTTTTTATTTAAAAAAAAGTAGTTTTTTTAACTTCGTTGAGTGCATATGACATGATCAAAGGGTAAAATTAATTGTATAATATTATTGAGTCAGATTATAAAGCATTTTTATAATAGTGGCCAACCGCGGTTATAAGAAAATTTTAGGGACAAAACAATAAACCCAAGCCAAAAAAATATACATGTACATTTAATTATTCACAACATTAATGATATATATGTATTATATACAAAAGAAATTATGTTGTTGAAATCATGTGAATATTCGTGCAATCAATGAAGAAAAGAATGCCGATATATATATTTTTAAACATAACAGAAATTCAAAAAAGAATTATTTATAGCAAAAAAAGAAATTCTGAAAATGAAAAATTGAACATAAAAAAATAAAACTCATAAGTAATAGATATTTTAATATAATATCTTTATTTAAATAATAAGTAAACTTAAGACTTAGATGAAAAACATATTTTATTTATGTAATTTAAAACTATCGCGTTTGTGCTTCCCTCTTTTACAACGAAGATTGGGACAAAAATGTCATTATCAGAATCCTTTGCCCAAAGGACCTCTTTTCCGCGTTTTCTCTCTCTCTCTCTCTCTTCTGGATTTCTCTACCAATCAAATCCCAGACAGGCTCTCTTCTCTCTCTCGCTCTCTCTTCCGTTCCACTAGGGTTTATGGGCATTTGATCTAAAGCTCAGTTCCTGCAAAAGTGCAAATACTTTCCCTAATGGTTCTAGAATTGAAAGGTTAGCATGTATGCTTTGGCTGCTTCACAATGTTGAATCATCCATCTCGATCTACTGCATTTTTCACCTGCGAGATTAGTTTTTTCTTTTTCTTCTCGCGATTATCATTTTCGTTCTGAATTTTTATTCGGTTATCTCTTTCTTACGAAAAATATTAAATGTAGCTCAAATTTGACCTATTGATGCAGGAACTTTCAATAAATTTATTCTCCCCCCCCCCTCCCGGTTTGAAATGCAGTCTCGTTAATTTGTGGATATGCATGTAGTTAGATGGAATCTATCAAAGCATTTTGAGATAATTGTACAAATTTGATTTTTGTGAATTAGAATTTGGACGCGAGCTAGTGTAATCGCAAATTTATTAAGGCTTCGGTTTGTAATCAAGTACTCGCACTGAATCATTTGGTGGTGATTTTATCCGATGTTTCGCTTCCCCCCAATTAAAATTGTGATATACAAAGATTCTTTGTCTGACGTTGTTTCGGCGAAGTAAGGTTTTGGCTTGTTTAACTGTAATGCACATCATCCGAGCTATATGATCTGTTCCGTTCTGGATTTATTGCCCCGGGAAGGGTATTCTTCTATATAGGGAAGGTGTAAATTAATGGATCTTAATTTGGAAGACACTCGTGTGTAATGGTCTACAGAGTTCGTTTTGTATGTTGGGTTTCACCATTTTCTCTCCATTGCAGTGACTGTACTAATACTGTTAGCCCTGAAGCATTTAGATCTACTAGCAGAGATATATATAATCTTTTGAATTTTATTAATAAATTATTTCTAATATATATCTGATTCATTTGGATGATTAGGGTTTCTTCAGTTGGGTTTTGGAAATGTTGAATTTTAGACCAAGATGAGTAAGACTGAATTATCGAGCATGAAGCCGCCACTTGTTCCATTGGCAACTCTGATTGGCCGTGAGCTTCGAAATGAAAAAGTTGAAAAACCTTTTGTGAAGTATGGACAGGCTGGCTTGGCAAAGAAAGGAGAGGATTACTTTCTAATTAAGACAGACTGCCAGAGGGTTCCCGGGGATTCGTCAACACTGTTTTCTGTCTTTGCGGTATTATTTGATCTTCTTGGTTTACTTGTGTATTAGCGCAGGTTGATTAGTATATAGTAAAATGTGCGGAGAAAGAAATATTTGAATCTTAGGGAATGATAGTATATTCGAAGCAAAAACTAAATTACTAATTAGATCTGCACAGTGGAGAGATCTCTGTTTCTCAGGTTTTATTTAAGTCAAATTAGAATTGTAGTGTGTCATTTCTTTCTTCTCTTACATTTTCTCAGTGACCAAGTGGAGGATCAATTTCTTCCAACATTTGTTTAAGATATTCACAATTCTTGATTGGCAGATCTTTGACGGGCACAATGGTATATCAGCTGCTATTTTCGCAAAGGAAAATTTACTGAGTAATGTTATGAGTGCAATACCCCAAGATATCAGCAGAGATGAGTGGCTTCAAGCTCTTCCTCGAGCTCTAGTTGTTGGTTTTGTGAAAACTGACATAGAATTTCAGCAAAAGGGTATATGAGGGGTTTTCTCTAATTATATTGCATTGTTTGCATCCTTAGAATTTTCATATATGCTTATCCTGACATTCTAAATTCATCTACAGGTGAAACCTCTGGGACTACAGCAACAATTGTTCTGGTTGATGGTTGGACTGTTACTGTTGCATCTGTTGGGGATTCCCGTTGCATATTAGATACCCAGGGAGGTGTAGTTTCTCTCTTGACAGTTGACCACAGATTGGAAGAGAATGCAGAAGAGAGGGAGCGCGTTACTGCTAGTGGTGGTGAAGTAGGAAGACTCAATGTATTTGGAGGCAATGAGGTATGGTGTAATCTACTTCATCCTTTCTAATCAGGGCTCAGTTAATCTCACTTGTTTTTGTTCCTAAAATTGTTTATAGGTAGGACCCCTTCGCTGCTGGCCTGGTGGATTATGCCTTTCTAGATCAATCGGCGACACAGACGTAGGAGAATATATTGTGCCAATTCCACATGTTAAGCAAGTGAAGGTGGCCTGGTTTCCTTCTTACGGTGTGGTTTTTAGACTATATTTTGTGGAAGTATTGAATTCTAAATTTTAATGTTTTCAAAAATCTTTGTTGGCTCCTCAGCTTTCAAATGCTGGTGGAAGGCTTATCATAGCTTCTGACGGTATTTGGGATGCTTTATCTTCTGATATGGCTGCCAAGTCTTGTCGGGGTCTACCTGCAGAGCTTGCTGCAAAGCTGGTAGTTAAGGTGATGAATACTTGGAGCAATCTTACTATCTTTTCAGGAATTATGTCCAATTATGTTGTCTTTTTAATGCTTTGTTTTTTTTCTTCAGGAGGCTTTAAGGTCAAGGGGCTTGAAGGATGATACAACCTGCCTTGTTGTTGACATTATTCCTTCAGACCTTCCTGTATTACCACCAACTCCAAGAAAGAAACATAGTACGTTAACTTCACTTATCTTTGGAAAGAAATCTCAGAACTCTACACACAAAGCTACTAATAAGCTTTCTTCTGTGGGGGTTGTGGAGGAGTTATTTGAAGAGGGTTCTGCAATGCTTGCAGAAAGGTAATATTTCACCATTAGTAGATGTTTTGTCGAGCCCACTGTATTTGTATCTGCATTCTACACATAATAGTTTAATGCCTGCCTCTGCTTTTTCACTGTCAAGTGGCAGGGAAAATATGTTGCTTTTTTTCTTATTCCATTTGGGTGTGATTGTGTTTTAAATCTTAATTCTTCTAGTCTCTTAATGCAAATGTAGGCTGGGTAAGGATTTTCCGTTGAATGCAAACTCTGGGATCTTCCGCTGTGCAGTCTGCCAAGTGGATCAACCCCCTGGTGATGGTTTATCAGTGAACTCTGGGCCTTTTTTCTCTCCAGCATCTAAGCCATGGGAAGGCCCATTCCTCTGCGCAAACTGTCGAAAGAAGAAAGATGCCATGGAAGGAAAAAGGACTTGCAGACCCACAGTGACAGCTTAGTAATTATCTAATATTTTAGTAATATAGTAAATATTAGTATAATTTTTCCCTGGCAGTGTAAGCATGCTTGGTTTTACATTTTTGGTGGTGATTGTCATAGATGTGGAAGAAGTGAGGTTGAGATAGGTTTAGGAGGTGTTTTGGTGGTTGTTGAAAGTTTGATTCTGGCTTGTGCTTAGCTGTTGGACCGACTGACAGAACAAACAAGTTGTCTAGTAGATAAGTTCTAATGGTGTGATTGCTAACGGCTTGATTTTGTAAGTAAATTGAAACATAGCAATATGCCCTTCAATGGCGTATGGTCCTCAACATCTATTTGTGTTTGGCATTCCACGAAACAATTGAGACATAATTAACCCGCGCCGGCGCAGAGAGGATCGTAGTGAAAGTGATTGTGAATTTGTCATAAGAAATAATGTCTTAAATTATCTAAATTGTGACCCGTAATTTTTTTTTTATTTTTTGAAAGTGTTATTTTTGCCCGTCCGTGCTCTTTCTTTTGGGCCTAATCCATCCGTGCTATGTTCCTTCAATATTAACCTGCAAGAATATTCCCAAGAGATTTGTTCATACCGGCATTCTACGCCATCGAAAACTATTCTTAGAACTTGTCCAAAAAAAAAACTATTCTTAGAAGATATTATCTGTGTTAGAAGTTTTAATGTCATTTTAAAATTTATAATTTTGATAATCTTCTAAGGTCTCAACGGTTAGTCTTTCACTCATAGTTCTCACAAAAAAAGATAAGTAAATATCGAATATTTAAAAAATTGTGAATATTATATATTTACTAATGTGACAATATGGAGTAAAAATATAAGAATATAAAAGGAAAGAGATCAATCATAAACCATTAAACGTGATTTGAGACTGAGTTAAAATAATTTATAAACAATTTAACAATTTTTAGGGTAGCCAAGAATAAAAGTAGCGATTCTGATGTTTAAATCTTCCTTGAATGGAGCTTCACATATAAGAGTGGGTTTCCCAATTCAGTTATTGAGCTGAAGAGGCAACAAGGTCGTCAAAATCTAAAGCTGCAGAAATAACTACTGATATATTATTGTTTATTTTATTTTGTGGTTAATTATAATGAATGTAGCTTAAAAGCGATAAATTTACTAAAGCTAGGACATATGACTCAAATAGATAAACATGAGTAATCATGTAATTAATATATGATGGTCAATTAAAAATTGAGGAATCCATAGCTCGAATTGGCTCATGATCTATTATAGATGTAGAGTGGCCACCACCGCAACCGCCCGGATACTTGGCAGCAAGAGGGTGAGGACGACCGATGAATCAACAGTTTGGCAGCCACACAAAAATCAAGAGTTCACATGTACGTTTTTTCAAGTCCCACGAGACTTGCTCATTATCAATCGCCCAAAATACATTAAAAAAGTAATGAGAGAAGGGTTTTGGACCTTTGGTAATTACGATCAACCCTTTAACAAATAAAATAGGATACCGTAAAGGGTATGATATTATCTAGAATTATATACTTTCTTTTTTTCCAAAAATTGGTAATCAAACCCAAGAATATGTACCTTTTATACCTCTTCCACGCTAAATGGTGTAGAGTGAACCATCATGGTGTTCGGGACAGATGCTGCTACTTCAGAGAAGGTTATGACTGTGACACGGGGGATGCGATTTCTTCTAAAACAATCCTTCTGCCAGCATTAATCACCACAAACACAATGGTCATATGGTCAGGAGATATACTAGTCAAATCAAACCATACAACTAGTTAAAGGGACTTACGCAGATCCTCCACTGAAATCTTAATGACGCTTTCTCCCTGAAGAGGTACCATAGAAAGCAGCACAATACAAGCCAAGCCTTCGGTCTGTTATGAGTTCACTGAAATTGAATCTACTTGAGGGAGCTTCGGATCTCTTATCCCTAATATAAATAGATCCATAGAAAATAAATTTGAAGAAAGATGCACCACATGCCACCCCCTTTTAACGATAGCAAAGGCTATCACGCAAAGAATGCAGATTTAGGCTCTATAAACTTAATGTTTTACAGTCAGAAAAATGCCACAATATATCCACAACTTACATAGTTGATAAGTGAAGTATTACTTGGTCTACGAAGGTGATTGCCGTAATAAGGAAAATTACATTTGATCGAACCTAGCTTTTATTTATTAATTAAGCAAACTTCATGGCTCACGACTAGCTTATATGGGGTTTGGTTAAGTTGGATTGATCAAAACTATTCATACAGCAGAAGTGGGTTCTATTTTCAGCAAAAAATTAAGCTTTTAATTTCTGAGGATTATATTATGCATAATTGCTTACGCCTGTGTCTTCTTTCTTAGCTAATGGAGGAACATAATTTCACTTGCTGGTTCAACTCCATAACCAGAGAGTATGATGCTTTCTTAATCAAGTAGGAGCGAAGTGATTCCTAAACATACTGATCATGTGATGCTAGATTTATTATAGTACTGTTTAAAATTTATAATAAGTAATATAATTAGATTCATATCTCAGTTCTGATCCCCAATTCCCCAATTACCAGAACTCCCATAAAGCTCTAATCCCTATCTTACAGAACATGCCTAAGATTTTCCATTTTATATACCGCTTTAGGTTTACTGAAATTGAGGAAAGGCAAAGCTGCTCTAATTTATTAATAGTCACCTGAACTCAATAATTCTATTTTGTAACTCATTTTCAAGTTCCCGTGTTCCTATGTACATTAAAAGTGAGGCAAGAATCTTCAAACCAACACTTCTCTATCATATACAAGAACTTAGTATTTCGAGGAATATTAATCATAACAGGTTCCTAAATGAGTCAAATATCATCAAATGAAATAGTCTTCTCTCTGCCACTCATAGAAAACTAACTACAGAAAATATTGAGCAAAAAAATGGAAATCAGTTGCCATAACATCACGACGAACACATATCTCTGAAATGCTTTTTAGTTCATCATTAATGGAATTATTGAAAATTCTAGTCTCAATGTCGCCCTCAACAAACTGAAGAACTGCATTAAAGCTTTACGCACGAGGCAGAAACATTTACAACAAAATTCAATTTTCTTTTTCTTTAAACCCCCTCTCCCCCTGGATAAGCTCAAACAATTTTGATCCTTTTAATTAGAATACTTACTTTTTTAACAAGTTGTACTGCATAAGTCCCAAGTGAGTCATTATGCACAGCAATCCGATGCCCTGAGCAGGTTTCGGCAAATCCTTTTCTCCCTCAATTCTTTGGTCAAACATCCGCTTGTCCCAACTGTAAAGATGGTTACACTCTTCCCGTCCCTCAATAACTTCTGTACAGGGGCTTGGCCAACTTTTCCACAAATAATTGCCTGTCAAATCACTACCATGCCAGTCAAATTAATTCAGGTTAAATATACAACTATATCGTTATGCAACTATTTTACACCCAAGAAGAATGACAGAAATAAACACACCGAAACCCATTCTTTAATTTGCATTTGTTATCATGTCTCAAGCTCTGCTCAGCAAGAGTTTCTATTTTCCTCTCTCTCACATGTTTATTTGATAGATAATAGCAAAATATTATATGTGAGAGGGTGTGAAGGTGTGGAAATTTCAAATAACGGACACAAAACATTATACAGAGTTAGTGACACCAATGGACAACGTGTCCTAGAGCATCAGAGGTCCATGGATCAGGACTTTAGCGGTAACTTAATTCAAATTTCATCCTTAGAGGTGTCTACAATAATAACACTGGATTAATTCATTAATACCATCCAATACCTTGTCCACTCCACGAAAGTCCCAACCCCTCTTGGGATCCACACCCTGGAGTCGTGACTCAAGCTTGCCACCTAAAAAATCACCAAAGTCTTCACACTTTTCATCTTTTTTCAGTTCATCATTATCACTTGAATGCTCATCATCATTTACAGATGGCGTGGTTGAGTACCATAACTTCCCGCTTCTTTACACACCTGCTGCAGAATTTATGAAGAAAATAACCATTAATAACTCATGCAGCAAACTTTTCTTCATATGTATTACTGAAATCCTATCTTTCCTAGCAAGTGTTCGACAAAATTCTCCTTCGCACAAACACGGCAGCCCATGTATCTTTAGGTATCTGAGTCAAACCCAAAATAAAAATATAACTGGGGAAAAAGAACAACAAACAAGAAAACTTGAACCCCATTTTCCATCATCCATTGACCAATAAAATCATTAAAATTAAGTTAAAAAATGTAGCATTGGCGAGAGCGTCTCTACAAATGGTCACACAAGCTTTAGTTACCTAAACCAAACACACAGTTATCCTAAAGTGAGAAAATCGAAATACCAAACTCTACGAGTAATTGACCAATCGATGGTTCTCATTGTCTATAACTGCGTATGACGAAATAAAACATATTGAAAAAAAACACACAACTTCAGCTTATTCAGTAAACCAAGAAAGAGAACAATGGAGAGAAGAGACCATAGGAAGAGGATGTCGAAGCAGAGGCTCTCAGACACTTGGCAAGTCTCACCGCAGCAGAAATAATTGTCAGCAAAATCCTCAAATGCAAGTTCCCTGACCAGTGAAGGAGGGTTTTGAACTTTCACCTGGGTAATGGAACGGAAAGAGCGGTGAGCTTATGCACTTTTCGCCCCGGTTTTTTTTTTTTTTTGGACTGGACTTTTAGCCCCGGTTAACAGCTTATGTTGTTGGATCCAACATAAATCCCACAACCCGGGGAATTTGGATATCTTATTGGGACTCCTTTTTTAAAATAAAAATAGTTAGATTGGGGGTGCCATATAAAATAATATTTAATAATGGGCCTATCTTCTACTGTCAATTATTTTTCTAAATTATATTAATTTTTTTTTTACTCTTATTGAAATTCAAATTTAAAATTTTAATTTTAAAAATAACTCTAATATTATTAAGTGTGCATCTATTTGGTTCTTTAAAAAAGGTGGTGTAGGCTCGAGTTTCTTAAATCTTAAATTAAAAAAAGTTAATTTCCAACTATCTCAAGTAAAAAATAAAAGATAATTTATTAAATTAAATTACATAATAAATTTATTTAATGCTTATCCAAGGGGGAATAAAGATGCACCAAGACTGTCCACGAAACAAGGCATTATTCGCCCCCACCTCTCCACCATATGTTCCCACTTCTCAACTCCATCCTTACTGAAGTATATATAACTCATAATCTGCTTCAAAATCCATGTAGCTCAACAACAACTGCTGCTGCTGCTACTTTTGTGCAACACACAGAAAAATGATGGAAGAAAACCCAAACACTTGTAAAGCTCTCATTGCTGCAACTAACCTTCCATCAAATTCTCCATTCTCTTACTTCATTATCATCCCCATGCGCCCTCAGTCAAAGTTAAGCATTAAGATTCCCAATTTCATGGTCAAAACCATGCAGAGGAGGAAGTTTCAGTTCTACGGCCTAAACAAGCACCACAATGCTCATGATGGCGACAAGAGGATACCCGGGCCTAACCGTGGAAATCAATTTCCTAGGAAAGCTGGCTCACTCTTCTCCAGCAATAGATCACTTGGGAGGTGTCTCTTCAAGTGGAAAAAATATGAAGCTCACGGTGACTCGGAGAGTTTATTACAATACAGTGGCCCGGAAGATGGAAAAGAGGCATCGTCAAGGAACTTGGGAAACAATGTGGTGTATGAGGATCACCCAGCTGTAGCTCCATTATCTCAGTTACTTAAACTTGAGATTGAGGAGACTAGGGAGCCTGACGATGCGGAGGAAGGAAAGCATGTTCGAAAGAAGAAGCATCCTCTCTTTCCTTTGTCAAGATTTTCAGATAAAAAGAAAGGTTGGAATTTTATCAAGACCAATTTTAGTAGTGACATGCAAGGCTATAATAGCGAAGTTGCTGAAGACACTAGTAATGTTGTCACCAGTAGCAGACTATTGAGGATCAAGGTAAGATCATGTCGCTTGGTTAAGGTTGTGTCTAGAATACTCACCATAATGAGGTCCCTGAAAAAGGAAGTCACAAAGCAGTTTGAACAAGATTTAGAGCAAGAAGGTGATAGAAACAACGACGAGGATGAAGAAGGGCAACTGTGTAAGAAGAGGATTCTCATGGGAAGTAGATGCAAGGCGCTGCATTCTTCAGGTACTCTTCAGTACGATTCAGATGGCCTTTTAATACCAGATGTAGTTCCATGACAAGGGCACTATGTTACTAGGCTTTTCCTTAATTTTATTGTTTGCAATTATCCTCAGAAAATTTCGTCGCACTTTAACGTCTATATTAATTCCTGGCAACAAGGCTCTTGCATGACGGATCATGTTTCCTTTTTCTACATAATTATTTGTCTTCTTTTGGAAAAAAATTTGTTGCCTGATTTATAGTGAATAGTCAGCTGACCATTTGGCTCTGGTCCCAACAATTCCCCAAATACGGCCTTACCGAATTAAGAGTGAACGTGGGCAACGCTCAAATTAGAGGAGCAAAATATTCACACACACGTGCACACTCTTGCTTCGGTGACTGCCACAGACGGTAGTTAAGAAACGCAAGAAAGTCACGTGCCACAAGGCCTACCGCAAGTAAACATGGGGATAGAGCTCAAACTAGAGGTGGAGCAATATAAATATACAATATAACAAGCTCTCTTTTTGACCCGGTAACTGCCACCTTTCGGCCAGTACGGGGTGCCGTAAGTTACAGGATCTATGCTAGAGAGAGAGCTAATCAGAAACGAGCAACATACGTTCATACATGAAAAAACCAGCTCTAAACCACAATTCTCAGACCCTCAGTGGTTTCAAACCCAGAGCTGCTCGTAACTTGTTTGCTTCTGCAATCTCTGGATCCGGGTGGTCAGTCCCATCATCCTTCTTTTCCTTCTTCTTCTTTGGCTCTTCTCGACTGCCACCATCCTCAGGTCCATCTCCATGCCTTCTAGGACTCAAGCTAGTCCGAGCATGTCTCTTTCGGTAGTCTCCACCTCCACGTTCTTTGCGATCGCGATCTCTACTCCTACTTCTACTCCTTGAGGGGCTCCTTCGTCTTCCTCGATCTCTATCTCTATCTCTCCTCTCCCGATCCCTACCCTCTCTTTCACGACCATACTCTTTTTCTTCCCTGAGACGGTAACGGTCTCTTTCCCTCTCCCTTTCCCTATCTCTATCCCTATCTCTATCTCTATCCCGGCCACGCCCTCGTTCTCTTTCATAGTCTCTGTCATAGTCTCGATCCCTGTGAACAGGTCATCAAAAAACAAATGGAAATATAAGCTTAGGGATAAGTTCTTTTTTGAAAAATATAAACTAGACAAAAATAATAATCAGTACTGATCAAGGTATTCAATTTACTATCAATCATGATCACATCATTCTGCTAGAAAGGAATTGAAAACTATCACATCACCACCTCCACTGACGCCAATTGATAATTTTGTGCACGACAGAAGAAAATACAGATATCAACAAATAAATAAGTCAAGCAATTATTTTCTTTAACTACCAGTGGCAATTAATCAACCATTTTGTAAGAAGCCTCAAGACAACAGTCACCAACAGTGATGAAGGCTTCTCTGACAATAAACATGCAATTTCCTAACGATTCAAATGGCTAATTCACATGTTGATCATGGAACCACATTTACACTGCAACAAAAATGTCTGATCCATCATACTTCTCTCTGCACACTGTCAGTACAGAGAAACCTGGCAGGACCATAAAATTTTACTCTAGGAAGCAGTTGTACACCACAAATGGCTGTGAATGCCACAATGGAAATTGAAATAAACAGAATATATAAGATTGTGTGACTTCAGAAACAGCTTCCAATACAATTTAGCCATCTGCAACAAAGAAAGCTCAAAATTTTCCCAACAATCATGTGCTAAAAAGCAAATTATGCTTGTCTTGGGCCTTTCCACCTGTACTAACAAATTAATTAATGAAAAATCCAAAACCAATGAAAACAAATATGGTAGACATTTTCATTGACAAAATTCACATCTAAGTCAGGCCATGCAGACCCTTGCATGGAGAAATCAGTACCTGTATCTATGACTATCGCGTCTTCTATCCCTATCTCTTTCCCTTGTAGGGCTTCGACCACGGTAATAATCCTGTTAAGCATTCAAAATATCAGACCCACCGATATTTGACTTAAAGAAAGAAGATAGCTTTTAATTAGGAAGGGAAGACACCTTCTCGTAGGCCCCATCTTCTAGCCCATCAA
The DNA here is from genome assembly GCA_037074535.1 of Gleditsia sinensis. Classification (NCBI taxonomy): domain Eukaryota; kingdom Viridiplantae; phylum Streptophyta; class Magnoliopsida; order Fabales; family Fabaceae; genus Gleditsia; species Gleditsia sinensis. The sequence continues at coordinate 83,120,228 of CM073464.1, forward strand.
CAGGTTGGTCATTATCCTCTTTCTCTTCTTCCTCCTCGAAATCTTCTTCCAAAGCGCTTCGTCGAGGTTCTAGTGAACCAACAGATTCAAGAGTCCACCTATAGGAAAAGGAAGACCCAACAAGATAAATACCAAGAATAACCATAACTGATATTCAAACAACTTCCATAACAGAAAACCACACATTAATATAACCTTGTATTTTTCCTTTCAAGTACCCACTACAACCATCAACCAAGATAATTTCAAATCTCTGATCAGTAGTTTTAAAAGGATAGCTAAAAATTTAACAAAGACACCTATTGATGCCCCCTTCCCCAAAACAAAAAGCAGCATAATAAAAGGAAATGGAAATAAAACTGAGGGGCGTCAGGGAAGAAGAGGAGTCCGGATACCACTTCCATAGGGAGTAGGTGACCAACATTAGAAATATGGCTAGAGTCAGCCAACCTATATGTGTTTAATAAGACTATTGCAGGAAACTATACTTAAAGGTAAAGACTTCCAAACAAAGGCAGAGGCGGCAGAGCGACTAGGGACCAGATTCAAGCTGTAAATACATAATACTTTATAGTAAGTATTTTCAAGCCTTGATCTTTTCTTTCTATAATTCTATATGTCTCAGCTACTTTCTTCCTCTTCCTACCGAACTTCATTTTGTTATCAGGATATTCATATTACTAACTGGCATACAACACTCAGTCCCTTTTAGATATTAAAATATAACAAGCCAATTTAAATAACCAACTCACTAATACTTAAAATTACCTCTTTTGTGTCACTAATGCTTATCTCTTTCCTCCAACAACTTACTCCAAGCTTCCTTCATTAAATTCAAGCACTTTTACACATATATCAATATTTCAAATTTTGAAAGAACTCACTAGTTTAATTCTTATTTGCTCCGAGAGAAGGAAAATGGAATGAAAATAGAAAAAGAGGTAAGATATGAAACTCAGACTCTTACACAACTATCTAACCCCATACCAACCTCTCCTAGTAATTTCCGCAGAAAGAAACTGTTAACATTTTTAGTTCACATAAGAATATTATTGCAATAAACTTTTAGTTCAAAAGTTCCCTATAGTTTGACAAGAAATAATTTTTTAAAGGTTTACCAACAAGGCCTTTCAAATTCTGCAATACAGAGTAAGCATGAAGAAGCTAAATTCATTAGGGACAGATATTTTTCCCACTACACAAAGTGCACTGCAGGGTAAACCTTTAATAGACCAAAAAAATTACCATAACAAAAGTGCAAATTATAAACAGGACAAAAAATTTGCCCACTACACAAACAGATACTTTGCCCATATTTTAGAAATCAACAAATTAAGAAGTTACTCAAACAGATACTACCACATAATTGAGACACTTTGTCCAATACACAAACAGATACTAGGGTAAAACTTTAACGGGCCTATTTAGAGAAGATACTTTGCCCACTACACAAAGAACTCATAAATAATTGAGATATTCATCATGTAAAGTGCAAAGTATAAATAGGCCAAAAAATTGCCATAACAAGTTCCAAGCTGAAAGTTATACTTAAGCAGTTGAAAAAATAAACCTTTTCTTAATTCGTGGCAAAGCAATATCACAGGAGTAATCTGTTGTCAAAAGTTCATCAATAACCTCATCCACATGTGTCAAAGTAAAATCTGCAAAATCAAGAGCAAAGAATTAGTTCAAATAATGAATAGTATTACACACTGAAATTTATTGTAACTGATGCAGAATTGATATGGCAGAAATTTTCACATGAAGATTAAAATCTTACTTCCATCAGCTAATTTTCGCCTCAGTTTCCGATAGTCATTGTATAGGGGCTCCAGGTACCGGTACACATCAATATCAGTACCAGTAAGACGCAAATAAAAAGCACCAAGTATCCTCACATATCTGCAGCCCATATTTCAGAAATCAACAAATTAATAAGTTACTCAAGGAAAAAAAATTCAGCATCTATACACAAAATGTAGGGAAATAAAAAATGTCATGTGATACCATACATTTCAATTGATTTCCAAAAAAAGACATCTGTGCCTTTAAAAATTTCTTACTCTCCCTTATTTATTGGAAGGAGTGGAGTTGATCATAGTACAAAAAAAAGAGTTCTACAGTTTTCAAATATAGTAATATATTTTGTGTCCAAGGGCCTTAGTGGTGACACAAGGGTCACGGAAGTCTTATATGACAGCTTCTTCTTCTGAAATGTCCTTGCTCTGTAGGCTACTTCTCTTCCTTTAGAATAACTAATTCTGCATAAAAAGTTATCTGGTTGTTTCTTTGCCAATTAACAATAATAACGCTTTAAACGAATTCAAACTCATTATCCAAATCGCTGTATAACAATTTCCTCAACAGAATTAATATCTTCTTAAAACCAAAATAACCAAAAATTAAATATTAAGGAATGGAAACAACAATAACCTCACTCACTTTCTCCCCCTATGCTAAAAATTCAAGGAAAAAAAGAGAAAGACAATAAATTCAGCTGTAAAGAAAAATGAAAAAGAAGAAATACTTGTAATCCTCGTTCTTGATGAACTCGATGACAATTTCCTTCTCAGGCTGAATCTGGAGCATCTTCATGACAAGGCACATAAAGGGCGTGGGTTTGCGGTTACCACCAAATGTTCCACCGAGGTATTCGAGCTCCATGGCCTTGTCCACCAAGGTCTCTGCTGTCAAACCAAAACATTGTTCCTTCCAATAGGTGTTCTGGTAGATCTTTGATCGGAGAATCTTCTCTACCAGGTTCTGAGGATTTGTACCTCTGATGCTCTTCGCTGCTGGATCCGTACGATTTGCCATTGATATTGTCTAAGTCTGTAAGCAAGAAAAATTGACACATTAGCAGAATCATCGTATAAAACAACAGAAAGTACAATTTATTGAGTTAGATAAGAAAAACCCAAAATCCAAATTGGCATCAAGTTGAAATCCAGTGACGAACAGAACACAGAATTGTTCAACCAAAGTTGATTTAAGAACTAAAAATGAGTATAAAGCAACGCGGCCCATGGACCATAGGAATTAAGCCAATGTTATGGGGAGAAAATTCAAGCATAATCGCTATTATTCTCATGTACAGTGGATGATGTTAGGAATTTTTAACCTGATGCAGAATGAACTGAGAGAGCAATGAAGCAACGGATAAAACAAAACAACCAAACTGAAAATTATTAGCACACAGTTGAATAGAAGATGAAAAAGAGAAGGAACCAACCAAGAGCAAAATAGCTTGAAAATAGACAGCACTGTTCCTTATACGGAGCCTATCAACGAGATTTCTGGTCGGAGATATAGGAATAAGACAAAAAGCAAAAGCAACGAGAAATAGGGGAACGGTACAAAGAAGGATCAGCCGACATACCGCGTTGAGGTCGGGCCACGAATGTACGGTGCGATTCAGATTCGAGTGGGCAAGAAGCCGAAATTAAATATCGGGTGATGAGGAAATTGTTTGAAGAGAAACTCACTAAGCCAGCGAAGACAGGGAAACCGGAGATGAATGAGTGGTTAGAGAAAGTGCGAGAGGAGAAAATAGAAAAACAAGAAGAAGAGTGGAAGAGGAGGGCGTGCTCCAAAACAGATGAATACCTAATTTACAAATAAGGGATGGAAATTTGACAGAACGACGAGAAGCTTTTTGGGGGAGGGGGGGGGGGGACGGAGGCGAAAAGGACTAATTAGGGCAACGTGTAAAACGCACCGTATCAGTAAGTTAAGGGACCGCTAGTAAGTATCAGTTGAAACGTGCGTTTGAGCAATTTTTTTGTTTTGACGGAGCGGAGCCTTCTCGCATAGTTGAGACTCGACAGACGCACTTACAACATCGTCAACGGTGATATTTATTAAAATTATTTAAATAAATTTTATAAGTATTTATATCCATATTTTTTTTTAAATAATTTTATAATATTTTAAATAATTTTAGACTTTAATGATATAATTTTTAAAAATTTATTAAATGGATTCCACATCTTATTATATATCTTTATATTTTATTTATTTTTATTTTTATTTAAAATATTAACTCATTTATATTTTAATTTTAAAATAATAAATACGTAAAAAAATTAAAATATATTAAAAATAATACAAATTTATTTTAAATAATATTCTTTATAACAATAATTAAAAATAATAAAAATACATAATATAATATAATTAAAAAAAATACATAACATTATCTTAATTTATTTTATGTAATTCTCTAATCATGTCACATAATATTTCGTGATTTTGTCGTTGTCTCTCTATCATTTAAGATGTATCTTTAAATAGGAGTTTTTCAAGCATCTTAACCTCCTCCAACTTCAACTCTTTCTCTTTTAACTTATTTTCTTCCGCATTAATCTTATTTTATTCTGTCTTAATTCATGTGAATTTTTTCATGACAGTCATTCTGTGACTACGTGCCTCTTGTATTACAGTAAAGTCGACATTATCAGAAAAAGTTTCAGTCGATTTCTCTTTACCCTTTCTTTTTACTGTCTTTTTTTTCTATTGGCCGAACTATAGTAGATGAGGTTGGGTCGTAGGTGCATTCAAATGGAGTCTTTGGATTAGAAGATGATGAGTACGTTTTAGAAGCAGAAATCTTTATTCTTTTTGAAGAACTCTCATTTAATTTTGCTGTCCATTTTGGTTCATCTTTTAGTAGTCGCCACGCATGTTCAAATTTGAACTATTCGCCCTCATCTTGACAAAAAATAGTATATGTCTCAGCCATGATGTTATTCTCTATGTTTTCACTTTTTTTTCTATGAACAGCTTGTTTGTAGCATTCAATAAACTTTTGAATTGCACTATTCAACCGATGCCATCGAGATTTTAGTTAAATGGATTCTCTCTCTCGTAACCGACCACGATAGTTGTTATAATTATCTTTGATTTTCAACCAAAAACTATCTGCTTTTTAGTCAACACCAACAACCGCATCCTTTGAAATGTTGAGTCACGCTTGAATAAAAAGTACATTCTCTTCCATTGTGAACCTGATTCGAGATTTTTTCTGACTTGTATTTCCTCCTCCTTCATCGAGCACAATATTTTCCAAACTGACTTGAGTGAAAAAATTGTAGAACTTGAGACTTGGACATGAACCCGACTGGTGTTTCAGGTTCTTTATGTAATGTCCGGTTTTTTTTTTTTTTACATTACGCATGTTAAAAATACGCCATATGTAAAAACACATTATATATATATATATATATATATATATATATATATATATATATATATATATATATATATATTTATTTATTTATTTATTTATTTATTTATTTATTTATTTATTACAAACCTCATACATGTTATAATTATACAATACAACATTTCAAAACACATTATACATGTTTACATATATATTACAAACCTCACACAGGTTACATTTATACAATAAAACTTTTTAGTACATAAATAAGAGTTTTTATACAGCACTTCACCCTTGAAATACAAAGGGTGGGGAGGTGGTGCTGACATTTAGATCTCCATCAGTAACTCCCTTTTGTGTTGTATCTCATTTCATTTTATCTGAACATAATACCACAATAATAGTGAGAACAAAGGTTCCCAGTAGACTTAACATAAATAAAATATGCTGAGAAAACAGGAGTTATGTTCAGCTGTATAAGCTACAGAAAAATATCAAAATTTTGAGATAAAATCATATTTTTTTAATGCATAATTATCATGCTACACTTGCACCAGAAGTCCATTTTTTTTCTTCTAATGCTCAGTCCTATCACGGCTTTTAATTTACTCGTTTGCTATATGCATAGTGATCGATCGACTACAGTCACAATAAGTGATCAGGGAATGTGAGTACATCACCCTCCTACCTTCTCACATTACCACTGACACCCGGTTGAAACGGCCCTCTCTTGGCTCACTCAGGCTAATAAGGCGTCCCCTATTCGGTACCGTCACAAGCCATACAATCCGTCGATATTCATTCATACATATAAATACATATATATATTAATGCATATTCATCAAATATAATGTAAAATTATCAAGCAACTCGCCATGAGTTTTACGCTTGCCATAATTACCAAGCAATTAGCCATGAGTTTTACGCTTGCCATTCAATTTCTTTCATAAAATAACATGCATAATTTTCATATCCAACAATTAATAATTATTCATCACATATCAAATGTCCAATATAATAAATTTTGAATCAAATAAAAAAAAGGGTAATTTTCTTGGACATTTGTCTTCTATAAATATTTCAACAAATAAAATTAATTTTTAGGTAGAAAAACAATGAAATATTCTGTGACCTTTCTTCACTTATTCAATAATATCTCCCTCATATGAATTCTGATTGAGGTGATTTAAAAGCCTATAAAAAGTTAAGACAATTGTCTACAACTTCTATGTTTATCTTTTCTTCAAATTCTTTACGGTTTATTCCCAAAAAATTAAAAATAAAATACTTATTTTTACTATCCTGAATTCCGACCTTTCCTCAGTTAATCAACCATATCTCCCTCATATGAATTCCGATTGAGGTAATTTCAAAGCCTATAAATCCGTGAGACATATATCTATAATTCATATGTTGACCATTTCTTTAAAATCCTTTCCAAATTTTCTCAGAATTCCAAAAAACGAAGCTACCCCAATTATTCCAAAATTCAGCTTAATTTAACTTCTCCTTTGATTTTCTTTTATATAATCCCATACACCCATATGCATGTTCAAACATCCAAAACAGAATTTCATATAAATATTCAGACCACATGTTATCCAAAATTATATCTAAACAAATCTAAAAATGTATATATAATTTTGTACAAAAATTTATTAGAGGATGTTAATCCTACCTCAGATAGATCATTAAACTTGTATGTTTGATTCCTTCCACATAAAGTAAAATCCTTGATTTCCCCTTTCCTCTTACTTTTCCTCCTTCTTCCTCTTTCTCTTCTTTCTCTTCTCTTCTTTTTCTTCTTTTTTTCTTCTGCTGAAAATCCTACCGACACTTTTTTTTCTTCCCCCTTTTTCTCTTCTTTCTCTTTCTTTTCTCCTTTTCTTTCTTTCTCTCTTTCCTTCCGTCATCTCCCCCTTCCCCTTCTTATCTTTTTTTTTTATATTTTTTTTTATTATATTATATATTTTTCTTTCCCTTCTTACCCCCTACCTACCTCCTCCCTTTCTCCAAAATACCCTTGTCACCATCCCTAATTTTATAAATGTCATCCTCCATTAATTACAAAAATGCCATTTCAATGAAATTACATAAATGTCATTTTAACTATCCTACTATCTTCTTTTACCTGAGTAAAATTGTAAAACGATTTAATCCTCTCGTGAAGTCCAAAATGCTTTCTCCTCTCTGAACAAAAATTCCAATTAGTAACATAAAGGAAAAGATCGGGGATGTTACACTTTATCAGTAGACTCTACACCGCTAGTACCTATTGGATGAGACCTATAAAACATAGCTGGATTGGTTGGTTAGAATGGAAGCATATCTGCACCACTAGTATCCATTGGAGGCCTATAAAACATAGTGGGATTGGTTGGTTGGAATGGAAACATAGAAAATTAAAAATTTTTAGTATTTGGATTACTCTGTAGATTTGAAAAAAATGGAGAAATTTGAGAATTTTCGCTAGTGGGAGATTGATAATTTTGCATAAAATGTAAGAAAGAATTCAAATTAAATTGATTGGAATCTATTTGTCAAAACAAATAAAATTGTGGATTAAAGAAGAAGACAAGAAGAATTGATAAATTGAAAATTTGAGTGTAAAATTTTCAAAAATTTACCACTATTTATAGAGAAATATACATGCTAACTCCAACGTTCATATACCCAACGTTTATATACCATCGACTAATTTATTTGCTTCACAACGGTCATATACCCATTTTTTCATTACAATTTTAAAGCCATTTATTTGTTTCACAACAGTCATATACCCATTTTTCCATTACAATTTTAAAGCCATTTATTTGTTTCACAACGATTATATACCCATTTTTTCATTGCAATTTTAAAGCCATTTTTTCCATTTTTTAAATTTTAAAAAGAATTTTCTGGAAGCCTTTTTCTTTTTCTTTCCATTGCCCCAATGCCTTCACTTTCTTTTCATCCATTCGAGCCATCACCTCCAGCCCCAATACCTTTTCCTTTTTCTTTTTAGGCGATTCTCGAAGCCTCCAGTAGAGCCACCTCTTCATTTTCTTTCCATCCATTCGAGTCTCTAGCCTCCATGGGTTCCAGCCTCCAGCCTTCACAGCCTCCAACCTTCGTTCTTCGTTTTAAGTCTTCATCGCGTTCCATCCGGCTTTGTTCTCAAATTATGGTTGTTGCATGCGATTTCTTATTCTCGTTGTTGATTTCCAAAACCTCCAAAAGTTTGAGAACCAGATCTTCATTGCATTCCATTATGTTTAATCTTCATCTTCGTTCCTTATTTTTGATTTTTGATTTTTAATTTCTGGATTCCTTGTTTTCAAGTTTCTGATTTTTGGATTCCAAGTCTCGTTGTTGATTTTTGGGAGAAAAGCATGATTTTGTTTTCAATTTTTGGTTGATTTTTGTTTTTTTTTTTTGTTGCATTTTTTTAAAGTGATTTCTGACTTGCATTCTTCGTTCCTTGTTTTCAAGTTTCTTGCTTTCTAATTTATGGTAATTTCTGCTTTTCATTTCAGGCGATGTGGAGATATAAGAAGGCAATAAAACCAACGAGCTATACCGATCGATGGAAGAAGGAACATGTGGTATGAACTTTTTTTTATTTTTGTTCTTCAATCTGGCTGTAAGCAGCGTTGCTTTTCCAAGTAGTGAGAGTGCCACATTGGAGCACTCCAACCGTTGCTTTAAGTTAAAATGTGTTGTTTATGCAGTTTTTAAATTTAAGCATCTCCTGTTGGAGATGGCCTTAGTATGTAGACAAAAAAAAAAGAAACAAAAAAAAGGTAAAATTGATCAAAAGGAGAGGATGTTTATGAAATCTTATGCTTAAATATTCTTTAAATCAACATACCCAAAAAACTTGAAGTTTAATCTTTTGAAAAATATAGACACGGGTGTTTGTTGATTCATCTCCAAACAAGTCATCTTTTGCATGGTGCCTATATATAATGAGCTGCTTATTCACGATTGGAGGCCACCAATCCATTTATGGTTCCCTTCAAAGTAATAGCAGCTATATTCTCCCTGCCTATATTCGTATAGCCGGTCCCAAGTCCGGATAAAAGAGGAGGGTTGTGTTAGGCATGTGACAGCCAACGTAAAATTTTGTCGTAACCGCATGAACATGGATAAACGAAGCAATAGTGTTAAAGCTAGATCGTTGCCCGGAAGCAACGCGCTGTATAGTTCGCGTGCAGTGTCAAAAGAGCAAGGGCCGTTGCATCGGCGCCCGGATGAAGTGAAAAATAAGCAAGGGTTCCCACACTTTAATGAATGGGTGTGGGCAAAGAAGTTAGTTCATGAGGGTAGGATCCGTTTTGGTACTTGGAATGTAGGCACACTCACAGGAAAATCAATAGAAATAGTTGATACCATGATTAGGAGAAGGATCAATATCATGTGTCTACAAGAAACTAAGTGGGTAGGAGAAAAGGCAAAAGAATTAGATTCTTCAGGTTTTAAGCTTTGGTACACCGGCAAGACAAGAACTAATAATGGTGTAGGTATAATAGTTGATAAGGCATAGAGAAACAATGTCTTAGATGTGAAAAGATTAGGAGATAGGATTATAGCTTTAAAGATTGTAGTTGAGCGGGACACTTTTAATGTGTTTAGTGTATATGCACCCCAAATTGGATTAGAGGAGCATCACAAGAGAACTTTTTGGGAGGATCTAGAAAGTTTGATTCAAGAAATACCTCTGGGAGAAAAGATTTTCCTAGGAGGGGATTTGAATGGTTATGTAGGGAGGAAATCGAAAGGATACGAGGGTATACATGGAGGTTTTGGATTAGGAGATGCGAACGAAGAGGGTGAAACTATCTTAAATTTTTCTTTAGCCTATAATTTTACCATAGCAAATACTTGCTTTAGAAAGCGGATTAAACATCTTATCACATACAAGAGTGGAGGAGCAAGCACTCAAATAGATTTTTTCTTGGTAAGGAAATTAGATAGAAAGTTCTGCACAAATTGTAAAGTCATACCCGGTGAGTGTTTGGCTACCCAACACAGAGTTTTAGTTTTGGATGTACGAGTTATGAGAAGAGTAGAAAGAAAGAGTAAGAAAACAATTCCTAGAATTAGGTGGTGGTTTTTGAAGAATGAGCAACAAATGAATTTTCAAAGAAGAGTGGAGGAAGAAAGGCTTTGGGAGGTCCAAGGAAATGCTAATGATATGTGGGACGAGATGGCCAAAGGGATTAAGAATATAGCAAGAGAGACACTTGGAGAATCAAAAGGCGTTGGACCTAAGGGTAAAGAATCTTGGTGGTGGGATGCGGAGGTTCCAGATGAGATTAAGTTTAAAAGAGAGTGTTATAAGGAGTGGTACTTATGTAAAGATAAGGCAAATTGGGATAAATATAAAGCGGCTAAGAAAGACGCTAAGAAGGCTGTGAGTGAAGTAAGAACTATAGCTTTTGAGGGATTATATCAATCTTTAGGAACTAAGGAGGGAGAAAGAAAAATTTATAAGCTTGCGAAGGGTAGGAAAAGAAAGACAAGGGACCTAGATCAAGTGAAATGTATTAAAGATGAAAAGGGTAATATTTTGGTAAGGGAGCATGATATCCAAGCACGATGGAGGAGTTACTTTCAAGGACTTTTTAACGAAGGGCATGAGTTGACCTACAACGCTGACAGACTTAATATTGCAGAAGAAGACCGTAATTATACTTTTTATTGTAGAATCCAAGAGTTTGAAGTAGAGAAAGCTCTGAAGAGAATGGATAATGGTAAAGTAGTAGGACTTGATAATATACCTATTGAGGTGTGGAAAAGTTTAGGAAGGAAGGGTATAAGTTGGCTCACTAAGTTGTTTAATGTGATAATGAAATCTAAGAAAATGCCGGATGAATGGAGAAGAAGTACTTTAATCCCTATATATAAAAATAAAAGAGACATACAGAATTGTTCCAACTATCGGGGGATTAAATTCATGAGCCACACTATGAAGTTATGGGAGAAGATCATTGAACAAAAATTAAGACAAGAGACTCAAGTTACGGAGAACCAGTTTGAATTTATGCTAGGAAGGTCAACTATGGAAGCAATTTATTTATTACGGAGATTGATGGAAAGGTATCAAAGCAGACGGAAAGATTTGCATATGGTTTTTATTGATCTGGAAAAGGCATATGACAGAATGTTAAGAGAGATTCTATGGAAAGTTTTAGAAAAGAAAGGAGTACGTATTGCGTATATTCGAGCAATTAAAGACATGTACGACGGGATAACGACTTACGTGAGAACACAAAATGGGGATACAAAGGATTTTTCCACAACTATTGGACTACATCAAGGGTCTTCTCTGAGTTCGTATGTTTTTAATTTGATTTTGGACGCAATTACTGAACATATACAAGAGTTGGGGCCTCAATGCATGATTTTTGCAGATGATATAGTCTTAGTTGGTGAATCGAAAGAGGAAATAAATATGAAGCTAGAGTCATGGAGACAAGTTTTAGAAACACATGGTTTTCGGATAAGTAGAAATAAAACAGAATATATGGAATGTATTTTTAGTAAGAGACGAACAAATACGAATGTAGACGTGAAATTTGGAGACTATATATTAAAACAAGTTATAAGTTTTAAATATCTTGGGTTCATTATACAAAATGACGGTGAAGTAAAGGAGGACGTAAACCACAAGATTCAAGCTGGATGGATGAAATGGAGGAAAATTTCGAGTGTCATTTGTGATAAAAAAGTGCCGCTCAAAGTTAAAGGAAAATTCTACCGTACGGCTATAAGACCTGCTATATTGTATGGTACGAAATGTTGGGTGGTTAAAAGACAACATGAAGATAAACTCAACGTTGCAGAGATGAGAATGTTGCGTTGGAGAAGGTACTAAATTTCGTTTCGAGGTACCGTTTCGGTGACTCTAAAAACGGAAACATTTCGAAACGTTTCCAAAATTTCGAGGAAACGGAAGATTTTTTAAGAAACGTTTCAAATAATTTCAAATAATATTTTTTTAAAATTTTAAAAGATTTTAACATAATATTAATGATATAGATATATAAAATTATATTAAAATTAATTTGAATTAATATCTATAATTGAATAGTAAGTAAACATACTACTACAGTAGGGACTTCAACTCAAATCCTAATAGTATTCAACAACAATCTCTTTATTGCATCTATCTCTCTATCTTCTTCTTAACTCTTTCGTGACATTTATATTTAAGTCTCTTTCTCTGTCGACCATAATTCTATCTCTATCTTTAGGTATATTTCTCTCTCTTTGCCTTTCAATATCTCTTTGTATCATTTTGTAGTTTCCTCTTTAAAATAAAGATAATGAAGGACAATAATGTCATAAGAATAAAGGGGGAGAGTATGAAGTTAATAAAAGTGTTGTGACTTGTGAGAGAAAATAACTTAGTGTTAGATATGATATAATGCTATTTTCATCTACTTTTATATTGTCAATTTTTTTATTTTTCAAATTAGTTTAGTACTTTTTCATCGAAATAAGAGTATTTCCATCGAAATAATTGGAAATAAGAGTATTTCCATCGAAATAACTCGAAACAAGAGTATTTCCATCGAAATAACTCGAAACAAGAGTATTTCTATTGAAACAACTCGAAATAAGAGTATTTTCACCAAAATTTCCATTGAAACAAGAGTATTTCCATCGAAATAATTTGAAACAAGAGTATTTCCATCGAAATAACTCGAAACAAGAGTATTTCCATCGAAATAACTTGAAACAAGAGTATTTCTATTGAAACAACTCGAAATAAGAGTATTTTCACCAAAATTTCCATTGAAACAAGAGTATTTCTACCAAAACATTTCAAAACATAGCAATTTTAATTGAAATAGCATAATTCCTTAACAAACATTTCGTTTCGTTTCGATAACTCTGTTTCGCATCGGTGACTCAGGAAATGGAAACGTTTCGGTCGTTTCGATGGAAAAGAAAAGAAATTTAGTTCCTTAAGTTGGATGTGTGGACACATCAGAAAATATATTATCAGAAATGAGTGCATTAGAGAGAAAGTTGGAATAGCACCTATTGTGGAGAAGATGGTTGAATCTCGCTTAAGGTGGTTTGGCCATGTGTGGAGAAGACCTGCAGAAGCCCTAGTGAGGAGAGTTGATCGGATGGAGAATATTCCAATAATTAGAGGTAGAAGGAAGTCAAAGAAAACAATAAGTGAAACTATTAAAAATGATTTAATTGTTAATAACTTATCTATTGATCTCATCTATGATAGGCCACTATAGCGCCGTTTGATCCATGTAGCCGACCCCTCCTAGTGAGAAAAAACTTAATTGTTGTTGTTGTATTTTATAAATTGATTTAACTGATATTGACTATGACTAAAGGTTTTACCTAAAATTTAAGGCTAGAAAAAGAAAAAGAAAATGCATTATATAGCCTTTATTACCGCAAAGGTTTTTGGCTTTCTATATAATGAGAATTCGGAACTTCTTATCTCTTTTTTTTTTTTTTTTATCCATTCAAATCCCAATACACATTTCGTGTAAAATTGGTGTACTTAACAACCTGCTGTATAGAATTTTGTATCATATCCGTAGTATTTATCAGGATACTTACATGATTGGTATGCTGTTTAACTTCTTGTATATGTTTTCATATAATCCAAAAAAAAAAAAAATCCCAATACATATTTTCTTTTACATAAAGAAATACAAATGTCTTTTCTTATAATATAAGAAAAAAAAATGAATTGTGCATATTCAACTAAAATTAAAAATACAAAACCAAATATTAATAGTTACAAAATTAATTTTGAAAAAAAAGGAATTATTTTGAGTCTTTCAAATATGTCAAAAAAAAACTCTAACCAATTTTCATCACTATTTATATTTTCATTATGTCATAAGATATACTATAAAAGAGTGAAAAAAGTTTATAGACCTATATTAAACACCAAATTAACTTATTAAATATTGTTAGTATTAACACAAAAAACAGTACTGTATTTTTATTCACGAAATAAAAGGCTGATAACAATCAAATCATTAAGAAAATGATCAACAATGGCAACACAACAATTTTTAAAGCAATGAAAAACTATAACAAATGATAATTACTGCAAACAATTTTAATCTTCTTTAAAAGTTAAATTTTTTACAAATACTTTTTTCTAGAATTAATATTATTGTTAATCTCTCAACTTTTTCTTAAAATTAAATCTCCTATCAAATATTTTTTTTCACATCTATAAGTATTGTTGAGAATTTAAAAAGATAAATAAATTTTTTAAAAAAATATTTTGACAATAAAATTGAAAAGTTTCAAATATTTTGACAATGAATTGAAAACTTGTACTTAGAAATGAAAAAAAAGGCTTCCAAAAAGGGAAAAAGTTAGAACTACAGAAAGGAAAGGAGAGAACTACTGAAAAGTACTAAAAAAGACAAATGTTCATTATGTTTCCGTAGTCATTAGTCATATAATTAATTTAACAGCTTATACATATTTTCATCATGTTGCTACCAGGATGAGAAAATTAAATCAGGTAATAAGATATAAAAAGAAAACGAGGGTTTGTTTGAAAAGTATTTTCACAAACAATTTTAGAACATTTTTCAAAATTTTTATTTTAAAAACAGAGAACTAAAAGCGCATTTACCATATTTTTGAAAACACCTGTTTCCCACATGGCATTGTTGTAACTCGTAAAATTTTAAATTTTAAATTCTGAAAATTTATTTTAAAAACAAATCTTTTAAACACATTTTTGTGTTTTTTAAACTATTTTAAAAATAAATTATTCAAATAAAATTTTTACTTTTTTTTTGTTCTTAATAGTTGTTTTCAAAAACTATTTCATAAAACTGTTTCAAAAAACAATAAAACAACAACCCAACCAATCAAAAATTGTAAATCATCACCATCTCTAATTTTTTGCCAATATACTGCCAAGCCATCTCATAAATTGTTGCCATATATATAATATTTGTGCAGTCAAGATATTAATTACTAGTTAATTGCATATATATTCGGTAAAAATGATATGCTTTAGAAATTCCATCTATTATGCGTTTCTTTACCTTTGATTTAAAAAATAAAAATATGAACTGTAAAATAAATGAAAAAAGAGTTCACCAAAAAAAATTAAACTGCTCAAATTAAAGTGAAACGATACTTATATAAATCGGCATAAAGAAAAATTGCATCTTATAATTAATTTTTTCCTTTATTTTTTGGCTAATTGTTTCCCATAGTTCATGATATTGAACATTAGAAAGAGTTTCTATAAATTGATTGATTAATTAATTAGACAAATTAATAAATAATTAGTAAGCATTCAAGAATTTTAATACATATATTATATTTCAATGTCGTTAAAAGAAATTATGATACACTTATATTTAAGTAAAGTTTAATTAGTGTTCCAAACAAGTATATAATGCACGGTTAAATGCAATTTTATAATCTTTAACTATTAATTAAGTTGGATTTAGCAATGGTATAATAAGCTTAAATTCAAATCTCAAACTTTAATTAAATTAATTATAAATATAATGTATATATGTACATAAATAAACTAAATTATAAATAATTGTAAATTTTATTACGCGTATATGGATACATATAGATGTGTATATATTTATATTTAGAGCTAATGGAGGATCAGACGGGCACTACAAGAAAAGCGGGGAATGGCGACGGGTGTTTAACGACGGTCATAAAAAACCGTCTCTAAAGCCAAGTTTAACGACGGTTTATGAACCGTCGTTAAAGTTCGACACCTAACGACGGTTTTCAAAAAAACCGTCATGAAATACGGACGGGTAAGATCCAACCGTGGTCATCTGGGGCGAAGGGAAATATTTGGCGGACATTACGACGGTTATTGTAAAACCGTTGTGATTTAACGACGGTTAAACATAAAACCGTCGTAAAATAACGACGGTTGTTACTATAACCGTCGTTAAATCACGACGGTTTCATTAAAACCGTCGTAAAGTTATAACGTTCGGAATTCAGACCGTTACTCGATGTTCGTGTAGTTTAACGACGGTTCTAGTAAAAACCGTCGTTAAAGTTACACGTTACGACGGTTTTTTTTGGAAACCGTCGCTAAACCCATTTAGCGACGGTTTTTGGTCGGTTTAACGACGGTTAATAACCGTCGTTAAACCGCGCATTCGTCTATAAATTGGATGGTCTCCTTTATTTTTCTTACAACAGTTTCTTGATAGATTATTTTTCTATAATATAGTCTCTGAATTTATTTATTGTGCTGGTGAAGTTTTTTGACTGTAGTGTTATCTCCGGCGTGTTTTATTTACTCTCAAGGTATGTCATTTAATTTTTTAATTGTATTTGATTAATT
Organism: Gleditsia sinensis; assembly: GCA_037074535.1. Classification (NCBI taxonomy): domain Eukaryota; kingdom Viridiplantae; phylum Streptophyta; class Magnoliopsida; order Fabales; family Fabaceae; genus Gleditsia; species Gleditsia sinensis. The sequence continues at coordinate 83,136,724 of CM073464.1, forward strand.
TCTTTTTATATTGTATGTTCAAAATATTTTCTTATATTTTTTTTATTTTATTTTGTAAAGATATTGTGACGTTGGGACGACACTTTAATTTTGATTTTTGTGCGTTATTTATTTAGAATCATTTTGAATGTATGTAATTTAATTAATTAGATTTTGAATGAATTTATTTCAAATTATTATATGTTAGATTGAGATAATATTAGATATTTTATTTACTTACTACTTTTGTTATAAATATATTTGTCATTGTGATGTACATTATTGTATGAATCAATTTTAAATTTTGTGTTATTTTTGTGATATTTATGATGTTTAATATTATAATATACGTATATTTTAATAAAAATTTAAGAAATATATATAATATTATTAATTTAGTATAAAATGATAGTAAATTTTGTTTTAAATACAAGTTATTTACTGTTTTTCAAATATTATTAAAATTAATGTAAATAAATTGAAAGTAGTTATTATATTGATAAACGTATTTAAATAATATACATCAATTAAAAATAGTCAAATTATATTACAGTTGTTAATAAAATAGTAAAATATTTATTTAGGTGATGAGATAAAATAATAAATATTAATAAATAGACAAAATTAGTATTAGGAATTAGTTTTAAAAAAATAAAACTCATTTAAAAATACACATAATTTTTAAAACATGAAAACAAATTTACAATAACATAATTTTAATATGTATGCTAGTAGTGTAATAATTTTTAATGAATTAATAATAACATAAATTGAAAGTAGTTATTATATTGATAAACGTATTTAATTAATATTCATAAATTAATAATAGTCAAATTATATTACAGTTGTTAATAAAATATTAAAATATTTATTCAGGTGATGAGATAAAATAATAAATGTTAATAAATAGACAAAATTAGTATTATGAATTAGTTTTAAAAAAATAAAACTCATTTAAAAAAACACATAATTTTTAAAAAATGGAAATAAATTTATAATAACATAATTTTAATATGTATGCTAGTAGTGTAATAATTTTGAATGCACTTTGTTGTTACACTAGATTCTCTATTAAAGAACTAACAAGATTTTATATGTAATTGAGTAGAATTATTCTTGAATATATGGCCCTTATATGGGCCACAGATTTTAATTTTTTAAATAGGGAATTGAAATTTCAATTCCTTATCTGAATTAGTTAGAATGTTTACCATGTAAATACTATAATTGAAATTTTTGCGGCAGCTGTAAAATAATATTTTAATTTTTTGCTGCTAGTGGTTTTTCCTTTGCAAAAAATTTACATTCGTAGAAATTCGATCATGAAACTCATTATTTTAATTAATTACACTAGATTCTCTATTAAGGAACAAACAATATCTTAAATGTAATTGAGTAGAATTATTCTTCAATATATGGCCCTTGTGTGGGCCACTGATTTTACTTTTTCAGATAGGGAATTGGAAATTTCAATTCCCTTTAAGAGTTCGTTAGAAATTTTATCATGTAAATACTATAATAAAAATTGTAACGGCAGATGTAAAATCATAATTCAATTTCTTTCCTGCTAGTAGCTGTCTTTTCCAAAAAATTCAGATTCGTAGAGATTTGATCATGAAACTCATCCTTTTAATTAATGACAATAACGAAGATTTTTTATTTAGTGCTTCATTAAATGTCTATTATCATAAAATTTGTCAAAAATGTTTTACATGTAAAACATTTTACACCTCTTCAAAATGTGTTGTGTTTTATGCACAATCAATTGCAAATCCCTTCTCATGTAAAATAGTCATGTTTTCTTTTAGTTCAGATTAAGAGTTATTTAAGTTAATTGATATCTAAATTTATAAATATTTCAGAAATGGATAAATCTTGGATCAATAAACCTCGACATTCAATAGAGTACCTAAATGGTTTAGACGGATTTTTGGAATTCGCAAATGCTAACTCTGGGGTCGAAGGTAGAATAATATGCCCATGCCCAAAGTGTAGATTCAAAAAATGGCAACTCATCGAGGTCGTGCGCCAACATTTGATCGTCAAACCATTTCCGGAGGGATACACTTTTTGGAGTTTGCACGGAGAAATGATTACAGAAGAACCTGCTGTAGGACATGCTATAATGCCAATTGAGGTCTCAGAACCCATAGTTCGAGATGACCATGTCCAGAACATAGTCCGTGATGCATTCGGGATTCACCCCGAAAATGAGAGCATCGCTTCTGTGGATATGCCAGATCCGCAGTCAGCAGAAAGGATGGATGATAGTGTCAAATATTTTTATGAGTTACTGAAAGATGGTGAACAACCGCTCTATGAAGGGTGTGAAAAGTATTCAAAACTGTCTTTCTTGGTGAAGTTGTATCACATCAAGTGTTTGTGCGGCCTAAGCGACAAAGCAATGTCGATGGTACTTGAGTTGCTTGTCGATGTATTCCCAGATGCCAAGATTTCGCCTTCATTTTACGAGGCTAAAAAAATCATTAATAAGTTGGGGTTGAACTACAAAAAAATTCACGCATGTCAGAATGATTGTATGTTATACTGGGGTGAGCATGAAAGTAGAGAAACTTGTTGTAAGTGCTCAGCACCAAGGTGGAAACCGAAACAAAAGGGGGAGAAGCGAAAAAATGTGCCTAATAAAATTCTTAGATACTTTCCAGTTAAGCCAAGATTGCAGAGGTTGTTCATGTCTTCTAAAACTGCTGAATTTATGAGATGGCATTCTGAAGCCAAAATTTCTGACGGCATCATGAGGCATCCAAAGGATTCTGAGGCATGGAAGAGATTTGATCTTCTGAATCCTCAATTTGCATCAGATCCGAGAAATGTTCGTTTGGGCCTTGCAACAGATGGTTTCAATCCATTTGGAAACCTATCTACAAGTTACAGTATATGGCCAGTTCTGCTGATTCCGTACAATCTTCCTCCTTGGATGTCTATGAAACAGAGTTCATTCATGTTGTCAATGATAATTCCAGGGAAAAAAGCACCGGGGAATGATATAGATGTGTTTTTACAGCCACTAATTGAAGAGCTGAAGGAGTTGTGGGTTGAAGGTGTTAAGACGTACGATGCATTTGGTAAAGAAATGTTCAATATGCATGCAGCTCTTTTGTGGACAATCAGTGATTTTCCTGGCCTTGGATGTTTATCAGGCTGGAATACTCATACTGGATTAGCCTGTCCGTACTGTAACTTTGACTCTACTCCAGTCCGTCTCCCTCACAGTCGGAAGTGGTGTTTTACGGGACATCGCCGCTTCTTATCTCCGGGTCACAAATTCAGGCTGGCCCGCAATAGGTTTGACGGAAAAGAGGAAAGAAGAAACCCTCCTCCGCAACTGAGTGGTGTAGACATTTTCCGACAAGTCAATGATATTGAAGTTGTCTTTGGAAAAAATGTGGAAACTGATGTTGGGACTCAACAACGGCGTTCTCGAAGTCAGGGTTCGGTTGATGCTGGAACTCAACAATGGCGTAAGAAAAATATATTTTTCAAACTTCCGTATTGGATAAATAATATGTTGCGTCATAATCTTGACGTAATGCATATTGAGAAAAATGTCTGCGATAACATCATTTACACTTTACTTAATGATTCCGGCCGTTCAAAGGATCACGTAAACGCGCGGAAAGACTTAAAGGAGTTTGGTGTGAGGCCTGAGTTGTGGCCTGATGATGGCGGTAAATATCCACCTGCTTTGTTCACGTTGACAAATGCAGGCAAGGAAGTATTTCTGAAAACACTTAAGAATGTATCTGTGCCTGACGGTTATTGCAGTAATATCTCCAGATGTATTGATGTAAGACAACGTAAGATCGGAGGACTAAAAAGTCACGACTGTCATATCCTTATGGAACAAGTGTTACCATTAGCCATAAGAAAGACACTGCCGAAGCCGGTATCTGCAGTTCTGATCGAGTTTTGTTCATTCTTCCGGCAACTGTGCTCCAGATTTTTGAATGTTAATGAACTTGATCAACTTCAAAATCGAATCATTATGACGCTGTGCCATCTTGATTATACAATTTTTCTTCCTGTGTAGCATTAAGTGTTTAGACAATGTTTTCTCAACAGGGAATTTAGAGACTATGTACGGCATAGTTTAAGAAGTCGTACGCGATCATCTACCGAGATAGACAAAAAAGTCTACAGAGAATTTGCCTCTTGGTTTTCGCGTCGTGTAAGTATTTCAACATGGTCACATTTAATTCATATGTCAAATATGAGTACAACTCATCCTGTATTCGTTTTCCAGATCGCAAATGATGCTGATGGATCGCAGTGTGCTGATTTAAAATATCTCGCACTTGGTCCACTAGATAGAGCACGTCGATACAGTGCTTACAATGTCAATGGATTCAAATTTCGAACTTTAGAGCGAGACCAAGGGATGACATCTCAAAATAGTGGAGTTTACGGTACTTTCGGGACGAGGAGTTATGCAAGTACTAGTGATACGAATATGCAATTTGGTGGCGTCCCGTATTATGGAAAACTGTTGGACATTGTCGAGTTAAACTACCATGGCCATTTTACAGTCGTATTATTTAAGTGTATGTGGGCCAACACAACTACAACGAGAGGAATTGCAATTGATGACTTCGGGGTGACATCGGTTGATTTTTCTCGGTTGATTCACACTGGTGAAAATGATGATGACGAACCATACATCCAGGCATCTGAGGCTCATCAAGTATACTATGTACAAGATGAGTTGGACAAGAACTGGAGTATAGTGATGCATTTAAAACCCCGTGACTTATACGAGATGGGTGATGAAGATGAAAATCTTATATACGAGAGCGATCCGTTACACACGCAAAATTTAGAAAGATTGTTTCCAGAAGAAGAAGTTAATTTATGCTTGTTACGGTATTAGTTTTGTTGTTGCCGCCTATTTATATATATTTTAGACTACTTATAATTACTATACTATTTTATTTATTTCCATCACTTTTATTAGGCAAAATTTATTTTATAATTGTTTTATTACATTCATTTTGCCAGTAGTAGTGACGATGAAGAAGGCTAGATCAGACATGGCAGGGGCGTCCAGTTCTCAGACTCCCACGCCCCGTGGGGCGATCAGTGAGGGCGGAGAGCCCATTATGGAGTCGGAGGCTGCCGCATCATCAGTCCCTCTTAGCGACTCCCAGCCACTGGATTCGCAGGCCGTCCCCTGCACACTCCCCCCACCCGACGCTCAGGCACCGGATGACGATTATTCGTTCGATTTTGAGACGATCTTTGGCGGTGTAGAGGCGGAGCATCAGCCCGGTGAGCAGGAGCGCAGACGCAGGAGGAGTTGGACAGTTGATGTAGTCGGTGAGTATTGTAATCATGTACACTTTATGCGCTTAATAATTTTGTCTTAGTAATATAAATATATAATTGTCACTAATTATTTTGATAGACGGGACCGGGCACACGACGTCCAGACAGTTGACTGTCCACGACGTATGGGCCCTGCCTGAGCAGTCAAAGGTGGTTGTCCAGTTCAACGACAACCACCAGCCTATCGGAGACAGTGGCGGTTTGCTCGGTGTCTTCCTCGGCACCATCGGGGATAACTTTCGATTATTCCCGATCTCTTACAGGGATTGGAGGAGCATTCCTCAGCAGTCGAAGACGAATGTCTTCGTAAATAATATTCAGGTATGAAAACATATATCTTTTGCAATTAATTATAGATATTCGTAATTTATATATTATTTATGTGTAACTAATTTTTTAATTTCGTTTGCAGACACATTTTATTGTGACGGATCAACACAAGAAACTGATCATGCAGTCGCTAGGAGCGAAATGGAGAGCAGCACGATACAATATATTTCGCCTAGCGTACGATGGTACGAAGACCAGAGATCAGTTGCGGAGTGAAGTCCCGACAGGCATCCCACCTGATCAGTGGGCTACTTTCGTAGACTATCGCCTAGACGCGAAGTCTAGGGTAAGTTGTTAATATATATATTTTTAAAATTTAACTTTTAAATATTGTCACTAATTATTTTTCCTATGTGATTAATTAGGATGTGGCTGCGAAGAATAAACGGAACAGAAGACAGCTGACAATGCTACACACTACTGGATCGAAGAGTCTTGCACGCAAAAAGGCGGAGATGGTAAGTTTAAATCTGATATAAATATTTTGTTTTTTAAAATGTTTATAAGACTATAATCATAAATTGATTGATTAATCATTTTAATATTCAGGAGATTGAGCTTCAGGGTCCAGTGACTCGTGGTGATGTATGGACGGCAGCTCATAAAAGAGCTGACGGATCGTACATCAACGACGAAGCTCGGGCTGTTGCGGTGAGTAATAAAATCTTATCAACCTTAAGTGGATAATTATTTAATTTTTAATAATGTTTAATATTATTAATTTCCTGTTATTGAATGTTAGGAGAAAATTGCTTCGATCCAGCAGGAGGACAGCTCGTCCCAAGAGCTCTCGACGACCGATTCACTTGCGAGAGCTCTTGGCACTAAGGAGCACTCCGGCCGCGTTCGAGGATTTGGGTTGGGTGTTTGCCCAACTCAAGTCTTCGGCCGTAGTTCGTCTGGGTCGAGCTCACAGTCTGGGCCGTCATACCACGACTTACAGAGTGAGGTGGAGCGCCTGAAGACAACTATGCAGGAGCGGGACGTCGAGCAGCAGCGCCTGAAGACAGCTATGCAGGAGCGAGACGCTGACCTCCAGCGACGAGATGCTGAGCTCGCAGCACGCCAAGCACAGATGGAGGCTGCTATGACGTTCCTGTTACAAAAATTTCAGGGTCAGCTGCCACCTGAAATTTCAGGACTTCATAGTCCCGCACCCAGGGTAACATTTTAATACATAAAAATTGTTGGTATAATTTTGTTTATTTTAATAACATTCAAAATTTTAACAAACAAAATTGATTTTTCAGGACCCCAGCGATCGTGGTAGTGGACATCAGCGTGATCAACATCCGTAGGGTCCAGAAACTTGATTTAGTTATTATATTTGTATATGTAATTTCGTCACTTTTGTTACTATTAATTTTCTGTATATAAATTTTTTTGTATATGAAGATTCATTATAATTCAATAATTTATGCATCTTTAGTATTTAGTTAATAATTCAAACGTTTAATTATTATATAATAAAATATATAAAAATTAATTTAGAAAATATTAAAAATATAAATTAATTTTTATTTTACATAAAAATTTAATAATCAAAACAGCATTAGTAGTTTTATGAATAATATAAAATATTATATTTTAAATTATAAATAAAATTGTTATAAAAATTTTAATTAATTTTAATAATAAAAAATTAAAAAATAAATAGAAATAACGACGGTTTTAGCTCAAAACCGTCGTTATAATTTTTTAAAAAAAGGAAATTACGACGGTTTTTTGGTAAAAACCGTTGTTATATAACGACGGTTTTTGTCAAAAACCGTCGTTATATTTAATTTTATTAATTAAAAATAGTTATTAACGGCGGTTTAGAACCGTTGCTATGTCTGGTTTAACGACGGTTATAACAACCGTCGTTAAACCAGACATAGCGACGGTTATTCCCACGGTTGATAAAATCGTCGTTAGACCTACAGTTCCACCACGGTTTACAAACCGTCGTTAATGGGTTTAACGACGGTCGGAACCGTCGTTAAACTTACTAAAAAACCGCCGTAATGCCGCAGTTTTGTTGTAGTGGGGGGTTTGCTTTCCTAGAGTTGTGCTTGTTTAGGCCGTCTTAATTTTTTCTTGGTCTACAAAAAAAAAAAAAGATTTATATTTAGTTAATTAGGTAGTGAAATCTTTAGGCGCAAGTAATTTCCTTTTATTACAGCGGAAACGACGAAGTGGGAGTGAGGGAGTGATTAATGTGGGAGCAAGCTAGGTAGCCCTAAAAATAATCCCTAAACACGCTTTTGCCCCAGTTGACCTCTTGAATGATCATGCACGGCTCCAGTATATAAACCCCGTAACCCATAGCCGCAACACACCAAAACAATAGAACGGACAATGGAATGTTCTTGTCTATTTTTTGTTCTTCTCTTTTCCCTTCTGGCTTCCTTGCATGTGAATGTTGCTGCCGACGATGTTCCTTTCCAGCAGAACTATGGTCTTCCATGGGGGACAAATCATATCTCTGTCCTCGACCAAAACACAGAAGTTGAGCTTACCTTGGACCAATATACAGGTTGGTTAATTTCCCTGTCAGTCCGGGCATGCCCATATATATATGCTCTGAGCTTCCTGTAGTTCTGTGATTATTATATATATTTATGGTGAGGATGAATATTGAAGTTAACCGGCCATTCTGTTTGGCGAACAGGTGCTGCGGGGTTTGAGTCGTTGCAAAAATATGGCTCTGGATGGTTTAACATGAGGATTAGAATCCCACAGAAAGATTCCACGGGAATTATCACCACCTTCTATGTACCCTTAATTTGCCTTCCTTTTCATATTTATATAACTACATATATTCTGATTGTTTCGTTGCTGTTGCTTAGTGTCGGTTGATGTGTTTATGTACGAATATTATTGCAGTTGAAGTCAGATAAAGGCGATGAAATAGACTTTGAGTTCTTGGGAGGTACTGGTACCCAGGAACGACCTTATCTGCTGCACACAAACATTTACACAAATGGTGAAGGAGGAAGGGAGCAACAGATTTATCTTTGGTTCGATCCCACCGCAGATTTTCATAATTACACCCTTCTCTGGAACCAACAACAAATGGTGTAAGTAACAAACAATCACTCTTTTCAGTATTTGTGCCTTTGATCTCCTATTAATTTAAGAATGCATGGTTTTTGGTGTCTCAGATTTTTTGCGGACAACATCCCAATCAGGGTGTTCAAGAACACCACGAAGGATGGAGGAAGTTACCCAACGCAAGCAATGAATATAATTGGCACTATATGGAATGGCACATGGGCATCTGGTGGAGCTCCGGTGAATTGGAAGGACGCACCCTTTGAGGCTCACTACCGAGGATTTGGCATCACCGCCTGCCAAACTCAGAACACCAATGACCCAGACTGTCATTCCTCTAAGTACTGGTGGAACGCAGAGAAATATTGGCGCCTTGACTCAGCTCAACGGCAGCAGTACAATAATGTGAGAAGCAAGTATTTGAACTACGATTATTGTTCTAAAATTCATAAACCCGAGTGCCAAAACATTGACCCCTAGAGATATATATATATAGATTTTAGTACGTAAATAGTTATTTGATAAATGAAAGCAAGTTTATCTCTTTTAATTACTTGGCTCACGAATCTCTCTTTGTCAATGTCAAAATTAATCGATATGATTGGCCAATTACTCGCTAACTACTTATAGTAATTTAATTGGCACTCTGGCTTTGAACCATAAATTTTATTTTGGATACGTTCAAATCACGTTATCTTTTTAACTCAAATCAATAGTAATAAGAATTAACAATAAAAATAAATTACAAATTTTAATTATGCGATAGAATTCCCCCGATCTCAATAATGTTGACAAGTGAAAAATTAGGGAGGCGATGGTGGAGTGAGTTAAAAGCTTCCGCTACAAGTATATGTTTCGGAAAAATGATTTTATTCGTTATAAGTGGATACTTTTATTTATTTATTAAAGATGTTAAAATTATAATATGTAATAAAAATAATATTTTTTAAAATTATTTATATCATGTAATATAATTTAAATATTATTGATAGATAAAAAATTATATATTTATGATAAATTAAATATCAACTTATATGCATGCTTGAATATTAATTAAGATGACATGCTCGGAGTTTAAATGAATCTGTATAATGCAAATATTGTACGTATAAATGAAGTCTCGGAGTTCAAATAGAAAATTAGAAGATATTTGTGTGATGGAACACAGGCCACTGTCACACGCAGTTTATCTAAAACGAAAATGGATAAGATTCCATTCACGCGTAGGCAGACTTGCCTGTTATTTGATCCGAGCAACTGGCCATTTTCTTTTAGTGGTAAGTGTCTTTGATTAGTCTTATGTACGAGAGACATATACGCGTTATGAACTCCATGATTTAAGGCTTTATTATTATGCAATATAACCCTATAACTATCTATTTTGTGATGCATTGAGGGTGCGTGAGATTTTCAATTTACTTCCACATTTTGTCATTTAAGAAAAGATTTTTGTGTTCATCATCCAACTACTCAAATTACACCATTCATTCACGACTAACTTTTCTCTCTCAATTTTTATAATTGAATTTTTCGTTTGCTTCTTTATTTATTTATTTCTTTTATAACTAACTTAATTATGAATTGGTTACACATACAAAACACTATTCTTTTCGGTAAGGAAACACTATTCTAATTTATATTCGCGTCACTTCTTCTCACCCCTAATTATGAGAGTTGTTAAGTGACGCTATCTTATCAATATATTTTACATTTTTTAATTTAATATTAATAAAATGTTTTTATACTGATTTGGTTCCTGATGTTCGTCTAAGGATATGTTTGGATGAAAAAAATATATGAAGGGGAATAGAAGGAGATCGGAGAGGTAATTCGTTAGACATTTAGTGCATGTTTGGTTTGGCGGTGGATCGAAGAAAAAACCCGTTTATTGCTGGTGTAACTATGATTTTTGCAGAAGCAACACTTTGTAGCTTCTGCAAAAATCACGTTTGGGCAAAATCACGTTGTCCAAACGCAAAACCAAACACACCCTTAATCTACGGAGGCGTTTATGGACGAGGATGAAAGATGTATAACTAATTTTTATAATTTTCAGAGACACATTCCTCTCTGATAATTTTTTTTTTTCTCATAATTTTAAGTTTCTCTGATTTGACAATAGATTCACTTAAGGGAACAAAACGCACCCATATTCTCGCCGGTCACCCGAGGTTTGCTGGAGAAGGAATTGACTAGTTCTTTTGGGTTTGGTGCGTTCTGTTGCTGGCGTTCTAGTTCTACTGGCTTCACTGTTCGTTTTTCTGCTTCTCGTGTTTTATTCTTAAGGCCCAAGAAAAACAACTAAATTATAATAATTTATTTAATAAAATATAAAGTTATTAAAATATATTATAATAATTTTTTTTATTACTTTGTTATTTTTAAACATCAAAATAAGAGAGAACAAATTATTTTCTTGGATTGAAGGGAAAAAATATATATCATTTAACAATTTATCAACCTCTCATTTTCTTTGGATTAAAATTTTTATTTTTCTTTTCAGTCGGTGGATTTTTTTTTTTTTTTAAGGAGACGCAATAGTTGCATTTAAGAAGGAAACTTCTCTTTTTATCATCATTGGTAACTTTTCCAATATTACAGCATATATTTGGCATCAAATTATTCCTTTCTAATTCTAAGATCAATTTGAGCAAGCTTGTGAGGAGAAATTATGAGTTTATTTGATTCTATTTTTATTTTTTATTTTTAAAAATTATTTATAGAATAAAAAAAATATTTAATAAATTATTTTAAAAATATGTTATTTTTTGTTTTATTGTCTTTTAAAAATTAAAACAAAAATTAAAATAATTTTTTATTTTTAAAATAATAACAAAAAATAATTATTAAACGAATTTTTTATTTTAAAAATAATTAAAAACAAAAAATTATTTTTAAAACAAGAAAATATTTTAAAAAAAAATTGAACCAAACCGAACTGCCTTTTGACGGTTCGGTTTGGTTCGATTTTATGAATCCCAACCGAACCGATTAAATTTAAAATTATTTTTTTTTATAATCAGTTTGATTTAATTGAGATCTAAAATCGAACCGAACCTACGTAGACTCCTAGCCAAACTTCCAGTTTTACGTTTTTATCCTCGATAAAATCTAGAATACACCAGCATAAAAGGCGAGGAAAACAAGAACAAGAGGATGATACGGTCACAGCGGAATATCGGATTTCTTTTTGGTCCAAACAAAAACCACGATTCTTCAGCGAGACCAAACACGAAAAAATAACCACCAACACCAAAGCTCGAAAAAGAGAAAAACCAGACCAGAGGGATACACGAACAGAACAGAAGACTAGAGCCAAAATGGCAGGGAGAGAGGATTAGCACATGCTCCTGCCAATCAGCAGCCATCTTTGACTGAGGTTAATCCATTGAAAGGAATCAACGTAAAATTTTGGTTGAGATAACTGATATCTTCAATAACAATTCAACAGTTCCAATCCACAGCTGACTTACAGCCCTTTGACTCTACACAATCTGATTCAACACTATCCTCCACTGTCCACACCCATTGCTGGCAACATCTTCAGCCGTCAATGCAGAACGTGAACAATACTGATTTCAACATCTTATCATCAACTTCTTAACAAACACCAAGTTAGGATTGTCTGACGGGGGACCACAATACATGTGAATGTGGGGGAATTATTCTCTTACATTTCCAAAGCAGCAATGTACAATGGTTATCACTCAGCTCGGTAACTAATAGATTTCATATACCAAAATGGTAGCAGAATTAACATATTCACATTGTTAGTAATAACCAATACAATACAAATAAACAATGAAATTACAAGTTAACTACAATAAATTTAAGTATACTTGAAGGAACATTTACCATTTTATATCCAAGCTGACCTTGATGGGAGACAAATGGGGGAATCAAAATCTAAAATTCTACACTGATAAATTACAGATGAAAATAAATATGCTAGTATGATACAATGAATCTTATCTTTGTGCCTGATCAGGCGTGTGGTTGCTTGTAGTAGATGATGATGCTGGCCTACCATTCAACATTCCATTATCCATAGGGGAAGTTCCCCATTTACCCTCTGATTCAGTGGGCTCTATCACTTTGACAGATCCATCAGTCAATCCAACAGCAAACTGGTTGGGCTCTAGTGGATGAACTGCAACAACGAGAGGGTACACAGCTTGGCTTCTGCAACATGCAACATAGATTAACTGTCAAATTTTTTTAAACTAAGAACCACACCCCACCAGGGCCTTCCCAGGAAAAAAAATCAAAAGGAAAGGTATATTACATATGATGTTTGAATTTGAAATGCAATTACTAAAATCATATTGGGATCCTTTAAATTATAACAAGCAGCAAAATTGGAAATCAAATTACTAGTCCAGAAAGTCAACAAGCAGATACATTTTTTTCTTTGCATATGAAAGTAACATTTTACAAAAGTTATTTAAAAAAAATGTTCAATACTCAATGTTAAAGACTATAGAGTGGGTACAATCCATTTTCTGAAACTTACCCACTTAAAGCTGCCTGTGATAAGTATGATGATGGAGCAATACGACATCTTAGTCTCAAGCTATCAGCATCAAAAACCCCAATGTTACCGTCGCAGAAGGTAGCATATATTAACTGACTGTTGCAGGAGTAAGTCGCATATGATATGGCAGCAGGCAGAAGATCTTGTGGAATCCACTGCAGCAAAAGAAGGCATATGCATATCACAAATTTAAATGACGGCAAAACAGCTGCTCTATCAATTAGGAGAAACTATCTACCTGCCGAATGCGATCCATTTTGGAAGCATCATATATTGCCAACTGAGTCTCATGAACTACCAATAAGCGGAGTTGGTCAGAATGGAATTGTACTCGGGTATCACTAACAGAAGCCTTTCCCACAGGTAGTTGAATTGTCATTGATTTTCTTTTCTCCCATGTGTCAATGCTCCACACACAAAGCTGTACAACATCATAGGAATTTTTAAAAACAAGACAGGTTTAAACGTTGCCCATGACAAATGGTGGCACCTTAACTATAAAATATAATATAATAAACTTCTGAAATCAGGTTGATGCAATTGAAAATAGCAGTGTAGAGCCCAAATATAAGAACACAGGAAATTCAAATCTTCAAGATTCAAATGCAAATTTACATAGTATGAGTGCAGAAACAAACTTGTGCAAGAATGCATCCACTCATAACAGACAACTTCTCAGCACATCCTTTTGTAAGCTAACCATAGGATTAGATGCTCAAATTGACGTTGGTTACAAAGGCATCAATACAGACAAGACAGCAACAGTAGCTAAATTAGATGCCAAATATATCGCAAACAAAACCATCAGAGCAGAACGGGCAATTCAAAAGAACAAAAATAGCATAACAAAAACAGAATTAGCCTAACTAAATACGCGGAATATATTACAACTAAAGTAGGACACATAAATAGCAAAAAGATATCCAAAACAAATTATTGGGCACTGAACAATATATAGAAAAGGTATCTCATGTCTTTCTACATCTTATATGTAAACAAAAACAGCTAACGGGCATACTTGAGCATCAGCACCAGATGAAATTAGGATGTTGAGATTGGTAGAAAAGGCTAAACCAGTAATTCGCTTCTGGTGACCCTTCAATTTTGATTTGACCTAGATAATACACCCAAAAGAAAAAAGAAAAACTCCATGAAGATTATAATAAATTAATAATATAAATCTCAGGGTGGGAAAAGTAAATGGTGAAACATAGTAATCACCTCATCCACTCTAACATTATAAATATGAATGGTTGAATCCTCCATTCCAATGGCTATGATGTTATTATCCTGAGGATGGAAAGCAAGAAAGGTAGAGGCAGGAGGTGGTGGCATAAATGTTGTCATAACCTGAGTGAAAATAAGCAGTGGTCACTGGTTAGCACCAGTAAACTTTACAACTAAATGAAATATCAGAACTATGCATCTAGATACTTACCTTGAATGTCATCATGTTAAATAATGAAACCTTTCCACCACAGGCAGACATAACATATGAGTCATTCTTTGAGAGCGCAATGCAAGGAACTGCTTCCTCAAGGTTGACACCAGAGATATCATTAGTCATAAGAAGACCACTGTTGGGTTGCCAATGTTGTGGAACAACACTGGCAGTGGCCTGTAATCACATTAATATCATAACTCAGTTCTCTATTGAAAGGGAAAAAGAAATAAAACACATAGAAAAGAAGGGAGTGGGAAGGGAAATAAGTGAACTAAATTTTTGATAGATAGTACCTTCCCAGAGGGATTCTGTTCATTGCGAGCCCACTTCCACAGCTTCTGAATACCATTTGACCCAAGTGCCAAAACACCAACACCAGAATTCGTATATAAAAGTCGAACAACCTATACATGGATAAGAGTTAAAGCTGTGGACAGCATGCAAAATTTGCAATAGAAAAATGATCATATAAGTTCAACACACCTTGCTGGAAGCATCTGCATTATCAGGCATGGAAACTAACCGACACTGGATAGCATCCAAAATTTCAGTCAGCTGCCACGGTGTAGTTCTATCTATTGCATCTTCCACAGTTCTTGGTTTCTCCACACTTCGACTCATGGGGTCAACTCCATTCTAAATTGATAAAGTCAAAACAAACAAATGCTTAACAAACAAGAAGTAAGATGTAGAACCTCGTTAATAAGAAATACAAACTTATTGAAAAAGATATAAAAAATTAAATTAAAAAGTTATTTTATAAAGCCATAAAATCATCAAACAATAGAAGTGAATCAGAATCAAGTTACACATTTTGGATCTAATCACCATGTCCACATTATGAAGAATAATATGTTTCCTCATATAATTAAAAGTAAAGGGTATCCAAAAGGTGGCGCTGGCATAATAGGGCAATGCAGAAGGTAATTAAGCATAATGTAAGATATAAAGAAAAAAATAATGCCCGCTCCATATGCTGGTGTAAATCTAGAAAAGTGAAATACAAAATCAATATACTTAAATGTTGCCTTCTTTTTATTGTTAAACTTAGACTATTCCATCATAGTCGTTGTGCCAACATCATAATCAAGCCATGCATATTAAGTTAGCAGGGCCAGTTCCATACAAGGATCGGAGAAGGCCTGACAGGGGAGCTCCTCTCGACTTTACAGTTCACAGGACTGACATTTACAGCAGAGGAGCCAGATACCTAGATAATGGAAACAAAGTATCAAAACATATAAATAACCTGATCTAAATATAAATATTAAGAATGAAGCAAAAGTATAGAGCACTATCAAACCTTGATTGCAGCAGATTCAATAGGTGACCTCAATGCTTCAAATGCTGAAGTTTCTTTTGCTCTTAAGGATCTAAGACCAGTAGCATTAGCAAGTATCTTGAATCCATTGTCCACAGTAGTAACAGCAAGAAGATTTCCTTCCTTATTAAATCTCATGCGTGGAAGGTTCTGAATACATTGGTACAATAAAAGAAGGGATATTTTCAGAACACATACTTCTATTTGAGAAGACCAAAACAGTCAGTGCTAAAAATACTAACCTGCAGTCCACCCTCAGCATCAGAGCTTGTTAGAAGATTAACATTGTCCATATCCCAAAACTTTATTTGACCATCTTCACCTGCCGCCAAAAGTCGATTTTGGGTTGTATCAAACTGCACAACACCAGCAGATTTCTTTCTGAACCCGTTATATGTCCTCTTAATGGCTCCTTCACTTTCGTTCCATTCAACTAGGAAAGATTCTCCATCTTGACTTGTTCCACAAGAAAATAATCTGGAGAAATGTGGGGGGAATAAATTGGAAGAAAAGTCAATTAATACAACTTCATAGAATATATCATCACTAACTGTTGAACATGTAACTTAAGGGAAACATTTACATCATCCAATGCCACCTTACCTACTTCCATCAGCACTGTAAAGCATTGTAGTACACCAGTGACCAGGGGCATCATAGTCAACTCTAGAACCCATGTTATCATACAGCCAGGCCTTTATTTTTCCATCAATGGCAGTTGAAAAAATAAACTGCAAAGTTACAACAGCAACCTTTAATACCATCGAAAGCAATGTAAACTAGAGAGATACAAACAAAAGCTGACAGTATCCATGCCACCCATAACACATGTCAACAGTAGAACCACTCTTGGGCCATCTTGCTAGAAAGTAGAAACAAATGAAACATGATGAGAGGAATGAAATGAGTAGTGGAATGGAGGTGCTATAAAGGTTAAAAAGCAGGAAAATCAGAAGACTACACCTTTCCTGATTATAGAATAGAAAATCAAAAAAATGAAAATGCACTCTTATTATTGCATTAATAGTTTCTCCCAAGCAACTTAAATTATATGATCATTTTGTTTGATCTAAAATGTTCACAATTCCATACATTATAATTCCACTCCTACCAAGAACATCATAATTGCTATAAGAGGATGTACAAGAAAATAGCATCTAGGCCACTATTATGGAAGTTACTTATTGTGCTTGTATGCAATGCTCGGGTAACGTCACCAGAAAGTGGTACTAGAGGTGGGATGCTGCAGTAGCAATACTACAAGCAATGCCATGGTCCAATCCCACTAAAGTACAAAATATACATATTTAAACAGCACTATGCTGGCTACAAAGATGGGGATGCAAAATTATAAAGTAAAAGTGAACTTGAAGCATACTAGAATTGGTGAACTATGCCATATGTTTAAGAAAAGTACCTGCTGTGATATTGAGAGGTAAGTACTTACAATTGGAAGATGTTATTGACTTATGATGTATAAAGCAACAATAACAATTAAGTCTTTTTTTATTAAGTGAGGTCGGCTATATGAATCAAACGGTGTCACAGTGGCTTGTTATAAATAAAATCAATAGATAAGTTATTAACTATTAAATCATTCTTAATAATTTCACCTATTATTTTTTTTTATCTCTCTCTACCTCTAACTATCAGACTATTCTCTATCTGATATACTCTTTTCAATAGGATTTCTGCAGATTTTCTCTACACATGACCAAATCACTTTAAGCGAAATTCCACCATCTTTTTCACAATAGGTGCTACCCCAACATTCTCTCTAATACACTCATTTCTAATCATATCTCTTCTGGTGTATCCACACATCCAACGCAACATTCTCATCTCTACAACATTGAGCTTATCTTCATGTTGTCTTTTAATTGCCCAACATTCAGTACCATATAATATAGAAGGTCTTATAGCTGTATAGTAGAATTTTCGTTTAATTGAGTAGAACTTTTTTATCACAAATGACACTCGAATTCTTCCTCTATTTCATCTATCCTGCTTGAATTTTATGGTTTACGTCCTCCTTTACTTTGCCGTCATTTTGTATAATGGACTCAAAATATTTAAAACTTATAACTTGATTTAATATATGTGTAAAGCAATGAAATAAAAATGGAAGATAATGAATTCAACCATGCAGTAATGCTGCAAACATATTTTATTGTCAATATCACAAAGTAGGCAGAGAAGAGATATAAACCCTAAAGGATATACCTTTTGTGTATGAATATGCATATGCTTGCAAGTAGTTAAAAATTACATTTTCTATTAATTAATACTTTAGTCACAGATGAAAGTTGTTTAATAGGTAATAGTGCATCCAATATATCACATTGTCATAGTGATGCCTGCTATAAGCGATTCAAATAAAAATAAGCCAGTCAAGTGAGGTGCATACAGCCTTCCAGAAAATAAACTAACTGAAAATAATACTTTTCATAATAATGACTTATTCTTCGTACCTGAATGTTCTCTTTGTGATGAGGACAGATAGAATACACAGGTGCTTCATGCCCCTCAAAGTTAAATAGTCTTCGTCCATTTAACTCCCACACCTGTTAAAAAGTTTTTTCTTCAGCAAAAGGTAGATAATTTTTTGCAGAATTCAGAATTGCAATGACTACTTTTTATCACCTTTATCGTCTTATCGTCTCCACATGTCACAAGACATAGTTGTTTATTTGGATGAGCAAATGCCAAGTCATTCACTCCACCAGTATGGGCGTCAATCTGCATCAAAAGTGAAATGTAAATTACTCTGTAATCACAAAATTTGCTACTTTTGATTAGAAGACCTTACCTCCAAACGCTGGCTCAGTTCATTTGACCCAGTGTAGGCATACAAATGAATCAAATGTTTGGTAAATGCAACACCTACAGCAAGAAATCAATCAGATATTTACTCTGGCTCAAAAATGGTTTCAGAAACACAAAGCCACATACCCACATAATTTCCATCTGGGCTCCACATAACACGGCTGACAGAAAACGGTGCATCTTTCACAGCACTTGTCTGCAAAAATTTCGACTCTGAGTTTCCAAGTTTTTATATTTTGAAGCACTAAAATGAAAGGCCTAGCATAATCCAACACATTGACCATGATAGCTTAAGCTAGAGATTTGGTTCATATTATTATATACATCAGACTGTCAACTAAGAGTACGCAAAAGTAAGAAGTATTACGCGGAATTAAAAAAATAAAAAAATAAATAAAAAATCTATCACTGAGAAATGAAATCATTACCTGAAATGCCATTGAGGTTGCTGAAATATCCCATATCTTGAATGGCTTTGATACCAGCCTCTCCCGCAACCCAAGTTCCCAAAGGGTAATTTCACCATTATTAGAACCAACTGCACAACATAAAATATACCATTAGAATAAAACTACGCTAAACTTTTGTAACTATACAAGTAATAATAAGTTACTCATAAGGCAACCATGATAGACAATACCAAGAAGCAATGTGGGGCGAGAAGGATGAAAATCCATGCTTATAACAGAGGATCCTTGATGCAGCGTCATAGCCACTGTTCTTGGCAGATCATCCAGTGACCAAGACATTTGTCGAGCTGTAGGATAGGAAACCTGAAATTATAGAAATGAACCATGCCAATGTCAATTACAAAGAATACAAAGTCAGCGAGCCCTTTAAAGCTTAGTAGCAGAAAGACTAGGCATCATCAAATATCTGATACCTCCTCTACAGAATGAGCAGGACGAAGCCTCTTCATTAACTGTTCATGATCAGGATTCTGATAATCAACCATGCCAGGAGTTGCTGGAGGTGTTCTTGGACGTTTCAAAATAGACACTGTTTTAAGAAGGGTAGTGTAGTATTTAAGTCAAGTACCATCTTTTGATGTGAAATTATTGAAAGAACAAAATTCATTTTAAGGTATTAAAAACATATTCACCAGCTCACTTAGGAAAGTAAATGCAATTGCAAGGCAAAAGTTATATTAATTTTAAAAAAAATGGAAGTTAAAATAGTAAGAAAATAGGGTGTAGCATGTAAATTGAATGGGACTTGTTTGAAATTTTATATTAAAACAATAAAAAATTCTTTTAAAAATATCTTTTTGCAAACAAGTATTAGAGTTTAGCCACATTACCTCTTCTAGAATTTCTTAGGGAGAAAATATGTCACATTGAACAACAAAAGTTGAAATAGCTGCTAACATTTTCTAATTTAGATTAATTAATAGTAACGACCTCTTATATAATGTCAAACTGTAATATTGAAAATTATGTACATTCTTTGTTTGCATATCAGTTACATAATCATGATATTAAAAAAGGATAACTACAGAGTACTTAGTTACCCTGTGTTCTGAAAATGGGTAAAACCCAATTTTTGCTAATACTTCTTTAGTGCTTCAAAACCAGTTGGAACCCTAACTTGGAATATGACAGGAAAAAAATTGCTGGGGTAGCAATGATCTTTAGAAACATTTAGGGTTTGAATTAGTAGTCAACAAGCTTATTCTAGCCTAAGTGCCAACATTAGGGAGAGCCTGGTTTGCTCACATAATTGCATTCTATTAATTGAGATTCACCTATTTTCACCAAGCACAAGGGTTGTACATGTCAAACAAATAAAAAACGAAGTAAACAGGGTTCATATCCAGATAGGGGTCAAACTGTATTTATCCCTAAGATTTATGGAACAAATAGATCTGAATAGTATTTGTAATGATTCTGTACAAATAGATATGAAAATGGCTGATGGCAAAATACAGAAACTGCATTTTTAACCTTGATTCTGTACAACTGGTATGGATGATGCAGTGACAACTGCTGCTTGGACAGATGATGAAGCAGAAGCATTGGCCATCCAACTAGCTAAAGCATTAGCATTAGCAGTAGCCGCAGCAGGTGGGAATGGCTACAGAAAAATAAAAACAAAATATCAATGAGGCAGCATGCTAATAACTAGATTCTTAATCAAACGAAAATTGAAACTAATATTTGAGATGCATGATATCATACACCATGAGCTCCAAGTGAAGGATAAGCAGCAGGCTTTGCAACTGCAGCAACTGGAAGATTGACAGGTGTTGCTGTTAGAGGACCATTAGGAGGCGAACATGTGTGATCTGTAAACAAAGTCTTAATATCTGGGTTTGGCCTTGGATTTTTGCAAAGTTGGTGTTGCCAATTCAAACTGCATTGATAAGGGGCAAAAAATGGATTCAGAAAAGGAATTGCCTGTGTGGGTAATAATCGAACCAATAATATAAAGGAAGTTGAAACCTTATACAAAATGTAATCTAGCAAAATGCTTAGAGACATTATAGAAGTACATGTCAAGAAAATAAAGGCTACATGATTGACTTTTTACAGTTGCATCAACTCCATGATCCACGTATTGTTTATGTAGTAAAGAAAGCAACTCACTAAGCAGATGAGAATAAAATATGCAGCAAAATTTTGTGGGATAGAGAGAGAGAGTATATGCAGAAAGATTTATTTTCTTGTTAATCCAACAAATATAGCATTCATACCTCTGATTGATTAATGTCCTCAATCTTGATGACTTAAGAGTAGGAAAGAGAAGCTTATCACGAAAAAGAGGATTTGCTTCTATCAATTTTTTCAGCTCTATCAACATAATGCTTCGAGCAGTTTTGGTGTCCCCATACTTGGACAGCTGGTCATTCTCCCTGTTATTTGAAACCAACAAGAAAAGAAATAACTTAACAGGTTTACAGCAGTAATAATTTAGTAGATCTATCTGTAAAAGAAGCAATATGAAAAATTACAAATCTGCGAACATAAGACTCCACCCTGTCATTCTTAAATCTCTATTTAAGATTTCATCATTTCCTATAAAAGAAAGAAGAATGATTATGGATTGAGATTAAAGGTTTTAAAATATAATGATTCTAAATGCTACAGAAGAAAAGGCATGTTCCCTTTAATGTTGATATTATTGGTCATAATAAAATAACATAGGTTCTAAATGCCAGTCTCTTTAAGCATGAACCATTTTCCCCCATACTAGAAGTCTTGAGCAAGAAGGAGATAGTAACAGGAAGAAAGTTTATGCATTGGGGTTCTCATGTTGCAACTTCATCAATGTTGCTATTAATGCAAATTGCACCCACTCATCGAATGTTTAATAATTTGTGAATAGTTACTACAGAGAGAATTGAAGAGGAGTTGAATCAGAAATAATTAATTTATGATATGTTCCTTATTTCTCTAAGAAACAGACAGAAAGTGAAACTCCAATTTTTCCTTTGCCTATTAGTTTACTTAAGCTCAATAGAGAAATTATTTTACTGGCCAGTAACACACAAAGCATAACAACATACTATATATATTCAAAATATTACCTGAAATTATTAAGAGTTAACAGCTGGGTGATTTCTTTGAATAGATCCTCGTTGAAAGTGGAGAATACTTTTAAATCGTTTACTAATATCTCAACGGCCTTTGCCTTGTCTTGCCTGAATTTCAAACAATCGATAGACAAAAGATGTGAAATTCCGTAACATGGACAAATAAAGTAACCGAAAATTAAACAAAAACACAACAATTTATACCCATCAAGCGCTTCCAGATACTTCTGTTTCCTGATTTCAAAGAATATCTTCATGGAGTATCTGTTATCATCAACTTTAGTAAACCCTGATAGGTATTTCTCAACTTCTTCCCATTCTCCAGCATGAACTTTTTCCTCAAAGTACTTCATGTTGAAGAAAAACGCGGACTCTTTCTCAAGCCTACGACAATTGACAAACATTTGAAAGAGAAGAATGACCAACCATTTAGATACCAAGTAAAAAATTTACTAACAAAAAACAACAGCCAAATCGAAGAACGTTCAGCACAAGAAGAGGGAAAAAAAAATCTTCAATTTATTTTTATTATCATCTAATCTTTATCCCAGTTAATGAGATCATCCGACTCAGCCTTCGTGAATGAAACTAAACTCGGAGAAATTGCACAGCGCAGGAAGAGCTATAGGGAAACAAAAATAAATGTCTTACTTGTGCACCGACTCTTTAAACTTCTCCTCTTCCAGAAACTGTAGGATGAGAAACACCAATTCTCTGCTCAAAGAAGACATAGCGAGTGCTCAAATCTGAAATCCCACCAATAATTCGATTTTGAAACACAGATACACGACACGTCAAGCCAAAAGAGCACAGAACTTCAATTCCACCAAACAGAGACAAACCAGAGCTGAATCATACAAACTTCCCCCCGACCTCAACTCTGAATCTAAACTCGCACGCAGTCCATAGCCTCAAAATCCTCAAAGATTTAGAGCTTCCCGAAGATTATATAAGCTCGAAGTTGGAGAATTTCTAGGGTTTGAAAGGCTGCGGATAAGAGGAGGAGAGAGAGAGTCGAGAGACCTGGTCTCGCTATCTTCGATGCGTGCGCGTTGTACAGAGGTCTTTCTTTTTCTACTGACCCATCAGACATAAGTACATCGTCTTATTTGATAAGTCGTGGTACTTATCATGGTAAGCTATCATTGCGTAAGCGATAAGACAGCCAGAGAGTATTGCGGATTCGAAACCACAAATTCAAATCTAGTGAATATTCGCTACACACGTCCAGTCGATCAATGGTCCTGTCGCTTTCCCTTTGAATCCAGAATACATTAACTCACGCCCTATATTCTTGCCATATCGTACTTCGCGCGAGATTTTCGGTATTAGTGTGGACATACGGGCGGGCAGAAGTTTTTTTCCGGACCCACATTTGTGGTTGTCGGTTTTTATTTTTTCGAGTTCTCCATTCTTGTCCGAGAGCCATGAGCTCTGGGCATTGTGTTTACCAAAATAAATTAATAAAAATTACATACAAGTATTAAAAAAATTGTTTGAAACTTTATTTGAAATATATGAATAAAATTTAATTTAATTTAATATATAAATTTTAATAATTCATTTGTTTCTAATATATTTTTCATATGCAAAACTCATTTTCGAAAATAATCAACAATTTTTTTTTCTTATTTACCTATTAATATGACCAATGATTTTTAAATGGCAAGAGGTTATTGATTTGCATTGGAGTGAAATATTTTTATGGCTAAATTATTATTATTATTAAGTTTAACACGAGTTGGATTTTGTTTTTAAAATTTTATTTAGTTCAATTTTGATTATAATTTTTTAAAACAGGTTCGTTAATTAACATTATCCTTTCGTCTAACATCCTTAATTACTTTGATGTAAATGCTTTACGTACGTACGTGGCTCTCGGAAACAATTGGGTTTCAAAAATTATACCTTAGTTAATAATAGATTATAAGCCATGTAATGACAATCTTTAAAAATTGAAGTGATTAAGAAATTGATAATCGGATATCACATCAATCGTCTAGACTGCCACACTCACGCGACATACAAAAATGTCATATAGGTATTTTCTGTAACCGCCGCCTTAAGTAAAGGGGTAGCATTGAACTTATTTTAAAATATTAAGAATAAAATAAAATAAATCAAATAAAATTATCGCATTACATAAGCTTGCTGAGACGAAAAATATATTTTAGCCTATTTTTAGCTAACTAAAATTAATTTTGTACCCACATATGTGCGGCACCTTTAAAATATACCGCGATATTTAGAAAATATAAATATAAATATATTTTGGGTGTGAAATGTAAATAATTAATGTCTATAAAATTACAAATTTTTAAGAAATGTCCCTTCGGCACATCGGATAAAATTGGTACAAATTTTTAAGAAAAGTATATTTGAATGAAAAAAAAAAAATAGCTCGCAGTACAATTACTATCATATTACATGTATTGAAAGCGAATCGCAATAAAACCCGTAAATTTAATTATACAAATTAACTGCACGTCGACCCACTTAAATAATTAATATCTACTAGAGTTTGTTTTGCTGAATTTTCGTTCAACTATAAAGTGAACCAACTTCTTGATCACGAGAGTATTATTTTTATTTTATTTTTTCATTTGCTAGATCTGAGAGTGCTTTTTTAATTATATAAAATTGAGATATAAGAGAGATTTATAAGTTTACAAAATCTTAAGAAAGACGAAAGTTAATTATTGGAGATCGATGCATAATATATATACCATATAATATAATTAATTAATTAACCTGTTATTCGTATATTTATCGGTTTACTTAATTCTCAAATTTAAATCAATAACCTTCTATGTGAATACCCGCCTTTTCGATCCATTGAAAAAATTAATAATATCACTTACAAAATAATCAAATTCTCCATCTCTAACACTAATTAAAACCAAATGTCAATATATGAAATTTGATTAGGCCAAATTTAATAAAACACATTTTAAGTTATCAATTTCTGTGTTGAGCAATTAAAATATATGTTATTTTCAAAAATTATATCTTCATTGCCTCCAACAGAACAAAATGGTCGTATATATGAAGGAATTCATTTTCAGTAGATACTGCCTTACCACTAAAAAATATATATTTTATCATTTAACTATTTTTTAAATCAAAATTTAAATAAATGTGCTAGACCTTTTCTAAACACTTATTTACTCATAAAATTATTTTATGCCTACAGTATTCAATTATTATTTTTTTAAATGTAAAACTTGGTATATATTAATTACATGTAATTACTGTTTTATTTATTGTTAGCAATGTAAATAGATTCTTATCTGGCAAAGGTATATATACCACGATCATCGTAGATATAGCTGGCCGTTTTCCGTTACTTGTTTGTCAAATGCATGCCACGCACGCCTACGCAGACATATATATTTTATAATTAATTAATATTATCTATCCTCACATAATATAATGTCGTAAACCCGTAAATACATTACAGAGCGCACATAATAATACTCCAATTACATTTTATATAATTTTTTATTGTATAGTATAAATATTTTTAAGATCAATTTGAATGTTAACCGACTTCTTAAAAAATTATCTCAAGAGTGTATTGTGTGTGGTATTGATTTAATATATTTTAAAATATAAATTATTTTAAATCAATACCACAATACAATCTAAAAAATTTTAGATTCAATATTTAAAATAATTTTATATTTTTGAATGATTAAAAAAAGTGGTATATTCAACAGTCGCAACGACGGGAGGCAAACGGTGGACAGAAAATTAGAAAATGATTAAAAAAAATAGTCTATGTCCAATAATACTCTAATTATATGGTATACAATGGCTATCGTGTAGGGTCGTGACTAGGAAATCCCTGTGATATCGCCCATTTAGATGCGCAATTTTGGGTTCAGAGTTCAGTCCAACTCTTCAAAATTTGTCAGCATGCATCTCTTTGTGGTCTCCGTAGCACCCGATACTTTCTCCAGAATGTGACCACTTTCCTGTCAGATCCGTCACATCTTCAGGCCATTCCAAAAGACAGAGATAGATTTTTTTTTCCCCTTTTGTTTTTTGTTTTATTTTAAAAATAAAAAATAAATAGAAATTTAAAAAAAAAAAAAAGGTAAAATGAGGTCAGCTTTTTTAGTCTGGGACACACGAGCTATCTGGAGCATTCAATATAAAAGTTGAAGACTTTTCGAAGATAGCGACAAATGCAGCGTGATGGGGCCCACCAACCGCGTCGCCTACACGTCGCTTTTACGAATTCGCCACGAGTTCACGCTCCTTCCAACAGCGCGTCATTATTGTTATCTTGAATGAATAGTTAGCAAATTACACGTCAGCACGACGTTTGCCCGTTTGAATCGCGAAATTATGTTGAAATTGGTAACGCAGTGGCGTGAGTTTGTCATCACACGCGCGTTTCTGCGGTCGCTTTCCGCATATATATATATATATATATATGTATTTTAATTAATGGTTATACCTGCCTTTTCGGAAACTCAGTAGGCGTTGCATGTAAAGCCTTGAATTTGGACCATTTGGTGTGGACAATGGACCTGGCTTTCCTCCACGACGGCTTTTTACCACTTTCTGTTATTAAATTTGGCAGTCCTTCAATCCTCAGCGGTTGGTTTCATTATGCTGTACATTATGTAAGGCGAATTACTGTAATATGTTTGTGAAGATAAATAATTTAATTTATAATATATTTGAATAATTTATAAATTTATTTAATTAAATTAAAATATTTAATAAATAAATTTATTTAAATAATTTAAATTAATTAAAAATTTATAAACTATACATTATTTAAAATAACATATAATTTATAAATTTTTAATTAATTTATAAATTTTTTAATTAATTTATAAATTAATTTTATCAAATATAGTCTGTATCAATTTGCTTTTTTTAGAATTGATAATTTTTTTTAATATTAATAACATTTATAGTTTTAGTATATCTTTTTAATGCAAAAATTTATTTAAGATAATAATATTAAAAGTATTAGTGGCACTAAGTATGCATAGAAGTGTAACACTCTAATCGTATTAATAAAACTATATGACAACGCAGAGTGACGCAATCAGGTATACAAATATATAGCTTTTATATAATTTTGTGATTCATTAATTCCACTACCAAAAAGCATGCAAATGACATCACGAATGTAATCAAGCTAAATGATTCACTTCATATTTGTACCCAGATACGATTACAAGAATAATGACAAAGCAAGGGAAAGGATGTAAAACATCACTTGTGGCTGGCTATGAATCTTTTTAATTATTACATACTCTGCTTCCTTGTACTTCATTTTCTTTGAATCCTTAGACTATTTCTAACGGCCGCATCTTATCTCTCAAAAATATTTAAGCAATACATCTTACATTTAAAGATCCGTTGGAGTGCTCCGCGCTGTCAACACGATTGCTTGCTGAAGCAACGTTCCTTACCTCCCATATTCAGAAAGAATAATAATAAAAAATTAATTGGCTCCATTTTCTTACCGGTATTCGTTGAAAATCTTTCCCATATTTTATATCAATCCAACAAAAATAGCGAAAATCGAAAATCAAAAAACAGCATAAATAAAAGGCGAGAATGGCTAGAAAACAGCATAAATCAACCAGAATGGCTAGTTAATTGTTGTTCATCTTTGACGAAGGGAAAAATTAGCACAAATACTGACAGAAGACATCAGATCATGGGAAATTTTTTCAATAATGATCGTACGTAATAATTCCAGCACGAGAACTTTCTTCAATCATATATTAACCATTTTTATCAATAACTTGTGAGACATACGAGGAACGAGCACATTAAGGGAATATATATATATTATATGAATGCTTCTCATTGGTTGAATCTTAGCTATATATATAGACTTTCGGCGGCTAGGAGCCATGTCATCATAGTGTACAATTTTTCTTATTTAAGAGTTACATTCTTCTTTTATGGAGCCATGCTCTTTCTTTTTAATAGTTTTTTTTAAAAATCTTTTTAATTTATAGTTTTCATTTTTCACATTATTAATAATACAAATAGATCGTTATGGAAGCAAACACAGTATACTTTTTTTATATGACATCTATTTAATACTTTATTTTTTATATTGAACTGTATATTTTTTTAAAAAAATTTAATTTTGTTTTTTTTGTTGCTAATCAGTCACTTCTTAACAATTTTTATAATATTTTTTTTAAGATTAATTGAGTTCTTTAAAATTTTATAATTTTTTTTAATGAATTAAGCGGTCACAGTGTGAAAAATTATTTGTTATTGTGACGACTCAAGTATAACAACAGTAAGTAAAATATTTTAAAAAAATTAGAGATGCCCTGAAATCGAGTTTCTGGACATCAACTCTTAATTTGTGCTGAAAAGTTCAAATTATAATTATTAAAGGTACGAAGGATTCATTTATCCTTTTTATTTCTTCTTTGTTATTTCCAGAAGGTAGCTGAAGTAATTAATGAAGAATGTTGTAGGCAAGCACCCAGCTTTTACAAACCATAGACTAATTAATTACTGAATATTGACCCTGCTGAATCGTTTTTCTTTTTAGTGGGTTAGTCATGATCATTTCCGATGAAAGTGGGGCACCCAGAAAGCTCTTAACGAAATAAAATAATCTATCTCGAAAAAGAAAAAGTCTTAACTATCTCGATAATCTTTTACTAACTGCTGATACTTATCTCGTTTGTTAGGTTGATACATGCGAAAATTTCATCTCGCATTGATATCAAAATATCTCCAAAACTGTTGTAAACGACACCGAAGAATTTCGAGGGCTTCCAAGAATTGAAACACCAAAGTAGGGCCCAGCCCGCTTGCTTCAGGTCCATTATGTCGGCTCTAATCAAGCCGAAGGATTAACCTCTTTTTCTTTTTAAAGCCATATTATTTTCTGTTCCACGTTATTTTCAACTTTTTTGGATGTTACGTTGTTTGAGCATCGTTGAAAATATTGAAATTTGAACCAAACATTTTTATACTATTCATAGGTCTTCTCAAATGTGGACCATGTAAATCTCTGTCTTAGCCCTTACTTTTAACACCTCTTGATTTATTTTTCTACACTCCTACATTATCATTCGAAGATTGAACTCACCGTCAAAAGCTGGACGCTACTTCAAAATCAAACATCTATATAGGCCAGGTGTCCTGTTCTTCACTTAGAAACAAATGCAAAACGACGGCCCTTCCATCAATTATGCCGAACCTTCCTCCTGGAATGCCACCTTCAAAAAATATCCACGCTTGGACGTTTGCACCTTGCCCTCGTCTCAAATTCCTGGAATCCTCTCGGCATTTTGGGATGCTTTCAATCTCTCTGACTTTGTCAAATTTAGGTGCAGCCCTGTGCTCTTCACATGCCTAGACAGATATGAGTGTACTGTACAGTTTGTTATTTAAATTTACTTCTGGATTTCGTTTTGGCTTATCAAAATCATAACTTGTCTAGAAAACCTCGTTTACACGGCAAGAGCTTTCTTTTGTGATAAAACTACTTGCCTCCTTCATAATTTGTACCATTGTTAATATGCATAAGCTCTCGGAAGATATCAATTCCGTTTTGTTGATTTCAACTTACGAACCAATTGCTGGAACTGGGTTCGTCTCATCAGGACAACTTGATAAAACTGGAACTAGGTTACATGAAACAGCAAGTAACATTGGGCTTGCCCTTTTACATATATCTATTTGAGGGGGGCAACTTGGCTAACTTGCTCATCCGACGAAGCACGAGCGTGAAAGAAGAGACAAATAGCTGACATGTCATCCATGGCAATGCCCTTCCTCTTGCGTTTCCATGCACGCACTGCACACTCCACCAAACGTTTAGCTGACTTTGCTTTCTCTGGCGTCGAAGACACAATCTCTACTGCTTCCTGATTGGAGATTACATCCCACACCTATTGCACAAAAGCAGCAAATTCATCGCCAATTTTTCTACTGATATTGTTAACTAAGGTTTAGCAGATACCATTTTTTAAGGACAAAAGTTGCATACCCCATCAGTTGCTAGCACAACAAATTGGTCTCTCCCGGTAATATTTCTGTGTGTTATCTCAGGAACAGAAATAAGACCATAGTCCTTCACACAGTAGTCCCCAAGAGCTCTAGACATTGCCAATCCAGGTGATTCTTCATCTGGCAACCACACCCTGTGAACCCCAGGCTCGTCCTGTAAGCAGAACACCCGCCCTTGGCACTGAATTATTCGCTCTGCCTCCTCTGCAGATTAACATTATCCCAACACCACTTATTGACATTCCGTGATATTAGAGAGGCCAAGAACCACACAAAGACGATGAGAGAGACTCACGAGGTAAATTGGGCTTGAAATCAACTGTAAGCTGAACTGCTACCAAACTTCCATCATCTGATGTTGTGGCTAAAACAGCACGAGAGTCGCCAACATTTGCTATAACCACGAGCTCACCCTGCGCATTGCAGAATTTTTATTAAGTTTTAACTATAATTCATTTGAGACTGGTCAGAAGTGGATCATCTTTTAGTTTACCTGTCTAACAATTGATAGGGCAGTTGTTCCGCTGTAGAATGAATTTATTTTGCGGCACTGCTCTAGTTCCTTGTCAATGGCAGCACAAGTTTTCACGTAGGAGTGCTTCCATATATTGAAAGAGTTTTGATTTTTCTCTACCTCTATATCAATATCTGAATCAAGCGACGTTTGAGCAAATGTCTCCTGCCAGTTGCATAGCAAAGATGGTGCCATTGATTCTCTCACTCTTTTGGCCACGAAGTGACCCCATGGTCCATGTCCATCAAAAACCCCACAGAACATCATGTCCTCTTGGCATCCAAATTCCTAGAATCAACACGAACAAAGAAGTCAGAATTCTTGTAATAATAAGGAAAGAAAAATTCCAATATCTTTGCACACCTCCCAAACCATGCAGCAATCCTGGTTCACTCCTTTCTGTCCTTTCTTCGAGAAAACTGAGGCGAAGTTGTTTGAACCATCAACATTAACAACGCCCGAGGTACGGAGAATCAAGTCATTTTTCTTAGCTTCCTTTGCCATTGCTTCAGCTGCCTCTCTCCCACTACATCTCTCAGAACTCCTCCCTTTCTTTATTGAAAATGACCTTGCCAACCCGTTGAACATAGAGGATAAATGCCCCATCGACTCTGCTATTTGATTCTCACCACCCAACACTATTCGTGGTTCTTCTGCTTATGTATATAGTACAGAATCTGTACAAGCAAAGTTATAATGGTTACATACAGGTCATATGAGTCACGAAAAGAATGAGTAGCAGGTAAAGAAATTCTCCAACGGTCCATAGGAATGAGGGCTGCTCAATTATTTTATTTGTATCCCACCCTTTCCTACATAGTTTCCTCTGAACCGAAATGAAGGGAAAAGCAAGTTGGGTTGGGACTGGGAGATGCCGTGACTAAACAACAGACAATTTCTGACTCAGAAAGCTCAGAATCTCAGAATTTAATATCAGAAAAAGCTAAATCCTGAAACAGGTCACTGAGGATATTCATTCTTACACTGAATTCCAGCATTGTATCTGGAATTCTTTACGGAGAGGAAAGAAAGATACAGCCCAGTTAAATAAAGGGTGGGAAATCTACTTTTCACCATTTTCTGCCTGAGATCACAATTACAGGAACATCGGCACGGCCATTCCCGTATTCTACTATTGTGCAAACTAGAGGAAAAGATATTATATGCACCTTATAATTATTATAATGTCCCATTATTTCCATCTATTGGCTCAGGAAGCCAAAGGGTGGGCCATAGTTTCTTCTTCGAGAAAACAAGGGAAAAAGGAAGATAACCAAATTAAAGATACAGAACAATGAAAAGCTTAGATCAAGGAAGCCAAAAGACTTAACCACTCAAATCTTTACGGGTAACTTATTTTACTTCTGAAAAGGAGAAGGCTTTCTGCGTATCGGACCTGGGAAAACCAAAATTTCCAGGTAGGATATCTTCGAACGGAAATCCATAAACCAGCACGTGTTCATGATCAGTTTCCTACCTTTTCGAAGGTTGCAGAATCGAAAGAAAATCCCGAGAAATATAATGAAAGAATTAAAAGTAGTCTGACAGAAGCGACTGTTCTATTTCAAACCAAACACAGTAAAGATTAAAACTCGAAGACTTTGATTTACCCTTCCCCTTCCACCCAAATTCTTTGAAGGCAGCATAAACCCAGAACAGAAACATTAAGAAGAAAAAGAAAACAGTCAAGATCCTGGTCCAATTCCAGAACTCCGTTTGGTTCCCTTTGTTTTCTCGGGGACTTAAAAAAACCGGAGCTTTTAAACCAGAAGTAAAACAAACCAAAATAAATGGATGCAAGACCTTGGAATTTTGGTAGTCTGGCAGGGAAACAAAGCAGTAGCTAGAGAGCCTGAATCTGAGGGAATGGCCGGAGAAGGAGATTGGCTGGCCGGAACAGGACACAATTGCGAAAAGGCAAACTGAGTCTTCGAGAAAGCGAAGGCGTAGAGGGATCGCAATCCATGACGGTTTTTGTTTGGTTGTGGTATATGCTTCAGTCCCTTTTTAACTACGGAGACGAAAACAAAGACATGGCCTTTCTGGGCATACAAATAAAACTCAATGCATGTAACGTAGTTTTGGGAATGGCATCATCTACAACGACTAAAATAATATAAAAAAGACACTTCTTATTTTACCCAGAATGGAACTCCGTTTAACCATGTGGAAAACCATGAAGAGTTTGCTTTTGCTAATGAATATGGAAAGAAAGGGAAACTACGGTAGTTTAAACATATTTCTTGATCTCCATCTTAATAGTTTCAGGACGAATAGTTTCTTACAATTTTTCTTTTTTATGAGTCGAACTAACATACATTATTTAACATGTGATTTTTCCCTACATATAGGAAGGGAGGGTATTTTGTTTATTTGGGATTTAGTTAGGGTCAATATGGTCTGCCAAACAGTGGAATCTTTATTGTTATTGTGTTCAAAACTTGATCAATTTTGTATTGATCTCTGCTCACATCACATTGCAGATATGGAAAACTATTATGTCTGCTAAATTATAAACGTGTTAAGAGTATGTATGTTTCCAGTGTGAACGTTGAGAAGAAAAAGTATAAATTAAAAAAAGAAGAAGATCAAATTATAACATTTTTTTTTATAAATTTATATTTAATCAAAATAATTAATGATAAAAATGTAACTTTTGTAATAAAATTTGAATGAAGATAATCTTATTGAATTATAAAAAATCGAAATTTTAAAAAGTCGGTTAAGAATCTCTTAATTTGTTCACTCAGTCATAAAAAATCTCAATTAAATATTTTATTCTATAATAACAGGGCATGGAAGGGACGTTTCACGAGTTTAATTAATCTCAACTCGTTGAATTAAACGTCCTTTGCATTTCGCAACCGCATGTTTATACTTAATAATTGATTTGCCATTTAAATTTTTATTTTATTTTATTTTGGTTGTTGGTAAGACTAAAACAACTGGATAGAATATAAATATATATATTAATACACCCACAGCTTGCAGTGCTATTAATTAAAAACGAATAGAGAGAGACATTTACAAGCATAATAAAGGGTATGTCAGCCACAAACTAACTTGTGCTTGTGCATCCTAAATATTTCGTCTGCGTACACTTTTTTTAATTGTCGTTGAATAGTTCCTTTTATGTGGACCAAAACCGCCTAAAAATCATAATTTACCATTATCACTTTATTATTTAAATAAATTCCACTTATAAAAACGTAGTTGGTGATCAGAACGAAATTAATTAAATCCATTTCCTTCCGACGACTCTTATGAAATCCGATCAAATCCGGCCACCTCGTCACGAGAAACCGGATTAAATGATTTTAAATTACTTCAAAATATATTATTTTTTTGAGTTTGCGTCATACGATCGATCGTTGCCGAACGCAATACCACAAATATTTTGGAAATCCATTTCTTTGGCATCTTACCTAAATTTTTTTGGTAAAAACAAAAGAGAGATAGAATTGGAGCTCACTCACTCTACGGAATGGGTTCATCCTAATCCGATGAAGGCACATTTTGAACGAGACTTTCTTTGTTTTCAGATTTTTAAAAATCTTTTTCTGCCCTGCCCTCCCCTGTTTGGGCGATAAACATGCAAATGAATTGAAGCAGTGCATAAAAGTAGAGTAGGAGGTATCGCCCACGGATAAGGCACTGAACAATGAATTATTTTTGGAAGGCAGAGGCAGACACGAAAAGCTTAGGTAGCATCCTTTCCTCCAAGATGTTAAAAGGGAATAGGGGGCTAGCTTCGGCTTGCTTTCCGTATAAAATCCAACCCCTCCTGAATAAAAAAAAGCACTGCGATTCCTTTTTCCAGTAAGTTCCACTCACTTTTGTCTCTCCCATTATTTTACCACAAGTACCAGGTATTAGACAAACAGTCATGGCTTTCTTAATGTTTTAGGTAAGAAAAAAACAACCACAACTTCCATACGCACCAAGATGAACGGGCAGCAGGTACAAGTAAGGATGTGGTTGAGGGGATGTTTGTAATAATTTTGCAGCAAGTTGCAGTTAAAAACAAAACTTCCCCATATATTAAAATCCATAAACAAAAATAAAAAACTAAACCAATTGGTACGCGGTGGTGTCGGATATCGGAATACGCTGAGCCTGAGGGAGTGGTCATGATCATTTTAGTGCCCCACCCTCACTTACATTTCAATCAATTACCATTGACCACTAGTTGGTCTCAACAGTCACCACCCGCTCATGCCTACCATCTCCCAAGCATCAAATCTGTGGCGAGAGTTCCGTGATTTTCCAAATCCAGTGTTTATCAATAAAATTAGTATTTAATTTATTTTTGATAAATAATTTATTTATTTATTAATAATATTTAAATTATAATATATAATAAAAATTATTTTTTTATCAATAAATATATTTACAAATTTGTCTGCTTAATTTATCGTTGGGCAGATATCAAACCCCAAGTTTTTGGGTTGATTCCTGACATATTGACATGATGAGGTCGGCGGTACAGAAAAAAGAGCGGCTCCAATGGAAAGAGCAACAATCACGTGGGGGGCGGTGCAAAGCTTAGTTGGAATACAATTCCTCTTTTTGGGAATGGGTAAGTAGGTGTAGGTGTGGACTTACGGTGGCCACGTACGCAGGCGAATCTAGCGTTCGTGTTTTGGTTGGGTGCTTAGTCAATAACAAGATCATGATTTGGCTACGAAGATGGGATTGTCCCCACCTTGCTTGCATGTCCAATAGCAAAACTAGAATCCTCATGCATTCCATTCATAACAATAATTAAAAAGCATACAAATCATTTAGGCACTGTGATTTGGATGGCTCCACCCAGTTTAGACCAACAGGTTGACGTTCATTTTACGTTTGGAGGTGGTGGAATATTAATTATAGCTAGCACTGCCACATCCACATATATAATTTTGCTCCATTACGTACCCACTCATAGTCTCTGGGCGAGCGAGCATGCTTGATTAATAATAACAAATTGACATGAACTGAGAATGATTACGTGGGACATGGAATCACACCCTCCATCTTCATCTGTTCGTCTTCTTAATTTTCTTCTTCCCGAGTCAAGCACCATATTTATCGCCCACAGTGTTGTTAATTAATTAAAAACATAGTTTGTCAAATTGTCTTTGAATAATTAAGGGCCGGAGAACAAATAAAGTATACGAGGTAGAATAAAATGGTAGAGAGAGGTTGAGAGTGAGTCAGCTGAAAGAAATGCCTCTTTTTTCTTTTTCGTATGTTGTTCCGCTGATATCATCCCCAGACCCAGTTGTGTGAGACCGCAAAATGAGTGCGGACTTAGCTAGGTTTGTAAGCACAGGAACAAAACCAACTGTTCACACCTAGCAGTCGTACAGTTTATGTCTACTGGCCGACCACGTGAGCCTTGTGAAGGTGACAAGACGTAGGTTACCTGCGATGTGACGTGTAGTGGATGAAAATGGTTAAAAATTATATACTATTAGCAAGAGTCGAAGGAGCGACCGTCCATCTTTTTTATAATTTAAAAAAATACGTAGATAAATAATAAATATATAATTTTATTTTATTAAATAATTTAATCTTTAAATTTATTAAATATAAAATAATTTAATATTTATATTCGTTAAATACTTATATTATAAGTTAAATATTAATTAATTATGTTATATTAATATTAATTTAATTTTTAAAAAATTAAATATATAATTTAATCTTTAAATTTATTAAATTTTTATTATTTAATATCTAAATTTATTATGTTATTATAATTTAATTTTAAAATTTATTATATTAATATAATTTAATCTTTAAATTTAAATCATTATATAATTTAATTTTTAAATTTATTAAATATCAAATAATTTAATTATTTAATTATTTAATTATTTTAATTTTAATTTTTTACTTATATAACTCATTAAATATTTACATAACATCTTAAATATTAATTAATCATATCATATCAATATTGATTGATCTATAAATACTTAAAATAAAATTATTTTTTTAACCTTATATAATATTATTTGTTTTAATATATTAAATTAATTATTACGTTCGTTTTAAGAAAAATAGAAACCGTAGAAGTATTTATAAAAATAGGAGATATCATAAATGTATTTATAATTTAATATAAATTTTTTTTATTCAATCAACTATTTAATAATAGAATGACAACATATTTTACAAATCAAAACATTTTTTTTATCATAAAAAAATATATTTTAAATAAAAAGATCTACAAAAAAATAAATATTTTATTAGAATACACAATAACAATCAGACACCAAGACTAACTATATAATATATATCATTTAAAAATATGTACTATAGTTGTTAAATTCACGTATTCTATATGATATTTAATGTGGAGATAATATAATAATTAAATTATTTAATTATTAATAAATTGAAAAATTAAATTGTATAATAATTTAAATTAAATAATTAAATTATATAAATATAATAAATTTAAAAATTAAATTATGTAATTATTTTTGTGTGTTAAGTTAAATTAATTTTAATATAATATAATTAATTAATATTTAATATGTAATATAAATATTTGATAAATTACATCAATAAATATTTAATATTAAAATAAATAAAAATTAATTTATTTAATAATTAATTAAGTGTGCCAAATCTTCGTCATCAAGTTTAGACAGTGTCAAGAGCAGCAATTCAAATGGATCGATCTCCTAGACAAGCAATAATGAACACTGTATGCTCGGGTAATTATCTGGTGAGGAAAGATAGTGAGTACTATCAGCAGCAGTAACATCAACATCAGAAGATATAATACAGCCATACTGAACCAGTCAAAAGAACAATATTCCCCGAATAACATAAATAGACAGCACATTACAATAATATCACTTACATTTTAATCAATTGTTTCAATAATTACGTTGATATTACGTACAATCCCATTAGAACCAATTCATATTTCTGTGTGTCCCCAAAACGGATAATAATAAGAGCACATACAGCCTGTTTGGTTTTGCGGTAGATTGTCTTAAAAGTCCGTTTACATTGCTTGTAAACGTGATTTTTAGGAAAGCTTCATTTTAAAGTTTCTGCGCAAACGTGATTTTTTAATAAAATCACGTTTGCAAACGCAAAAGCAAACACAGCTATAATCAGTAACACCACCCAATCTCGAGGCAGTTTAAAATTGTCATATCGATCGGTGTGTCTCACCAAAGCTAACTTTATCATTTCCTTCCTGCATTCCAACACTACTAATGCCGAGCTCAACTCTTACTTTCCAATAATTCTGGGCGAAGCTCTTTGCTTGAATTTGGGACATGATGGGTGTCAGTCTCGATCGTAAAGAAACTCAAATGCCCCAGGTTGATGCTGACATAGATCCACACCTGTTACCTAACAAAACTTCCATTTCTGCCTGCAATTTCAGAAACCAAATACAATGGCAATCCATGAGGCATGAATCCGTAGTACGTTTTAGTAGCTAACTCATATAGACATAATAATTTTCATAATTATCTATTAACGGGCACAGGCTTTTATATTTCTCAAGCTTCTTAAAATTAGAAATATAAAATTCAGAAATTATTGAAGAAAATGGCATAATAAGCAAAAGAGCATGATTTGATGTGTTCAACTTTAAGCTATGTTCCAGTGAAGAAAAATAAGTAGTTAATTAAAAACTTTAAATTTAAGCCTCTGCCCAATTATATATATAAGTGTTCAATTTTAAAATTGTCTTTGCTAAACAAGTGTTCAGCAGAAGTGTGCATTATTAATTTTGTAAGAAATTACTATGTAGTCAGTTAAAGAAATAAATTAGATTGAGTCTAATTTAAGATCAAAAAGCTAAATTAACTGGATTAAAATAGAGTAAAACTTTGAACAAGATAAAAACCTACAATGATATTTGGTTACAATAATTATTTAACCAAATTCTTAAATTCCAAGTCTAGCACTTCTTATTACAAAAACAATAAAAAGGAATGTATTTACAATTTTCTTTACAATCAATGTATCAGGGCTGTACAATAGAAAGGTTAACTGCTGCTATTCCATTTCTAAAACTACCGTTAGAGTCATCAACTATTTTCCTTTTCTTTGGCCTTTCTTTTCCTTTTACATTCAATTGGCTACTTCCTTTTATTCCCCGTCCATCTTCCACAGCTGCAATTCCTTTTACATAATTACATAATCGATGCACAAACAATAGCCCGAAATCTTGAGATTTCTCTCCTTGGCCTCCAAACTACCATACTTAATGATATACTTGAGGAGATACATAGAACTCACTCTCATTGAAAACTGGTCTTAAATCTTCTTCACGCATGAACTCCAAAGGAAAGGAAACAAGATGTCCCTTTACAGACTTCAATCTATCTGAAGGGTCTGTTTGTTTTATTTCTTCATTCTCATGGTACACTAACTTTTCAGGGGCTATTCCCAAGTCTATGGTGGTATGACCAAGTTTCTCCTTCCACTGAGCCATGTTTTGCCGAAGTGCAGCTCTGCAATTTATGGCAATAAAAGATTTTGAGAATGTATAGGCTAAAAGAAAACAAAAAAACAAAAGAAGAAAGATGGAATAAAACCACACCTGGAGTGTATCTCATCATTGGGTATGCAAGCGAAGACCTCATGGAATATCCTAGTATTTTCCTGCCACACATATAGCAGACTAGGAGTTCATAATCTATAGGAAAATAAAGTAAATTAACGACAACAATGTGTGATAGACAAAACTCTGTAAGTCAAATAAATCAGACAATATATAAGGATAAATTTAAATACATGAGACCTGGAAAGTCTCACCTTTGCAGTTGCCGACCATAAGTCCTTGTAGGTTGTATCTGCCACTGGATCACTGATTTTACTGATCTGAGAAGATACAGGACCATCAATAGCAGATATACAGGGAAGTAATGAATAAACTCAAAGGTTCCTCATCAAAATTAAGCTCATTGTTCCCGTTAATTAATGTAAACTGATAGGCAGATCCTGTGTTTGTTGCAACGACAGCATTTATCCAAGTTTTATCCTTTTAACAAACCTCTCCAGTATGCAGACCAAGGTGCTCAGACCAAAGGGAGCAACGCAGGTTATAGGAAAATTTCCCAGCGTTCCATGGCTTTCCATTCATAGATGATTGGACATACTCTTTGTCTTCAATAAGCACACCAATCTGGTAAAAAATAAATACTAGTTAAAGTAATTTTCTTCTCAGCGGACCAGTAAAAAAAAAAAATACAACTAAACCTTTATAGAAAGAAATTATGTATTAACTTTTCTATAAGATTGTCACCTATGCTTAAGCCTTTGGGTTATCCCCAGCGTTTTGATCAAAATAAAAAGAGCATCTCCTCAAAAAGCTGTAGATAACTGGTAATGGTGGGAGAAATTAAGAGAGAAATAGTGGAAAAAGAATGAAGAACCAACCGGATAAATAATTGTGTTGTTCAGCTCCTCACAAGTTTCTAAAGCACATAAATACCCAAATTCTCAAATTACTAATCAAAATCCTACTCTTCGAAAAGGAAAAAAATCTAACTTATACAATAAAAAAGTTTAGTAAGTTTTAATGATGCATAAGATATTAACTGTACCTCAGAGTCTCTTGATCCAAGCAAACTCCTGTCATTTATATTTGATGATCCGACTATAGCAGCACGGTCATCAATAATCATCAATTTGCTGTGTACATATACCTGCACACATAAGGTAATATATATCATGCGAAGGAAAACAATTTCACTGCTAAATCATTTTACAGGCTAAATATTGTTTACTAGTTCAAGGGAAAAAGTAATTCTACAACGTATAACCATTTCCATAGGGAAATAGTATTCCTGAATTGTGGTTTTCAAAAGCAAATCGGAAAATTCTTCTTCCTTAGATGGGTGCTACAGTATATTAATAAGTCGGAATATTGGCGGACTAGACTACAATGTATGTTGAGGATATAAAATAAAAGGAAAAAGGCACCTTAGATGAAGGAGGATTAGTGAGCTGCATAGAATGATGAAATCTAATAAATACCTGACTTGTAACCATAGGACCACCTTCATAAAGTCTACCATGAGACCGTAGACCATAGAAAGAAATGTAATCATCTGTCTCAGGGCCAAGCAAAGCTTTAAGGTTGTCTAATATGGAGTGTTTTTTTCTTGAAATTGTTCGATACTGCCAATGTGTTGTGGCTCTCACAGTTGCTGCGCCACCATCATCCAGACCACCCTGTTAATGATAATTTACAACTGGAAAATATTTAAGCCTGTAGAATAAAGGATTGAAAATTATGCATAGAAGGCCAGTAAATTTAACCTGAAAGCCAGGCAAGAGAGGCATCACAATTATAACTCTGAAAAGTTTTTGTTCTTTGTGGGCCAGTAAAATACGCCTATATAATGCTTCCAACACACGATTCTGTATAATATCATCTGTTGCCAGACCTGATATGAAAAACTGGTTCTGAAAGGAAAACAAAAATGAAAAAGGCAAACAGAATAAGTTTAAAAAAAGCAACAAATAATAGAATCGTGACTATTTAAACAGTTACTTGAAGCTTAATTTAATACCTATTATAGAACTAATATGCTAATAACACGTGTCTTTCGTGTAAAGCATATCAAAGAATGTGAGAAACATAGTAGTCCATTCGCTTGTCTGAACTTCAACCTAAACTTAAGTTAGGATTCACACGTATCTAATATTTAAGATGGCGAATTTCCATAATGACCTTATTTCTTGATCATGTATGTCAACCAACCCATTTCTTATATTTATCCAGAGATCACTATAAAACCATATGTTTTATATAAACCTTACATTCATGTGACTACAATGGTAAGCAGGAGTAAGTCATTAATATCAGGACAAGATTAAGAGGACTCCAGTTCATAAAAAATCATAAAAAAAATAAATACAATTACCTCAATATAGATAAAATGCTTTGCTTTTTCAATAAGAGAACAATATGCAGTATGAATGCTTTCTTCAGGCTGACTTGTTCCAGCAGACCAATGACTGACACTTCTGATTACCTGTAAATTGCATATCCATCCAAGACTACGGCAGATAAATAATCAAGTAAAATAATATTAAAATGAAGAAACAGTCAATGTGATGTGTCTAATTTTGTGTAAAAACTTGAATAAACAGCTCTAGGCCCATTGCCCCAATGGGTCAGTCAGAAGGCTTTACTGTAAAGTTAAATCTTACTAAGTTTGGTATAAGCACAGTGTAAACTTAGTATGAATCATATGATATTTAAGATATTATATTGATGTTTCAACCAAGAAAGCAACATTTACAGTTTACCAGTCCGTGTGGAATGTTGCCCAAAAGAGGTAGAAGGATATGGTTGTAGTGAAATGGCCCTCTCTATATGCTATTAGAGAAAACAAATCCGTTCAAGGACTGCCTAAAATTAAAATTATTTTCACATTACACATACAAGACGGAGGAGACATAACTAACCTGACAGCGACAAGTAGTACGTGGACCAACTTGTCTATATTCCATAGCAGTGGCATCACAGTAATCTTCTTCAGGTGTTTCCCCCCAATCATCTGTAGTGTCAACTACAGATTGTGTCTCCGAGTTAAAAGGATCAAGTTCATCTAGAAAACCTCTCATCTCAGTACCAGATGATAAAGTTTCATCGTCAGGTTTTTGGTTTTCATAAAAATGTCTATGACCAATAAGATTGTCATTCATATTGTTTCTGTTTAAGTCAAGGTCTCCATTATAAGTAACT
The DNA here is from genome assembly GCA_037074535.1 of Gleditsia sinensis. Taxonomy (NCBI): domain Eukaryota; kingdom Viridiplantae; phylum Streptophyta; class Magnoliopsida; order Fabales; family Fabaceae; genus Gleditsia; species Gleditsia sinensis. The sequence continues at coordinate 83,179,327 of CM073464.1, forward strand.
AGCCCACCAGCTTCTTGAGGTAGAAGCAGGGGGATATCTTGCTGTGGTGATTGTGAGGAAGAGGAATCCTGACTGTCAACTTCTTTCCTTCCATTAATGTCTATCTCTTTGCTTCTTCCCATGTAATGAGGGATGACCATGTGGTGGTGAGGCATAAGTAGTGGAATGGAAAGTTCATTTGGAGCTTTGGTTCTCTGACATGCTTCAACATGTAAGAAAGGAGGAGGGAAAAAGAAACAAGATGAAAAAACTTATCATTGCATAAAAGATATACCTTAGCATGGTTCCAACGTTGAACAAAGTGCCTAGCAATATCAAGACAGGGAGGTCCCCAAAGAGCACAATGAACATCGTGCCATGGCATACGAGGATATTTTTCACGATCCAATTCATCTCTCATGGTGTCTTCCCAAGAATTAGGTTCAGATTCTCTATCCATGATAAATTCCACAAACCACATATTATGAAAGCTCCAACACCAGCCATCCAATCAATCCACATACCATATATTCTACAGGTTCTATAATTACAGGAAAATGAAATACCTTGGGTTGTAATAATCCTTTCCAGGCCATATTACAGATGGGAAATCACCCACTTTATGTTCTGTTGTGTCATATCGTCCAAAACATAAATCTAATCCTCCAATATAGCAAATCTTGTAATCAATAATCACAAGTTTTTCATGGTGCGACCTGTATGAAACCAAGCTAGTATTAATCTTCCATTATACAAATGTATTGTCCACCTTTACTTAAATGAAGGTAATGTTCAAACGCAATCTAATAATGCTTACCATAAATAGACACCGGTTGATAAATGGTTAGGATAGCGCAAAACCCTCACATTCTCGTGAATGTCAAGGAGTCTTCTCTTGCTGTACAAGCTGTTAATTTTTAAAGCTAGAGAAACCTCCTTATAGAGAAGTATATAGATCTGTAGAAAAGGGTAATCCTCCCTAAAGTAAGTCAATCTTTATAAGTACAGAAACTGTTTTTGTATATGAAGGCCAAAAACAGATCTGATTATGTCAATGAGAAAACTATGTGTACCTGAACCCCTTGTTTAGCTTTTTCTTCTAGTAATAAGTCCAACCTGAAGGAAGAATAACAGTGAAAAGGACGTTTTAGATACAGCTCTGGGCAAAGCCACCATCCAGTGATGAAGATCTGCATCCATTTTCCATCTTCGTTTAGAATTGAATGTCCGCCAAAAAAAAGTTAAATATAGTCTTGTTAACTATGGATAAAATGTACCTCTGACTTTGCTTCTTGAATTGAAGAACCAATTGCGGCAAATGCTGCCTGCCCATCTATAAACCATTGGGCTTGGCTCCCATCTTCATTCAAACCTCTCGTGGGAGCAAATGAAGCAAAACAATGAGGATGACACCAACCCTCTGGAGGTCTAAGACCAGCTTCGTTAATTTTAGTAACCCAATCTTTAACTTTAGCGCTGCTGGTAGTTCTCAACCTTATACTCCGATTTCCACAAGTAACCTTTCAACAGTTTCACTTGTTATTATTTATTTTGATAGCTAAACAGGAAATTGTTACGAATAGTTTTGCATTAAAACATATGCTAAATGATCTGTATGAAGTAACTGTCTATACTTAATCAATGATTGGAACACTTTTGAGTTCTAAGACACTAGCACTAAACCAGGATTCATTCCATACGGCCTAAAACATCAACCACAGGTAAGAACTAGTTCTGAAGACATCAAAATCCATAATTAGATCAATGTTTCTGCTTAATGAGGGTATAAACTATGGTGGTATTTTGCAATTGCATCTAACATGTGGTATACATGACTGCAACATTAAAGGGCAACCTAAAATGATGTGCATCATCATAGTTTTGTAATGTCATAACAATGTAGTTGATCTGAACGATTGACAACATAGCATATCTACAGCCTTAGTCCATAGGTGACTGATTTCTAAGTTTCAAGGTGAGAAAGGCTCCATATGATACACACACAAAGAGAGAGAGAGAGAAAGAAACTCACCATAAATGTGTAACGTAAAGGATTGCGTTCCTTTATATAATTAGCCAAATATATTTGGGACCCTCCGTCTTCCTTTGATGATGAGAGAACATCAAAAACAATTATGTCCAGTGGTTTGTTGTCGAAAGGATCATCCAGCAAGGCCAAAAACCCAGGTTTCAAAACAGCCCATACCTGTAGCCAAAGCATTATCAATTACAAACTGACTGTCCATTACTAGTAACCATAAATGATAGGTCAAGGCTAATCTTACATAAATACTGAGAAGATGATTCCTAGATAGCATATACATTATCATCAGAATAAAATGGAAAACAAACCTTGAGCCAGTTGTTATCACAACAACCAAACCAATTGCATGGAAAGCATGCTACATCTGAATCCCTTGAGATATTTGATAGGTGCTTCACCATTACATAGCCCTCTTTCAGTTTTGGTCCATATTCGTGCAAAAAGGATAACTTGGATACCTCCAAAAACTTGCAGACCTATAATCCAAAACCATACATCAGAAAGGATGATTTGGAATCCAATGCACAAAGGAAGTTTTATCATAGAAATAGTTTTTTATGACAAAAGATTGTGAAAGCAGCAACATTCTGCAGATTGATCTGAATGTCAGCCAAACATTAATTAGTACTGTGAAGTTTCATGAGTTACCTCTCGAGAATTCACAATATCCATGTTTCCTAGAAAATGATTCAGGTAACCCTGCATTGCAACTTTAGCTTTATCTGCAGCTGACTGCTGCCTTCCTAGTGATGGACGAATGAGTGGTAGGGCAGCAATGGATGGAACATATCTGCACAGGAAACTAAATTTGTAAATATTAAGTATCTAAATTCACTGTCATAAAAAAAATCTAAATTCAATCCCCCACCCTGTTTAGGATCAAATATTCCACGTTTTGCGCCCCAAATAAGCATGGGAAGCTTTGGGAACACAACTGAGAACATGTAAACTATTAAGTTCCTAAGCAAGACGAGAATATAAGGTTTTGACAAGATAATTGAAAATGTATCATTCTGCTATTTTATGGGTTATATAAATTGAAATACCTGATCTTAGTACTGCCTTCGTGATGTAAAGGTACAGCTCCGTCATCAGGTTCTTCATCATCTTGCGCCATCGCTGTTTGATCTACTATTCCTAAGCTTTGAAGCCATTCTCTTGCCTTCAGGAAAGGTTGTGAATCAGAAACTAGACTAAATGATATTCAAATATAATAAAGGAAACTAAAGCTATTGAAAACGCCCATCTTTAATTGATAAAGCAGACTACAAGGGATCTAGTTATAGAACTTAAGTGGATGAATGAGATTGGGGAACCCACAGAGGATTTTATTTAACCAAAGGCCCGAAAATGCAACATAGAATGCGCAAACCTGCTCTTGCTTATCATGAAATTCTTCAATTATTGCACGTTTCTTCAAAGCGAAATGTAAATAGAGAACTTGTGATGCTTTCTTCAATAAGCGCCACTTGAACTGTGTGAAACAAAAAATGAAGAATGAAATCAGATTTATGGACATGAAATTAGATTTCCTTAAACATGCTAGATGCCTCTGTTAAAATGAGATTAGAAAAAAAAAAATACAAACATGTACATTGTAGTATTATACTAAGGCAAACTTGGTAATAAATAAGTAAACAACTAAAGACACAAATAGGAAGCGGTACAATTTTTAATCCACGTTGACCCATCATTAGTTAAAACAAAAAACTAATAGAAAGAAACGGTATTCTGTAAAATATCCAAATATGCAAAATAATCAATAAAATTCCACAAAGATCCTCGTCCGAACATAATTTTAATTGATCACGTCATCCGTCATCCTTTTAATTCAAGAACGCAATCACAATCACAATTCTGGGAAACAAAATTTGGCCAGCGAAGTTGAGCACAGTTCTTGTAGGAAAAATATTCACAATCACGAGGTACATGTCTGGCGATGACTTAGATCACAAGCTTTAGCCAACAACGCTTGAAATAGCCTATGCTTAGTTCTCCTGCCCTTTCTTCGCTTTAACTTGACACTACGAAGAATTAGGAAACAAGAACTAAGAAAAAAAAATTTCCTCCCCTTCCATAAATTTTCTCAGCAGCCGAACAAAACCCAGGAAGCTGAAATTAGATTCATAGAAAACCAGGAAAAGAAGAACAGAAACATATATATATGCAGAGAGAGAGAGAGTGTGCCTGTTTGTACTGCAACTCGATGGTGTAAGAGAGAAGGATTGGGCTAATATCTCCGGTCTCTGGTCGGGAAACGGAAACGATCGTGGCCTTGGGCAATTCTTCAAATATCCAAGTAGGTTCGCTGCTGCATTTCCTGAACGACTGGGAAGTTGACAGTGTTTCCGACATTGCACCAATCAGCCGCTCAGATGACATCGCAAATCCTCAAATGATTACTGAGAAAAATCAATATCAGAGACAGTTTGGCATGTGCTTTAGTGGAATCAACTTGGACGTACAAAGAAAGAAAGATCGTGCATACGGTACATGAGGAGATCAAAGAAGTAACAAACAGAGCGTAGCGCATTTTATAGTTTTCAGGAAGTAGCGGTATGTGAGCTATGATTACCTCTGGTGCACGCAATTTTTCTAGAACGCAATGCAATTTACGGTTTCGGTGGATTATTACTTTTGAAGTTTTCGGGACTATGACGCTGGAAACTTCTCTTTGGGGCTAGAAATTACACGTGGTGATTGTGAAGCCCAATTGTGTGGAGATCGCTTGAGTTGTATGGTTATAAAGTAATTTATATTCAATTTTTTTTAAATAACTTGTAAGCAAGTTTTAAAATAAGAAAGCAAATAAAGTTTAATTAGCAAGTCCCCAAGTGGCGGGCAGGAGGTGGAATGCCAGAATTACCCTCGAGTGACGCAATATAAGATAAATGTTCCCACGTTGGCTCTTTCATGAAATCCTCATTTAAGTACAGTTTTCTATCATTGCCCCCATATGCTTGGATTTCAGCGAGGGCTCTCAATTCCACTCATAACTTATCCTTGTAGTTATAGGACTAACATTAATATCAACTGACCCTCCCAAAGCTCTAAACTGGCGGCGAGAACTATGAGGACAACTTGGTCAAATACCATACAAGTGCATGAACTAAAAGTGCACTTGCACACGGCATATACTCGAGCAGAATCTCCCCACGAGAGAATATCCAACTTTTTATGCTTGCGACAGAGAATATGCCAACACTGCATATGATTAATATTCCATAATATTAACAAAATTCAAGCTAATACGGTTGGGATCAGCATCTTCTCGTATTGGGTGGTTAAGGATACTTTATTCCATTATCAAGGATGGATATATAATGAATGCTTTAGTTGAACCGGACAAGTTGGCGGCCACAGTCATATACGGCTTTATGGCCTCTCTGACTCTCTCAACACATTAACTTGACGTGCTCTTTTTGCATCAAATTAGCAAATATATATCCTCGTAATTGGATTTCCCTTATGTTACGCTGACAAGCTTTAGAAAAAAGTCATGTTCTTTTAGCCCATCCTTTAAGTCAAGCCAAACTAAGAATGATTAAACGAAGTTGGTAAGCATCAAGAGGAAAACAGGTACGTATACAAATGAAAATGTCATTAACCGCTTCTCTGCCACGTTGTAGCAAGTCACTCTTCCTTCTTTATTCGATGCTCCATGAGAAAAGAAATAAACATTTTAGATTCAAACGGTGAAAAAAGAAACCGCACTAGCAAAGATCATTGATTCAAGTCTGCCGGCATACCAAAAAGCCATATTCCAATTTTAAACCATAATGTCAACAAATTACATGTTACCGAATCTTTATCATAGAGTCTACTAATCTTCGTCTGGGGAGGGGAGCGGGGGGGGGGGGGGGGGGGTATTCAATGGCTCAAGATTCTACTACATCCCATTAAACAACTATTTCACTGGGCTCCCCATACACAATGTACCAAATATTTTAATCGGAAACCCACTTTCGAGAAAGACAGTGAACCTTGGCAAGAGAAGCCATATAATCATCAGACCTGCAGTGCAAGTTTCATGTTTCCGAGTTACATTATTGTGCAGCTAAAAATTTGTATGTACATGTTCAAAACCAAACCTTTGTCCATAAGGAGACTGAAAAGCAGCTAGTATATGATGTTTAGCAGCATCCGAGTCATTCTACACATTTAAAAAAAAAAATCATTAACATGCATTAAGAAATTCACGAGTCACATTCAAGTGCAGGTCTCTGCACCTTAAAATATTTTGATCAATCCAATATTGCCCCACAAAACTAGCTCCTTATTAACAAGATGCTGTTTTGCAAATTTGCGATCCCATGGACAAAAGTTCTAATTAACCGAACCGAGGCTGTGTTAAAAACAATTTCTCAACTAGGGAATAGACAACCTAATGCTTGAAAGATGAATCTAAAGCTGTATTATCAAAAAGGATATTTATCATTACATCATACAAAAAAAAAATCTCACAATATGTTACCGTAAATCAAAGATTGAAGCAACTAGCATAAACAAGGAAAAAAAATTATCAAATCCAGAGTATATCCAAAACACGCACAAGCACATGCAATGACTTGTTTTGTTTGTTTGGGGATGTGCGGTTATCGTTCAAAGACATATTATGGATGTACCAAAAAAAAAAAAAAAGACATATTATGGAGGCCAATATACAGGGAAAATTTAGAAGTTGCTAGAATACCTGAGATTCATAATAAAGCCCAGCATATAATGATGCGTAAAAATACTCATTTTCTCTTCCTTGAGAAAATGCAGCCACCAGCTAGTCAGAAAAATCAATTGCTTATGTCAGATATTGTTCTTGAATTTCATAAAGGCATCTTAACAATAACAGAGTCACATGAAAAAATAATATATTTCTTAGCCTTCTACACAGGGAACTGAACATTTATAAATATTGCAAACTTACCTACAAGTTGAAAGTTCAGAATCATAAACAATAAAAAAGGAATAAGAGGTAAATAGTAAATATATTTATAATACTTTAGATTAATTGCATATTGAGTCAAAAAACATTAAAGCACACCTTTTCGGGATCCCCACCATCTTTAAACAAATTATATGCTTCCCTCATGACGGGACGTGGGTCTATGCCAACCTGAATTCAATTGGCAAGTGGATAACTTTTCGAACGTCTATATGTCCTTTTCCATGTCATATTCTTACTAATAAAATTCATGACTTGCCTCAAGAAATTGTTTCCTTGCTTCATCCACTCCATATAGTTGAGCTTCGCACAGAAAGCACCATATGGATTCTTCTGTATCATTAGGATTTTGTGCAACATCTAACCGAAACTGCTCTGCACCTTCGTCAAATCTATGGTAAGAAGAATCCGCCTGAATCTTAGTTAAATCAAATAGATAGGAGTTTTATACCTCAAAGAAGGACTCTGATATTAAATTTTGGTTTAATTACTCTGCATTCAATTTTCAATTTTGTCCCTACAGTTTAAAATTTGTAATTAGATGCTTACAGTTTTAAAGATCTCTAACTGGTTAATCCCCTATTATCAATTAGTAAAAATTGCTGACGTGACAGACAAGCTATTAATTTGGCAGTCTGAATCTAAATAGACAAAAATATGCCAACTCAGCCTAACCAATTATCCTAGGTGTCTTATGTTTGCGTGATTGAGAAGTCACATTTCCCTGCAACATCATCCTCATCATTAACCTGGCCATTAGTCACCGAGCCACATAGGATGAGTGGCTACTGAATTCATAGTTGAATCCAAATTGGTACCTTATTTGCCACATACCGGTAATGGAGAGTTAACAAAAATGATCCAATTACAAAATTTTAGAACTTGAGATTTAATTACAAATTTGTAAAATATAGGACAAAATTGAAAATTGAATGTAACTATGAAAACCAACAGAATAATTAAGCGTTAAATTTTTCTTCTAAGCAGAAAATGTGATAAAGTAATAGTCTTAGTACCTATCAAGATAGTAAAGTGATAGCCCCCTTTGCCAAAGATCTGGTAACAACCATAATGTCCATAAGACCATAACTATTTCCATGAAACTCCGCTCAAATATCAATATTCTGAACTCATACAAGCATTCTCGAAATTTATAAACCTACATGCCTTTTGACGAGGGTCCAACTCAATTGCCTTGTCGAACTCGGCCAAAGACCCCGAGACATCACCCTTAAATAACAATCAGAGGCAACGACAGAGTTACAGAAACCGGATTTGGAAAAAATCTTGCTATGACAGAGGACGAAAGAAGATACTCTGTTAGGTAATGAAGGTAAATACTACCTGCCTGAAGAGAAGCATCCCCCGTCGAATCGAAAGTACGGCTTCACGGGCATTGTTGCCGCCTCCGGTTAAGGCGTCCCAGATGCCTGAGACTGAAGGAAGGAAGAGTCTTCGGGTGAGAGTGGGAGGAGGGTTCTGGTGTTGGTAAATTCTCGAAGGAATGGAGCTAAATGAGGGTGCTTTGGAATGGGTTTTGAAGGAAAATGAAGACGCGAACAACGAGGAAGGAAAATGTTGGCAGGGGTAGACCAAAAAGGCGGGTTTAAGGTTGTGTGTTATAGCCATGGATGGATGAATACACACAGAAGCGATGATGTACACTCAATTTTTGCGGTTCAAGATTTTAGAGAGGGAAAAGAAAAATAGCCCAGTAGCCAGTGTATCACTTGGGCTGGACCCGGGGCCTTGGTCCATAACATGACGAAGATGAAGCCTACGTTGTATTTTGGTTTTTTTTTTGTCGGCAGAGATTGGGGGAATTTTTTTTTTCTTTTTGTCGAAGCTCAGTTTTTAATTTTTTTTAATATTATAAGAGTTTATAAAAAAAAATGCAGCAATAGTTTATAGACGTTGGATGGAGTGAAGATCAAAATGCCTTTAATTAAATGATTAAAATAAATGAAAAGAATCATACTATAGTTAAGGGTCATGAATCAATCTAACCCAGGGGTTAAGTTAGGGGCGAGTTATGTCTCATAATCATATTTAACTCGTTTGCAGTAATACAAACTATAGTGGGAACATCTACGGAGACAGCATTAGTGCTGATTGGCTTAAACTAATCTCAATGCCCCATAGCACTAAACACGGAACCAGCACTCGCGCTGTTCCCATGTGAACCAAGCCCACCCCACCTCATAAAATTAATAGTTGAAACAACTCGCGGATCGTATTCATCTTTTTAATAATTTCCACCAAAACTAGAAAAATTTCAAGTGAACTCTTTTGAACAATTGGTTGACAAGCTTATTAGATTTTTCATATTTCCAATTTCAGCGGTGGATGGTCATAAACTATGAAAACGATGAATTAATGTTATGCTTCCTTATTCAACCGGACAGAAGTTCGGGTGGACATCCCCATTTGTTATGCTATTAGGCACTTGACAGATAAGACTACAGTAGAGCAAGAATCATTGCCGCATTCTTAGGGTCAACACTCCATTTACAGGATAACTTGATCATGGGATATTGTCTGTAATTACAATTATTCTATTTCCTAATTTATACTCATGTAATCAGTATATATATATTGTACATATCGAATACAAAACTGAGCCAATTAACCTCTTCATTATCTGTTCTTATATGGTATCAGAGCCTCTTCTCTCACGAGATTTTGCTCCTTTGATCCTCCCTCTTTTCTTCCTCAATTAATCATGTCAGAAATGAGTGAAAACATCAATTCCATTTCAAAAAACCTTCTACCCGATTCTTCATCTTCAATTGGTGATATTATCACCATTAACACCACAACACAACTCCCTCTGAAATTAACCCCTACCAATTTCTCATCCTGGAAAACTCAGTTTGAAATCTTAATGCTTGGCCTTGACCTTGATGGCTATCTCGATGGCTCTTTTCCTTGCCCACCAAAAACAATCACTCATGAAAACCAGATTGTTTCAAACCCAGATTATCGTAAATGGCTTCGTCAAGATGCTCTTATTCGTCATGCGATTCTTTCCTCATCCACTTTTGCCATTCAACCTTCACTTAATGGTTTAACAACAGCTGCTCAAGCTTGAAAAAAACTGAATGAGACCTACGCAAATCGCTCTCGTACTCGATATCTCACACTTCGAGATGTTCTCTCCAACATCAGCAAAGAAGGAAAATCTGTCTCTGAATATATGCAAGCCATTAAAACAGTGGCTAATGATCTAGCCTTGATTGGGCATCCCCTCACAGAGGATGAAATTGTTCATCATGTTCTAAGAGGCCTCACTTCCGAATTCAAAGAAATCAGTGCTGGAATCCGGGCACGCTCCGAAGCTATTTCTTTCGAGGAACTTCATGAAAAATTATCTGATCATGAAATGTTCTTAAAGCTTGATGATGCTCGTAAAGATTCCAACCAGTTTACTGCTCAATACTCTCAACGATCAAGCTCCAACAGCAGCGGTAGAAGGTACAACAACAACTCATGGCACAATCGGCATCCACACAATCGGAACAACAACTCTCGGCCCCAGAATCCCAACACCTTTCAGCCTTTCAAAGGTAACGGTGGCAACTTCCAAGGTAACTATAACCAAGGGAACAAAAACTATCAGCAGTGGAACACACAACCTTGGCGCGGAAACTCAAACAACCAACCCAAAACAGTGTGTCAACTATGCGATAAACCTGGCCATACAGCTCGCTCTTGCAGAACCTCACCTCAAGCCCACTATACTACCAGTGAGACAAACAACAACACCAATTGGATCTTGGATTCTGGAGCCTCTCATCACATCACTTCTGATCTACAAAATATGGCTATTCACTCTGATTATGCAGGTAACGATGGCATAATAATCGGTGATGGCTCAGGTATATCGATAACTCATACTGGCTCTACCACTCTTTCCTCGTATAATTCTACTTTTCAACTTAATAATGTTTTGTGTGCTCCCTCAATTAAAAAGAACCTCATCTCTGTTTCCCAATTTTGCAAACAAAACAATACCTCCATTGAATTTTTTCCTAACAATTTTGTTGTGAAGGATCTGCACACGGGGGCATCGCTTGCCAAAGGCCGGAGTAATGGAAATGTCTATGAGTGGCAGCAACCATCTCAACCATCTTCTCAACTTTTTCTCTCTACCAAAGGCTCTCTTACTCAATGGCACCAGCGCTTAGGACATCCGTCTAACCGCATTCTTCACCAAATTGCTTCCCATCACTCTCTTAACATTTCCAAGTCTCCTATTTTTAGTCACTGTAATTCTTGTCTTTGCAATAAAAGTCATCGGCTTCCATTTGGACCTAACACCTTGTCTAGCTCTAGACCTCTTGAATTAATTTATTCTGATGTCTGGGGCCCTGCTCCTGTACTTGGTATTGATCAGTCACGATATTATATAATTTTTGTAGATCATTACACAAAGTACACTTGGCTTTACTTGCTCAAATTAAAATCTGAAGTCCCACTCATCTTTACTCGTTTTAAAAATTTAGTGGAAAATTATTTTCAAACAAAAATTCTCACTCTATACACCGACGGTGGCACCGAATACAATGGTGTTCACACTACCGCTCTTAACCTTGGCATTCAACATATGACCTCACCACCATACACACCCGAAATTGTTGGAACAGCCGAACGGCGTCACCGCCACATTGTTGAAACTGGTCTTACTCTTCTTCATCAAGCTTCTCTCCCCCTCTCATTCTGGCCTACAGCGTTTCTCACTGCCATATATCTCATTAATCGTCTTCCAACTCCTATTCTTTCCCATATCTCTCCCTTTGAAAAATTATGCATTTCTCCAAATTACACCAAATTACGTATCTTTGGATGCCTTTGTTATCCTTGGCTGAAACCGTACACCAAGCACAAATTACAACCAAGATCAAAACCCTGCATTTTTGTTGGCTACTCCATTGCTCATAATGCCTACAAATGCTTTGACCCTGACACTGCCAAATTCTTCATCTCTCGTCATGTCCTCTTTGTCGAGGATAACTTTCCCGGCATCCCAAATCAAGGCACTTCCTTTTCCTTGACCGAGTCTGTGTTGAATCGCTGGTATCTTGACTCACCTACCTCCACACCATCTTCCCATCCACAAACATCCGGCATCTTGGGAGCATGCCCATCTTCTCTAGACTCTCCCATCACTCACCTCAAATCTCCACCGAGTTCGCGTCCAAAACCATATGTGTCCAACACTCATGGATTGCCTCGCTCATTCCCTTCTCGTCCATCACCCTCCAGTAACTCTCGGGATAGTGCACCCCACTCTTCGACATCTCCTTCCCCAACTAGCGCAAGTACTTCCCCTTTGCCAGATCGCTCCATGACTGCATCCTCAGAACATGTAACTACCTCTATTCCTGTTTCTTCACCTTCATCCTCTTATACTCCCTCAACATCACATTCACTTTCTCCTACAACCCCAAACTCCATCACACCCACGACTTGTCGTTTAGACACCATTGTTTCCACTCACCCAACACACCATGAAAACTTGCCCCCACACGACTTGTCACCTCATTCCCTCAAATCACCTGACGACCCACCAATCCCCCCTCCCCAACCCTCCCATCGTATGGTTACTCGATCCCACAACAATATTGTCAAACCCAACACCACTCCTTCTGATTATCACCTATACATGACCTCATGTCATTCTACTCTTGATACCACAGAACCCGCTACATTTCGTCAAGCCCAAAAACAACCAAAATGGCGTCAAGCCATGACTGACGAATTTGATGCCTTAACCCGTAACCACACATGGGACCTGGTTCCCTCTCATCCCTCACAAAACATTATTGGTTGTAAGTGGGTTTACAGGATAAAGAGGCACGCCGATGGGTCTATCGAACGTTTCAAGGCGCGTTTAGTAGCAAAAGGATTTCATCAACGGCCTGGCATTGATTTTCAATCCACATTCAGTCCCGTAGTCAAACCTACCACTGTTCGTCTTATTCTTACACTGGCACTTCACTTTGGATGGCCCATTCGTCAACTGAATATCAATAATGCCTTTCTTCAAGGCCATTTGGAGGATGATGTGTATATGGCTCAGCCACAAGGGTTTATTCACACTGCTTATCCCACTCATGTTTGCAAATTACGGAAAGCTATATATGGTCTTCGTCAAGCACCCCGCGCTTGGTATAATGAGCTCCGTTCCTTCCTTCTTGCTCAAGGATTCAGTAATTCCAGGTCTGACACATCTCTCTTTATTTTCTCTCGTCATGGATTAACCCTTTATTTGTTAGTCTATGTTGACGACATCATTATCACCGGGACTTCTCTTCCCTTGGTCAACCAATTCATTCATCGTCTCGGTGCATGCTTCTCTCTGAAAGATTTGGGTTCTCTTCACTACTTTCTCGGTGTTGAAGCTACTTCCACTTCTTCCGGGCTTCTTCTCACTCAGAAAAAGTATATTCATGATCTTTTGGTCAACAACAATATGCAAGACTGCAAGCCTGTCTCTACACCTTTATCGGCCACCGAATCTCTCTGCCTTAATGATGGTAGCCCTTCTGTTGAAGCTCGACCTTTTCGTAAGATTGTCGGTGCTATGCAATACCTCTCCCTCACTCGGCCAGATATCTCCTTTGCTGTCAACAAATTGTCTCAATTCATGCATCAACCTACTGAGCAACATTGGCGTGCAATGAAACGTGTCATTCGTTATCTCTCTGGCACCATCTCACATGGTCTTTTTCTCCACCGTCACACTCCTCTTCAGCTCCATGCCTTTGCTGACGCAGATTGGGCAGGTGATCCTGACACTCGCTCCTCTACCTCTGCCTATGTAGTCTTTCTCGGTGCAAATCCTATTAGCTAGAGCTCTAAGAAGCAACCCACTATTGCTCGCTCTTCCACCGAAGCTGAGTATCGTGCTGTTGCCTCCACTACTGCTGAAATTAATTGGATTCAAAATCTACTCAGTGAGCTGCGTCTTAGCTTTTCAATCACGCCTACAATCTATTGTGACAATTTGGGTGCCACTTATCTTGCTGCAAATCCTGTCTTTCATTCTCGCATCAAACATTTGGCAATTGACTATCATTTTGTCCGTGATCAAGTTCTTAAGCGTCTACTTCGTGTTAGTCACGTACCCTCCTCTGATCAACTTGCAGATTCACTTACCAAACCGTTGAATCGAAGACTTTTTGAAGCACATCGGGCCAAGATTGGAGTCCATTCTGGTACCCCAATCTTGCGGGGGCATATTAGGCACTTGACAGATAAGACTACAGTAGAGCAAGAATCATTGCCGCATTCTTAGGGTCAACACTCCATTTACAGGATAGCTTGATCATGAGATATTGTCTGTAATTACAATTATTCTATTTCCTAATTTATACTCATGTAATCAGTATATATATATATTGTACATATCGAATACAAGACTGAGCCAATTAACATCTTCATTATCTGTTCTTATATATGCCTTCCGGTCGGATTTAATTAAGATAGGCGGAGGATTCGGAACTCGCAGAATGTCAATTTTAGGACCCTATTTGGGCGGGGTCGATGATAGCCTCATGTGATGAGTACGTTGCATAAATCTATCTTGTCGGCGTTCCCAGTCCAAGAAACCAAGCGATAAATGTCGTGGGCTTTGAATTGAATTATCAAATGGGCGACGCGACCACTCTCCTATTCAGCACCCCATGGTTTGTAAGCTTCTCCATTTTCAAAATAAAATATATACCACAGTTCGAATAATCCATTTATATTATTGTTTTTGAATTCTCAACCTTGACTCCGTTTGATTTTTGAATTTATCTTTTCATACAAGTATGGAGGCATTATAAAAATCTGAAAATATCTTATTTATTGGAAGTGATAATATTAATAAACAAAACTTAATTGATAATCTTCAATAATTGTAGTGTTAATGGTTTATTAAATCTTCCGTCTGTACACGTCGGGGAATCGATCATGAATTTTGGTTTTTTTATACCTTTTAATCACCGACATTTTATATTTGTTGCCATCAATTTAACATAAAATAATAACTATTATACATTAATTTTTATCCAAAAGTATTTTTTTAAGTACAATTAAATAATTATATTAAATTAAGTACAAAACATTAACTATTTGAAGATAACAAAAACAACGGCATAAATGAAGTATATATACTATGGTTGGTTTTATAGGGATGACGTTAGCAGTGGGAGGCGGCGCGAGAGATAATGTTCAGCGGTCGCCGCTTTTGGGCCTCATGATTAAGATTTTAGGTAGATTGCACATACGCACCTTTTTCCCTCTCGTCCTTTCTTCAATTTGGAATCCCTTATAATATTTAATATTAAACCGTCGACGCCCCTCCATTTTGTCGACATGGTGAGCACCCCATGTTTCCAGGCGCCAGCCCGTATTGGAAAACCCATCCCTCCTCCCACTTGGAAATTAACTGGTATTGGCAAAGTAAAAACTTTCTCGTTTACCAGCACCACGTGCTATGTCTTAAAATCAGTGTTAACAGACGACTAATCATTTGACCAACAGCTTAGTCGCTCACCATAATTAGACGATTGATCAAATGATCAGTTGCCTAGTCAAATTGCGTGCCGTGCTCTTTCTGTATAGCATAAAATCTAAATCCGTTTACTAACAGCTATAGTTAGTTTTATAATTATCTAAATCCACAGAACAAATGTAATTTGCTGGCTTTATAACGAAGCCCCTCCTTAAACCATTCTCGTCAACCTCCCACTAAAATACATGTCCTATCCTATGATATTTTGATCCAGAGACACAATTCTCTTCCAATGACAACTAATAATGGCCCCAACATCGATACGTTGCCGGAAGAGTGTGTTTCCACCATTCTATCCTACACATCTCCACCGGACGCATCTAGATTTTCCTTGGTATCCTCCACCTTCCGGTCACCGGCGCTTTCTGATTTGGTTTGGCGGAGCTTCTTGCCCTCTGATTATGAGGACATCGTCTCAAGGTCTGTCAATCCCCTCCTTTTTTCTTCCAAGAGACACCTCTTTTATGCTCTTTCCCGTCCAATTCTCATCGACGGCGGCAACAAGGTACCCTTTCTTTCCATTCCTTTCGTCCTTCTCTCCCTTTTCTGCAATTCTCCACATTAAAATCATAGTCTCCTGCAGATTTTCCAATTGGACAAGTCCTCTGGTAAAAAGTCTTACATCCTGTCTGCAACCGAGTTATCTGTAACATGGGGCAACGACCCCATGTTATGGAACTGGAGACCAATGCCCGAATCAAGGTAAATCTCGAGTCTTGCCAGCAAGCGGCTACAAAATAATATTATCTGGTTAGCTACACCAAAGTTGTAAATAATGTTGCAGGTTTCCCGTGGCGGCTGAGCTCAGAACAGTGAGCTGGTTAGAAATTCAAGCCAAAATCAGCACTGGGATTCTAACACCAAACACTTGTTATGCAGCTTATCTTATCATGAAGCTCTCCCACCGTGCATATGGGCTTGACACCGCAGCATCCGAAGTATCAGTTGAAGTGGGAAACAAAGTGCGGAGGGGGAAGGCATATTTATGCCGTAAAGACGAGAAGAGGCATAAGATGGAGAACCTATTTTATGGGCACCGAAGAGAGATGTTAAGAGAAACAGAGATTCAAGAAGATCACATTCACAGGGTTCCATCCAAAAGAGAGGATGGGTGGATGGAGATTGAGCTGGGGGAGTTTTTCAGCGGTGAAGGTGATGAGGAGGTCAAGATGAGTCTGAAGGAGGTGGGTTATCAATTGAAAGGAGGGCTTATCCTCGAAGGCATTGAAGTGAGACCAAAACAAGTTTGACAGAGGGGAGGCCAAGGAAATATTTTCTTTGTTCAAATTTTCTTTGTATCAATCTGTTGTGTCAAGGAAATATTTTCTTTGTTCAAATTTTCTTTTGTTAGTACTAAAGAAGAGAAGTACTTTTACTAGAGTTTCTGAACACTGCTTAAAACAGAGACAAGCAAATACCCAATTGCTTGGTAATCTTGTGTAGCTTATTAGAGATTCAACAAACGAAGGAACGACGTTTCCCAGCTTTATGACAACAAAAAAAACCACCCTTGTAAAAAATGGAATGACGTGCTCTGTTAGGAAAGATGTGCTCATATCCAGGCGGCATGTTGACATACTATTCAGATTCAAGATTATGTTGCCATGCGAGAGAAGAGAGATATTATTGGACAATGTCCCAAAGAGTATTTATAGGACCTTCAAAAGTTCATTTGTTTCTTTCCAGAAATGGAACTTTTGTCCAAGGATTGTTTAAAAATTGCATTATTGCAAATTCATATACGTGTCATAGACTCTCTCTTTTATTTTATCTAAAAACAGCTTATGTACGTGTTATCAGCCTTCAGCAACGAGCTCCCCTTGCTTAGAGGAAAATGAAAATTAATAAAGCAAGATAATTGTCCAAATTAAAGCATGGTTTGGATGGGTTTCACTAGAATTTATAATTATAATATATATAATTAATGTGGTCAAGGTTGATGCTCGGGTTTCATTAGTAAATAAATAAACGAAAGTCTTTGAAATCACTTCTTCTTTTTTCAAATAAAGAAGTTAAATTAATACAGTACTGGAAGCGTGGGCCTCCAAAGCGAATGGGAAAGTGAAAAGTCCCGTCTGAACATGAACACGAATGATAAGAGGTTCAGTTGGGGGAGTATTTTCACTGAAAAAGATCCGCTGGAAGAGATCTCTCCGTGTGATTAATGTTTTAAAAGTTGCGTTTCAACAGAAAAACAAAAATATTATTAAGTTGAAATTCAACCAATCGGTGAGGCCAACATCTAAATTAAATGGAATAAATACATACATATATATATATATAAAAACATAAATATAAGAATTTAATCATAATTTTTTTTAACTGATCATAGTTTTGTTATTGAAAAAAAA
The DNA here is from genome assembly GCA_037074535.1 of Gleditsia sinensis. Classification (NCBI taxonomy): domain Eukaryota; kingdom Viridiplantae; phylum Streptophyta; class Magnoliopsida; order Fabales; family Fabaceae; genus Gleditsia; species Gleditsia sinensis. The sequence goes on from CM073464.1 coordinate 83,197,203, forward strand.
GTATACAACTGAGTTTTTTTTTTCTTTTGGTTTGATGAAAGATTAAGTGGACCTCAAATTAAAAAAAAAAAAACTGAAAACTTAACTATATTTTTAAAAAATGAAATTATAAAGAATGATAGTCTAGAAAAGAAACACTGTGTGGTGCAGTGGCGAGGTTTTCACACATATTCCTCAGCAATATGGAGAGGTGCCAGTTCACCAGCTGAGCAGTTCAATGTTCCATCCACTATCTAGTAGTTGTCTTACCCAAGTTGACACCTACAGACAGATCTATTTAATATCTGGCAAGCTCTTCTATATAACCAAACTCCCTCTGCAACCATTTTACTATACCTCCCGCTAAAATATCTGTCTATCTGGATATTTTTTTTATCAGTAAGAGATTCTTACAAGCAAATACACCGACGTCATTTTATTGGTTTCCACTGTCTGATTTCTTTGTCGCTTTGTCTTTTCTCTCCCATGACAACCAGTTGCTCCAACATTGACACATTGCCGCAAGACTCTGTCTCCGCCATTCTATCCTACACATCTCCGACCTATGCATCTATATTTTCCTTACTTTCCTCCTCCTTCCGCTCTGCGGCGCTGTCTGACATGGTTTGGCAGAGCTTCTTGCCCTCTGATTACGAGGACATCATATCAAGGGCTGTCAATCCACTTCATTTTTCTTCCAAGAGAGAGCTCTTTTACGCTCTTTGCCGTCCAATTCTCCTAGACGCGGCCAGCAAGGTACTCTTCTTTCAATTCATTTCTGCCATATTTTTCTACAAATATTCAGATAACAATGATAGTGGGCTAGTATTGATTTCTGATTTTATTTTGCAGAGTTTCCAATTGGATAAGTCTTCTAGTAAAAAATGTTATATTTTATCTGCAAAAGAATTATCCGTAACATGGATCAACGCCTCGATGTTATGGACCTGGAAACCAATGCTAGAATCAAGATGGGTTTGAAGTTTTGTTAGCAAAAGACAACAATAGTGTGGTAAAGTTGTTCCGTTTCTCAAAATAGTAAATGTAAAACAGGAAAAATGAATGATTTTGCAGGTTCTCGATGGTGGCTGAGCTCAGAACCGTGAGCTGGTTGATAATTCGAGGAAAAATCAGAACACTGATTCTAACGCCAAACACACGCTATGCAGCTTATCTCATCATGAAGTTCTCCCATCGAGCATATCGGCTTGGCTCTGCAGCATCCGAAGTATCAGTTGAAATGGGAAATAACGTGCAGAGGGCAGAGTATATTTGTGCCATAGAGAGACTGTGATCCAAGAAGGTCAAATGGTTCCATCCGAAAGAGAGGACGGGTGGATGGAGATTGAAATGGGGGAGTTTTTCAGCGGTGAAGAAGATGAAGAAGTCACGATGAGTTTGATGGAGATGGGTTGTCAATTAAAAGGAGGGCTTATCCTGGAAGGCATTGAAGTGAGGCCAAAACATGCTTGACGAAAGCGGAGACCTAGGATAATTTCCAGTAATCATCTTTCCTTTTCTGGGAATCCTTTCCTGCCTTTGGAGGCTCTTCTTTCTTGGAAGGCGGAGGAAAAAGACACAATAAAACAGAGACACCAAGTGAGAAAGAGGGGATTGGGGCTTGAGTTTCTCATAGATGACCTTTGTGTATAACTGCATATCTTCTGATTCTATCAATTTTAGTTTTCGTCAAGGAAACATTTTCTTAATTCATGATTGTCCTAGAGAATTACTTTTGGCGCACTTGCTCTAGTTTTTGAACGCACACAAAAACGCCAATACCCAATTGCTTGGTAATCTTGAGTACCTTTGATATCGAACAATTTCAAAATTAGTATGATCAACTCACCTACCTACACGGAATCGTCGTGGTCAATAATTACGACTTTATGACCAAAATAGTTTCTACCAGGGAAAACGATATTCACCTAAAAAATACACCCTTTAAACGTACTCTGTTTTTATAAATGTGGTCATGTCTAGTCCTCGTGTCGTCATAATGGCGATATGATTGAGTATATTAAGAGCTTCAGTTTGCACGCTCAAAGATCATTGGTCTCTCTCTCTTTCCATAACATGGAACTTTTGCCGGAGGATTGTTTTGGGCACATCTTGTCATTCACTTCTCCTCAGGACGTGGGTAAGTCCTCCGTAATTTGCTCAATGGTGCGGTTAATGGCAAATTCGGACGCTGTCTGGGAGAAATTTTTACCCCCCAATTATCAAGAAATTCTCTCGAGGCTGGTGGCTCCATTGCTGTGTTCCTCAAAGAAAGACTTGTTTCTCAGTTTAAGTGAACCACATCTAATTGATGAGGGAAGCAAGGTAATCTCAAGACTTCTGTCTACCCAAAATTTGCTTTGATAACAGTCCACTAGTACTAAGTCAAAATTTGATTTTGTAGCAACATACAACATTTACGATGGTACTTACTGTAACCTTGTTGTTGAAACAGATGTTCTCAATTGAGAAAACAAGAGGCAAAATATGTTACATGTTGAGTGCGAGGGAGCTTTCAATTGCATTTGGAAGCAACCCCCTGTATTGGTCCTGGAAACCTCTTCAAGGCTCCAGGTTTCTGTATTATAATTGTAATTCTCAAGTTATTTATTTACTTTACAAAGCCATGAACTCAAACTCAACGAAACAGTGTTTGGTCCTCTTCACCAAGAAAGAAGAAAAACATATATGGCTCTTGTACATTAAAAAGAAGAAAAAAGAAAAACCAAAATTACAAACTCATTCCCATTCGAATTTGTATGTAGATTTGCAGAAGTGGCTGAACTCAGAACCATGTGGTGGCTAGAAATCAATGGCAGTATGGACACCCGAATGCTATCTCCAAAGACAATTTATGGAGCCTATCTTATATTGAAAATCGCCGACCGTGCTCATGGGTTAGATTGGTTGCCGTCGGAGGTCTCGGTGGAGGTTGGTAATTACAAATCAAAAGGGACAGTTTATGTGCGTTCGCCTTTGAAAGAAAGGGAGGCAGTACAGTACCTGAGAACAAAGGCTTCCAAAGCAAATGGGAAAGCCCCTCGTAAGCGTGAAGATGAATGGTTGGAGATTGAGTTGGGGAGTTTCTTCAACGAAGGAGGGGATGGTGAGGTGAGAATGTGGATGAAGGAGGTAAAAGGGGTGCATTTGAAAGGTGGGCTTATTGTGGAGGGCATTGAAATTAGGCCCATACCATTGGAGCAGGCCTCTACCTAATTTGGTAATTTGATTCGCGGCGGTCCAAGAAAGGAGCAAATTCCTCAAAAAACCCTAACCCTAGCCGTTCTCTATAAAAGCCTAATTTGCCATCATAAAAACACTGCACTTGCATCCCCGTATATTCCCTCCTCCCCGGTCGATTTGTTTTTCTTTGGGTTGTTAGATTTGTGTTGCGAATGCAACCAATCGGTTTCCAATTCCCGATGGGTTCACGATGTTGGTTGTAAACATTATATTACGTTAATTGCTTCGGAAGTGGGTTGCATCACTTTGAAATTTGAATTTGGCATCTGCGATGATGATATTTGTGATTCCCAGCTCATTATGAGGCCTTTCTCAAGGTCCGGGAATAGAACCTATCCTACATTTATCTGAGCTTTTTTCTCACAAATTTTTTATTTTTTATTTTACTTGCTTTTGCTCAATCTGTGTGTTTCTAAATAGATGTTTATTCTGGATGTCGTTGTTAGGACAATTTTCTACATCGATAAGAAAGAATGTATCGGGAAAAAAATGAAAGAAAAACATAAAGGGCTAAATGCGTCGTAGAATTTATGAAGGAAAATAAAAAGGAAGAATACTGATTTTGTATCGGTTGCTTGTGAGATTAAGTTTTTACTACTGAAATAATAAAAACATTTCTCCACTGTCAATGTACAGTGGTTTGAGGAATAGAGTCTGATGAAAAAGTGTATTACCCATCTTCAAATTTCAGAATTTGACACTCTTGATTGGGTGCGAAAGAATTCATATATAAAGTTGAAAATTGAACGAGGGAGAGGCCACCTGAGGCTAGCTCAGGTGGGGGGGGGGGGTGGTTTGGGTCAAGACTCAAGAGTGGCGTGTTGGACTCTCACATGTAACAAAAAAAAAAATTGAACGAGGAAGAAAATGAAGAAAGGCCGTAAAAGGGCAAGATGATAGAAAGAAAGATGGAAGTGATTTGAATTGACAACCGCAAATCAGCGTCAATTATATAATCTTTGCGTTTGGGGATGTCAAAATCAGTCTACGAAGTAATGGAGGATAGAAACCATGAAGATGGCAGGGAGAGTGACAGCAAAAATAAGGAGTCAGGAGATAGGGGAGTTACACTGAAATTAGAAGCTAATGAAAAACAGACTAGGTTGCTAACACACAGAAGTCTGGTGGAAAAAATAATTGTTGAAAGACCCCTTAACAAGCAAGCGGTGAAGTCTATGATCCACAAAGGATGGGGAAACCCAGAAGGCTTGAGCATAGTAGACATGGGACTAAACACTTACCTGTTCAACTTCGAGGAGGAGGAAACGGCCATTAGAATCATGGAAGGATCACCATGGAACATCATGGGATATTTACTCAACCTACGCATCTGGAATCCAGAGAAAACCATGCAGGAGATGGATTTTAATTGGGGTCCATATTGGGTTCAAGCCCATGGCCTAATCCTGGAGAACCTGAATATCAAAAATGGACAGATCATTGGGAATAGCTTGGGAGAAATCATAGAGGTGGAAGATCCTGTTTGGGAAGGGAAACTCATGAGAAATTTCCTGCGAGTCAGAGTTCTTAAAAATTTAAAAGAACCGTTTATACCAGGATTCTGGGCCTCAAGAAGAAATCTGCCCAGTGCATGGGTAAGATTAAAATATGAGAGGCTGCTGGAGTATTGTTATAAATGTGGGTGCCTGGGTCATGAACAAAAGGACTGCAAGAAGGAGAAGGAGACCAGGATGGAGGACCACAGTCCAAGATATGGACCAGGAATGGGTGTGCAGCCGGCTAAACCACTGCATATCATAGCAAGGGAGAGCCTGTGGCGGAAGAAGGAAGGCGGCACACGGTGGTGCTCAGGTGAGGACGGAATAGACACAGATACCCAGGAGAAAGAAGGCACAAGTAACAATATGTCAGGTAGCAGTGGGCGCGTTGGTGCAGAAGGAGACAGACCAAGCAGACAAAAGGAAGGAGAAAGTACACTTTTGGTAACCGCCGGAAAGGAAACTGCTAACGATGATCAAGTGGCAGAAAGGGAGCGGGCTCATAGAATAGGGAGAAATCAGATTGCAGAAAAAGGAGAGAGTTCCAGGGAGAGGCTGAACTTGACAGGAGTTGACTTTCTATATGGTGGAGGACAGGCTGTAAGGGTGAATTCCAATATAGTAGAGTTATCAGAAGAAGTAAGGACTGGGCCAGGTAAAGCCAAAAGCCCAGCAGACCCAATAAAGCAACTACAGGCTGAAGTTATTAATTTTATGGGCCCAGAAGTGATGGAGAGGGCCATCTCTGAAATGCAACAAAGGCCTAATGATCCAGGCCAAAAAAGAGGAGAAGATAAGGAACAAATTAAGAGAAACAATCCACGGACAGATTTGACTGAGTCAATGGCAGCTCAAAATCAACAAAATAGCCGGGGGAGTGTGGAAAAAGGGAAGCAGTTGGGGGAGGGGAGGAGGGAACAGAACAGGGGCACCTCAAAGATGGGAATAAAGAAATGGAGAAGAAAGGAAAGGGTGCTAGAAGAAGATCAGGCATACTATGTGGAGATGCCCAGTGAGGAAGACTCAGAGACTGAAACAGGTGGAAAGAAAGAAGATGCAGGAAAATGGGCAATAATTGAGGAAGAACTAACCGCTACAATGATGAAAATTTTAAGCCTAAAAAGAAGGAGACCTGGATTAGAAGACGGGGAAGGTAAAAATGGAAGTGAAAACCAAAAGGAGGAAATCACAGAAGAAGGAGGCATGTACAGAAGTATGAAGAGGCTGAAATGGAGAGATTTTGTAGTAGGGGACAGGGAGGAAAAACCAACACAGGCAGGGGAAAAGGCTGAGGAGGCGGGCCTATCCAAGCCCCACCCCTCCAAATGACAACCATAAGTTGGAACTGCCGAGGGGTGGGGGTTGCCTTGACAGTTCAAGAATTAAGAGACCTATGTCTCAAAAACAACCCCCTACTATTGTTTCTCATGGAAACAAAGGCTAAGGAAAAAAAGATGATTAATTTACAGAGGAAACTGGGCTTTAAGGATATGACAGTTGTAGACCCAAGGGGTAAATCTAGAGGTTTGTGTTTGATGTGGAAGGAGGGCTGTGTGGTGGAAGTGTTAGAGAAGTGTCAGAATTTTATTCACACAAGGGTCAAACTAGAGGAAGAGCAACAGGATAGTTTTAACACATACATTTATGGAGACCCAGACCCAAGGAAAAGGAGACAACTATGGAGGAATATCTCAGGCTTAAATCCAGGTAATTCTGTTGCATGGAGCTGTATAGGTGATTTTAATGAGATTCTGCACCAAAAAGAAAAGGAAGGCGGGAGAATGCACAACAATAGACAAATTGAAATTTTTAAGAGCTTTCTGATGGAAAATGATCTTCAGGATTCCCCTGTTAAAGGCTGCAGGTATACATAGGATAATATGAGGGAGATAGGAGGGGTAAAAGAGAGGATAGATAGACACTTAGCCAATTTCCCTTGGAATTGCAAGTATAAGGATGCTAAAATCACTGCTCTCCCAGCTGTGGGCTCTGACCATAGTCCTCTGATCATGATAACAAAACCCAAGCTCCCCAAGAGGGAGAAAATTTTCAGGTTTGAAGCATATTGGGCAGATCATGAAGACTTCATAGAGGAGGTGGAAAAATGCTGGAGCAGCAATGATAGGGGAGGAAACTTATAGGACTTTGCTCCTAAATTGCAGAGAATGGCAACACATATGGAGGAATGGAAAAAGAGGAGCTTTAAGAGAGCAGACTTCCAGATTCCAAAACTGAAAAGGAAGTTTCAACAGATTCAAAATGGCAAACATTGTAAAGAGGCGATGGAGGAATCCAGGAGGATAAAGAATAAAATTAATAGTCTGTGGAAACAGGAAGAGAAGTTCTGGGCTCAGAGATCAAGGATAAAATGGTTAGAGTGTGGAGACAAAAATACAAAATTTTTCCACCAAACCACTTTACAAAGAAGAAGGAGGAATAGGATAGTAAGAATCAAGAATGAAGAGGGGGAATGGAGAGAAGGGGATACTAACATCCAAGAAACATTTCAGAATCACTTTTTAAGGCTGTATGAATCCACACACCCAGGAAGATGGCCGGAAATTGGGGAAGTCATCCCTAAGGTCGTTACTAGGGAGATGAATGAATCACTTTTGAGGGAAGTGACTGGAGAAGAAGTGGAGAGAGCGGTTTTCAGCCTAGGAGCTATGAAGGCGCCTGGACCGGATAGAATGAGCGACCTTTTTTACCAAAAAGCGTGGGCTGTGGTGAAAGAAGAGGTGATCAGGGCTGTCAAAGAATTTTTTGAAAAAGGTGTGCTGCCTAGAGATCTAAATGAGACACATATTACTCTGATTCCAAAGGTTCAGCAACCAGAATCTGTAAGTCAGTTTCGCCCTATAAGCTGCACTAATTATATTTACAAAATCATTTCCAAAATTATTGTTAATAGATTGAAATTTATTTTGAATGAGATGATTTCGCACAATCAAAGTGCTTTTGTGAGTGGTAGGTTGATTCAAGACAATACTACCCTGGTCCAGGAGGCTTTTCACTCCCTAAAGCTGAATAAAAATAAGAAAAACCCTTATATGGCCATTAAGCTAGATATGAACAAGGCTTATGATAGATTGGAGTGGAATTTCATTAAGAGAGTTTTAGAGGCTTATGGTTTTGATGGGAAATGGATAGACCGGGTAATGGAGTGCATTACAACAGTTAAATATAAAGTAAAGGTGAATGAAAATTTGGGTCCAACCCTCAATTCCCAAAGAGGCTTAAGACAAGGGGATCTTTTGTCCCCCTACCTGTTTATCATGGTAGCTGAGGTGTTGTCAAGGAGTATATCCAAAGCAACAGCAAGGAAGGAAATAGTTGGACTCAAAATATCAAAAAATGCCCTTGAACTAACTCACCTATTTTTCGCAGATGACTCAATTCTGTTTGCAGGTGCTAATGAACAAAATGCAGAAAGGATAAGGAGGATCTTGGAGGACTACTCTATGTTCTCGGGACAGATGATAAATCTGGATAAATCAGGCATCATTTTCAGCAAGGCCACCCCGAGAGACATTAAGGAAAAGGTTCAGAGAATCTTAAACATTCCAATTTGGGAAAACCCAGGAAAATACCTTGGTATGCCAGCTGTATGGGGGAGATCTAAAAGACAAGCTCTAGGATGGGTTATGGAAAGTGTAAAGCAGAAATTATGCAATTGGAAGATGAGGTACCTCACCCAAGGGGGGAAGGAAGTTCTTATTAAGGCAGTTATCCAAGCGATACCCACTTATGCAATGTCAACCATCCTGTTCCCTAAGGCCTTCTGCTCAAAGTTATGCTCTGAAGTTGCAAAGTTTTGGTGGAAAAGCAGTGGAAAAGAGAACGGAATACATTGGGTGAAGTGGGATAAACTTACTAGAAAGAAGAAGGAAGGAGGAATGGAATTCAAAGACTTTAGGAGCATGAACTTAGCACTGCTAGCAAAACAGGCGTGGAGACTGAGAGAAGAACCTAATTCCCTATGGGCTAGCATCCTTAAACAGAGATACTTTCCTGGATCTAACCTTCAGAAGGCAAGGAGGGGCAACCGCAGCTCATGGGCTTGGCTGAGCCTTTGGGAAGGAAAGGAGTTTTTGAATAAACATGGTATCTGGCAAATAGGCGATGGAAGTAGTATAAATATTTGGGAGGATAGATGGCTTAGGAGTGGAGAATTGATTGAAAACATCTCTAATAGTGACCTGGTGAATGTAGCCTCCCTAATTGATCAAGACACCAGGTCATGGAAAATTCCTATCCTCAGAGAAATGCTTTCTGGCCAACAGTTAAAGGAGGTTCTAACCATCCCCATCCCAGGCTCTAACCAACCAGACAAATATATATGGCCCATGACCAGTGATGGGCAGTATAGGGTAAAGAGTGGTTATGAGTTAGCCAAGAAGGAATACCAGGAGAGGGAGAGAAACTCAACCTCCACCTCTACTGTTATCAACCCGAATCTATGGAGAATTTTATGGGAGACCTCTATTCCTAATAAAATTAAAATTCACATCTGAAAAATTCTACACAATGCTCTCCCCACTATGGAGAATCTACACAGAAGAAGGGTAACCCAGGATTTTATGTGCCCGATATGTAATGAAGCTCCGGAAACTCTAGAACACATGTTCCTAGAATGCAAATGGACAAGACCAGCTTGGTTCGGGGTGGACATCCAGAGCCAGACCAACCGAAGAGAGGAACACAAAATAAGTGAATGGCTACATAGTAAAAGTAATGAGTATAAGGATGCACAGAGGGTGGAGGAAAAGGAAGCTATGGCCATGTGCTTTACTATGCTATGGTTTATCTGGAAGGAGAGGAATGCGTATATGTTTGAACAGACAGGAATAGATCCTATGAGAGTGATACAGAAAGCAAAATCCCTAATAGGAAATATTCAAAGAATACACACAAAAAAAACGCATAATTCCAATAACAACAGTGAAGGGGAATCAGCCAGTCAGAGAAAATGGAAACATCCCCCAAGAGGATGGCTAAAAGTTAACACGGATGCAGCTTTCAAGTCACAAGAGACAGAGTGTTACCTAGCGGCAGTGATCAGAGATGATGAGGGTAGGATGCTCACTGGTTTAACCAAGCAAAGCTCAGCGCAATCGGCTTTGGAGGCAGAAGGAAAAGCAATCGAAGAAGCGCTGAAGTTAATCAACAACCTACAACTGAACAAAGTCATCATAGAATCCGATTGCAAGATAATGGTGGAAGTGTGTAACAAAAAAAAACATATATGAAGGGTAAATTATGTTCATAACCTTTTAAGTGAGATTGCCTCTGATGGAACGCAGATCAGGGTCGAATGGGCTCATAGAGACCAGAATGAGGTGGCTCACTCTGTCGTGAAACTTTTGGAGTGCAATCAACTCCAGAGAAACTGGGTTTTCAGACCCCCAATCAGGATCAAGAATTTGCTCAGGAGAGAAGCAGAGAGGGAGGAGGAGAACCCCTAACCCTCTGTGCGCCTTCGCAGATTGTCTCCCACCGAAGTGTTTTGGGTTGCACAGAGTGTGTTGCTCTGTTTTTTCACCCTAGGATCGTGTCTAGATTTTTCTAGAGAGCAAGAATTCTGGCTTTCCCACTATGGAAGCCGAATCTTATCGGGTCTCTCGGAGATGGGCTTTAGCCCGAATATATGTAGTAGGCTTAGGCCTCTTGACCAAAAAAAAAAAAAAATATAATCTCTGCGTTTCAGACGCGTCCACGAAATATCCCTGACCTGTCCTTTCCTTGTACACCCTTTTACCAAACTCTGGCCACCAGCTGCAGCTCAACGATTCACGTTGATACAACCCACCAGGTGTCTTGTTCTTTCCATATCGCATTATTTTGAATTTATTTGAGTTTCTATTTGTATATTTTTTTTTGTCGAAATCAGAATATTCACTGTTGAATACAGTGATTAAACCTGCGCTGGTTTATAGACACCTCAAAAAGTGGAACAGCTGGCTTAAAAATTTAAAATTTTTCATACCTCCATAACTAAAAACAAGGATCGAATTTCTAACCCAGTTAAAGGTGAATGAGCCCCTCCATGTATTTTCTTTAACATACAATTAATTTTATTAAAATTATTGAAACTGTACTTTACTTTTATATATCTGATATTATAAAATTTAAATTTTGGATAAGTTTTAAAAACTTTTGCTTTTGTTAAGCGATAGCACGTATTTATTTCAACAGGAACCAGCACGTCCCCTGAAATCCGAGGATGAAAACAAGGACGTCCACATCCTACGGGGGACCATTTGTGCACCCATTCCCTCCCTCACGATGTTCTGTTGCTTTTGCTCGCATGCTTCCATGTGGATCTTATTATTCATTTGCGCAAACCCATTCAACAACTCTCCCCTTTTATTCTCTATTTTGATTTTGATTTTTTATTTTTGAATACATTCACCAGTGTATTTTCTGTTCAATTTCGTTTTAGGTTTTTATCTATACGAATTATATTTAATAAAAATAAATGATAAATTAATTAAAAATTAAAAAATTAATTTTTAATTGAAAGCTGTTAATTAAAAGTTAAAAACTGATAAACTAATTTATTGAATTAGAAGTATTTGATAAAATTAATTATTGAATTCATTGATAAATGTAAAATGACATAAAATAATATATTTATATATAATTTATCATTTTTTGTTAGTAATTACATTTTATTATATAATCTCAAAAAATATAAAATAAATATATCATCTAAAGTTTCACAATAAATTAATAATATTATTATAAATTTTTTTATTTCAATAAATACTTTTAAATTTTCATTTATTGTGTCACTATTAATAATATTTGAAAATTCATCATAAAATATATAATTTGAATATTACTCAAACATAGTAAAAATAAATATTATCTTATGAATATGATAATGTTAAAATTTATATAAAATAATAAAGATAAAAAAAATTATAAAAATTATCAACTAAAAATTATACGTTATTTAAAATAATGTATGATAAAAAGTTATAAACTACTCAAATAAATTTATTTATCAAATATCTTTAATTTGATCAAACAAATTTATAAATTAATCAAATAAATTATAAATTAATTTATTTAACTTGTCAAATATACTCACGATTAAATTAAATTCTCCCTCAACCAAAATCAAGGCATAAACCAATAATTAGGTTTTGTAGAAATTTAAATTGACTTCAAATTCTATAATAAATATATGCAACTTCAACAAATGGAATTAATAATATTTAGCCTATTAAAAAAACAAAATTTAATTGCTCTTAATATATTGCATATCAGTTACTTATTATAATTGTAATAATAATAATAATAATAATAATAGAGTTTTAACCTATTATCAAGTCGATGGTGTAATTAGAATGAGTACGCAAGTCCCATGTGGATGAGCATGTGTTTCCTTAAAATATCTATTATTAAGTTATTTAAATGTTAATGGATTAAATCACGGTACAACATAGAATATTAGTTTTCAAGTTACGAGACTGACAAAACATTTTTTTAAAATAATAATAATAATAATAATACTGACAAATCAGACCGTAGGGAGTTAACTAATGCTATCTTTCCCAATTTTAAAATGCGTACTTACTCAGGCGGCTACAAACTAGATACAGAATTTGATCAAAACAAACTGAGTAGTTGATCAACTTCATTAATTAGGATTGCATGCTCAAAAATCCCTCTACATTGGCTTTCTCATTCTAATCTCGAGGCCATGGAAGCGGTTCTGGTTTTAAAACCTAATGCATAGCGTTACACCTGTCAAAACTTTGCCACCTTAAACTCGGTCTCCCATTTATTCCCTTTGTTCCAACCAGCCGCAGGTTTTCAACGCTTCCCAAATCCCACTCGTTCAATTCCATGTTCTTTCTCTACTCCACTCACACGTCTCCCTCATCCCTTCTCTTACCAAAATGTCCGAATCCGAAATTTCAACCAGAAGCCTCGCCGACATACCCGAAATTGCCGCCATAAGATTCGGAGTTGATCTCGTATCTGCTGCCAGAAGAAACATCGGGTTCTTGAGGACTGTGGCCGGCTCTCACTGGCTTCACCACACACCCACTCTCCTCGAAGCCATCCGAAGGTCCCCTCTTTCGCCTCCCCTCTCATCATCTCATTTCATGCTGCCTCTTTACAAGTTTTTTTTTTTCTCAGGTATCATCAATTGTGGATGCCCTTGATTTCTGATCTTACCGTGCCGGATTCACCGCCTTCCATGATCGTTCCTCCCCTTGATGTTAACTGGGTTTGGTTCTGTCACACATTAAATCCGGTAAGCTTCTGCTCGGTCTCTGAGAAGAATGTAAGATCATCCACATGAAAACTATTTCTTTCACTTCTTAAATTCCTTGAACTTTTTTTTTTCTTTTCAAGTAATGGACAAAAGCTAAAAGTGGAAAATGAAAATTAACAAAAACTCTTTAATTCCTTTGGATGCCAGCAACCTCATTCTTCTCTAATCAATTTAATGCCAACTTATTTTCCCAGCAACCAAACAAAAAAGGAAGCCTGCTCGGATTTGACATCTAGTGTCTAATTTTTTAAATGATTTAGGTAAGTTACAGGGAATACTGTGAGACGAAATTTTCGAAACTTATTGGGAGACCGGCAATCTTCGACGAAGAGAACGAAGAGTACTCATTGATGAGATGCCTAGAAATTTGGAACCGGAAATACCCTTCAGAGCCATTTGAGAATGAAGTGAATTCTGATTCCCAGGATTATGTAGTCGATACGAATGACGATTTATTTAAACAAGTTGCAAAGCATAGGTTGTTGTACTCGAAGTTTTCAGAGCCGTATAGGTCGGAGGTTGTCTACTTAATAGCTGCAAGGCAGAGATACACGGCATTTTTGTATATGGCGCAGAGGTTCGCCGATGGGTCTTGCCGTTTGGTACCTACTTCGGACATCGTGTTAATGTGGCTGACCCACCAGGTGTGTTAATAAGTTTTTCCCCATTACTCCCTCTTGTTGCTATCTTTGTCGTTGGTGGAATAGCGACGTGGCCTTCTTTCTTCAATATACAATTACAATACTTCGGGTGCTTTTCTTTTTCTCTCTCCGGCTAATACCTTTAGGCTTCTATATGTCATCTTTCTTTCGAGCCTCCAGAGTCATGGTCCATGTTTTTGTTTATTACGTTCGTTCTTTTTTTCGGCCCCCTATTGGTTTTTCCTTTATGTGAATCAAAGTGCTATAGAGTCATGGAACAACGCATGCAAAGTTATATTAGGGGAATTTTTTTATATATATAAAAAAACAGAGAAATAGGAGAGAAAAACAAGAAGAAAGGAGCTTTGGGTCATATACTGTTCTTGGAGAAGTTCACTTTGTAAACTTTTTGGACTGGAATATTCAAGAGTGCACTTAAAAAGTAGGCTGAATTTCAGTAGTAATTAATTGAAAAAAAAGAGGGGTAAAGTCACTTAAAGTCCGTAAACTATATTCTATTGTTCAATTAAGTCTATCAACTTTTATTTGTTCAATGGAACATACTATTTCCTAATATAGTTAAGAGAAGGGTCAGAGTTGAAATTACAACTGTCAGTGTTACCAAACTGACTTAACATTTGAAATTTGAAAGCTAATGTACTTGATTGAATAAAACGACAGTAGATAAGACTTAATTGAATTCGAACATTGAAATAAAGTTTATAGACTTCTTGTGGCTTTATTTTAGAAATTAATGGTTTAGATTTTCACCTACCATCCAATCATTGAATGATATTTGATGTGATAATTCTCATCAGAACAAATATAAGTTATCACCTGGGCCTAAGTATAGGCCCTTTGGTGAAGTGGTTCTGTTTGAATAGACAAACTCAACTGCTGAAAAGAGAAGACGACTAATTCTTCGAGGATATTCCTGAATATTAGTTTTATATTAAATATGGTTTTTTGTACTTTCTGTAATATAATCATATATGTGTACTTTTAATTTTACCAATCCGATCATCTTTATACTGGCTTATCCACCTTTTCTTTTCGGTAATTTTCTTCCTCACTTGTTTCTTCATTCTCTCTGTTTCCCTTTTTATGACTCCATCAATAACTCCTCAAATTTTAATGGAGTAGAGCTACCCAACAGTGTATATGGAAGACTTAAAAGCATTGGCCTTAGAGGGTGATCTGTGCAAGGTGGTGGCAACTCTGTGGGAAACCCCAAAGGAAAAAGAATTCGAAGTAACCAAGAAGTTGTGGGACAGAGCATTTAACCAACCTTATGAGAGAGCGGGTGGAGGGGTGGCTTTGACATTGGAACAAGTTACAACAATCAAGTCCCCATTCTACTGGGAGGAATCAGACACAGATGTCAATACAAAATACAGGTCTATGCTTCCAAGATTCTTACTTGAGGTCAATTTCGTTTTATCCTTCTCTTTCACTGTACTCTTGTTTTCCCTTTTATGCCTTGTGGTGGGTGTATGTGATCCGGGATCGCTCTCTCCTGTTAAGTCTATGCGAGTATATCACACAATAATGTGCATCATGCAGGTCTGTGTGTTTCTTAGGCTTAACTCCAGGATAAATTCTTTGCAAAAGGATATAAACCGTGATTTCCTACGCCTACGAATAGTAAGGTGTCATGGCGAGCTAAAGCTAAATAAAGCCTTATCCAGTTTCCCCTTTGATTCATGGCAAAAAGCCTGGCAACTTTACTGTGAGTTTGGGACTAAGGGAGTCATCCTTGAGCATCGTCGTCATGGTGGTAACTGTCTAAAAGGAAGCAGCTTGCAAGACACTATTACATTTCGCTGGAATGACTTGTTGAGAGCAAATTCTCTAACTTTGGAAAAGGAACTTAGTCAACAAGTGACTGTTGTTGCTTCAATAACCCCACCAGTTCAAGCACCATACTTGTTGAAATGTGTTCCCGATCGAGTCACAGATGATTCAGGGGCAATGATATCTGATGTAATTCTAAAGATGAATAATTATCATCCACAAGAAGGCCGGTGGTTGTCTCGCACAGTCCTTGATCATGCAGGGAGAGAGTGTTTTGTCATTAGAATTAGGTGAACTTTCATAACTCATAAGTTGGCAAAGTGAATCCTGTGATACCATTTGGTGCATGCTTTAAATAAAGACAAATGTTGGTATTACAGGGTAGGAGGAGGGTTTTGGAGAAGAGGAGGTGAAACTCCTTCGGCTGTGAAATGGGAAGATAGGATTATAGAGATACGAGAGGGGTCTTGGTCTTACGTTGCTGATTCCATTGGTAGAGCCCCTGGTACGTTTTGCGTATGTGTTACATAACGCTAGATATGATAATTCTCCTTCCATACTTGTGAATGAAGTCTCATGTATTTTGTTTTTTGTTTCTGTCTAGTACAGAGAAGGTTGTAGGCACTGCAAATCCAAAAGAACCAGCAGAGCAATGGAAAGCCTCATGGTGCTTTTCAACAGGAGATGAACTGATTATACAGTGGGAATCATCCATGTCCATGTCAGGTCTCAGCTTTTGGTTGAGAAACCAAACATCTCAAGAGTCATCGGTAGAGTGGAGACTTCTTTAATTACCATCCTGAAATATAAAATAATAATAATATTCAGGTTGTTAAGTTGGAATCATCAATTGCAGGTGAAGTTATTGAAAGGTAGGCAAATGCAGTATGAAGTGAAGGATATAAAATGGAAGACCCAAATAGAGGAAGAGGAAGATGAGGAGGGGTTTGTGACACTTGTCCGTTTCACAGAAGAGAACCCAAATGGAAAAGCAACGGCTCTTCTGAATTGGAGGCTATTGGTGGTTGAGTTATTGCCGGAAGAAGATGCAGTAGTGGCGCTTCTCCTTTGCATTTCAATACTGAAAAGTGTATCAGAAATGAGAAAAGAAGACGTGGGAGGTTTGTTGAGGAGGAGAAGAATGAAGGAGCAAAAGCTTGGAACTAGAGATTGGGGCTCAGTTATGCTTGATTCATCTTCATGGTCCTCAAGTATTGATTCGCCTTATCTTCAACCCTGGCATTGGAATGCTGACGCAGTGATGGCATCTGATGTGGCATATAATCTCAAAAGGCAACCTCCACTAAATCAATCACCAGCCGAAGGCAGTGATAAGTTATACAAGCGTGGACTTTTAAGTTAAAATTTAAGTTCAAGAGTCACAGTGGAAATCTGTGTTGTACACAAATTTAAATATTCAATAACGTTTGATTCATTTTCTCCGTCAGTTAAAAATTAACTGTACGCACCTTAGGATGGACGGAAAAGAATAGAATGATGGAAGAAATCAATTAAATCACTTTGAATAGATATTACTCTTATCCTTTTGGGCATAATATTATTCTTATTCTTCACTGATTTTTTTATTATAAAAATAAAAATAAAAATAAAAAGAGGGTAGAAAGCAGGAGTGAGACGTCGTGGTGGAGCCCACCTCTCGTTGTCGTCGGTCAATTGCTGAGTACAGGAGTGCCGTTGGATTTAGGTGCTTTTTCTTCCCTTCTATACATGGAAACTCAGCAGGTTATATAGGTACGATCGCTGCCTGGTGGCCCAGATATCCTTAACCGTACATTGTCGTATCAACGTAAGAATCCCATTGCAGTGATTAATGCTTTCATCACTCGACGCGTGTATACATATCCATCACATCCCTTTCAAATCCTACGGTGTAGATCCTCCTTCGTGTTTCCAAATGCTAATCGCATAATGCCTACAGTGTCCTGGCATTTTGAACGAACACACGATGGTTGAGGAGAAAGACAAAAGAGTCGAAAATAGTTTTCTTATGATGTATCCGTATACACATTTGTACGTATGTACTCAAATAGGATTTAATTTATATTAATGTTCCTTGTTAAAATGAAAAGAAGAAGGGCATTTGTGGTAAATGAGGTTAAAGTTGGGCAACCAATTCACATCAAAAAGTATGACTGATAGTTTCCGCAGACTGAAGGGTACAACTCTGCACATGCCCGTACATGAGAAACACACTCTTTCTCTGTGCTCTTTCTGGTTTCACCCCTGTAACCATTTTCACTTCCCTGCGCTTCTTCGGTTCATCAAGCTACGAGTTTCCTTACCGTTGAAAATAAAGGTGGCGGACACAATGAATCCACCCCCAGAGGAAGCTCATCGCAGATTACTTCGGACAATCTCCAAACCCTCCCATCACCCTCTTCTCCACCTTCGCCTTTTATTTTTGTTCGTTCCAACCTAAGCTGAAACCTCCATTAATCCATTTCCTTGATTTCAACGTCAAATCTTAGCCTTTTTTTTTTTTTTGTACACTGAACCAAGGACTTCAATTTCCACGGCTGGTAGAATTCGGAATTTTTTTTTTAATGTTTTCTGAATCAATTCTCTGTCTCTTAACCGAAGACCTGCTTATTGGAGTTCTTGGCAAGCTCAGCTCCGACGCGGATCGGAAATCATGGCGTCTTGTTTGCAAGGAGTTCCTCCGAGTCGAATCGCTGACTAGGAGAAAAGTCCGGATCCTTCGTATAGAGTTCTTGCTCAGATTGCTTCAAAAGTACCGTAACATTGAGACACTAGACCTCTCATTATGCCCACGGATCGACGATGGAGCTGTATCAGTGCTACTGAGTCGGGGCTCACTACATTGGACTACAGGACTAAGGAGGCTGGTGCTGTCTCGGGCAACTGGGTTGGAATATTCCGGTTTGGAGCTGTTGGTTCGGGCATGTCCTTTGCTAGAGGCTATTGATGTTTCCCATTGTTGGGGATATGGGGACAGAGAGGCAGCTGCGCTATCATGCGCAACTAGGTTGAGGGAGCTTAAGATGGACAAGTGCTTGGGGGTCACCGATGTTGGGTTGGCAAAGATAGCTATTGGGTGTAGCAAATTGGAGAGCTTGAGTTTGAAGTGGTGCTTGGAGATTTCTGATCTGGGTATTGATCTTCTTTGTAAAAAGTGCTTGGATTTGAAGACTCTCGATGTTTCATATTTGAAGGTTAGTTTGACTTTCTAGGCCAGAGATAGCATCTTTATCATGTTTGGCAATGACTATTGGAAATTCACAATGATTATGATTGTATGAGAAATTCTTTGGAATCCAAGAGACATAGCTGTAGCAGTGACAATAGCACAAAACAGTAACTGATTTATTTTGGTCTTATTTTTTAATTCTATAGGATATTTGAGGTGTTGGTTTTGGGTTTTTTTCACCTTGAACAGCTGGTGCTAATATCTGAACTAGTTTTCCTTGTACACTAATACTTGTTAGGTTGATAGGAAATTACAGTAATTGAAGAGGGAACTGATTTCTAGATTTCAAAATTTGAGTGCAATGAAAAGACAAAATTTAGGAACAGTTTTAAAAGTGTTTGCAATGAAAAGACAAAATTTATGGCTCAACATTATGTGATAGACTCTTAAAAAATTTCTCCATTTGTCATGTTTTTATTGTGAAAACTCATACCAAACACTTAAGCAACTTTACCTAAGTTTTTTCCCAATGAAAAACAGATAGAGAATAAAGAGCAACTTTATTCATTGCTTGAGTAAGGACAATGCCATGTCGTACTGGAAGGAATGGTGTCGGTGTTGCCATTCCAAGAGCAGGATGCTTAATAAATGAGCTGCTTCTTTATTATTTTTCATCGTTAGAATATTTGGTTTAAGTGTGTAGTTTTTCTTCAAATTATAAATTTTGAAATTTTGAGATCCAACCTCGTTATAGGTGACGAGTGATTCTTTGCAATCAATTGCTGCTCTGCCAAAGCTGGAGCTTTTGTTCATGGTGGGCTGCTCTTTAGTGGATGATGATGGATTGCAGTTTCTTGGAAAAGGATGTCCACTTCTTAAGGTGATCTATTTATACCAGGTTTGGAATTGTGCTGAAAATGGTTTGAAAGTTGATAAAGTTTGACCAAGAATACTTTGTGGGGAACAATGCCCAATCTTCTTTAATGTTAACTAGTGTATTTTCCACGGACTGCAGGCAATTGATGTATCAAGGTGTGATTGCGTTAGCTCTTCTGGTTTAACAACCATAATTTGTGGACACAGCGGTCTTATGCAGATAGATGCAGGATATTGCCTCTTGGTTAGTTTATCTCTGAATTTAATGCTGTATGTGATATGTGTGGAAAAATAGTTTATTCTCTTGAAGTTTATATATACGCTTAAACCTTGGGCGGTTTTCACAGGAGCTTTCATTACCCCTTGTTGAATGCTTGAAGAATTTAAAGAATCTGACCATGATTAGAATTGATGGTGTTCAAGTTTCTGATCTTACCCTCCAGAACATTGGCACTAACTGCAAGTCTTTAATGGAAATTGGTTTAAGCAAATGTATTGGAGTCACCAACATGGGAATCATGCAGCTAGTATCTGGCTGTGGTGAATTGAAGATTCTCAATTTGACATGTTGTCGATTCATCACTGATGTGGCCATCTCTGCTATAGCAGATTCTTGCCCAAACCTTGTCTGTCTGAAGTTAGAGTCATGCGATTTGGTGACCGAGAAGAGTCTTTATCATCTTGGATCCAGTTGCTTGCTGCTAGAGGAGCTAGATCTTACTGATTGCTCTGGCATCAATGATAGAGGTGAATTCATAGAAGTGCTCTCCGAAAAAAAAAAATCATTTCTGGTTAATGTATATTCTTATAAACCACCATCAGGCTTCATTCAAAATTCCCACTAATTCTGGCATCTGATGTACTTGTTTTATGCAGCGCTCAAATATCTATCAAGATGTTCAGAACTTCTAACATTGAAGTTAGGATTATGCACCAACATCTCGGACATAGGATTGGCATATATTGCATTTAACTTCCCAAAAATGACTGAACTTGATCTCTACCGGTAATTGAACTTTAGAGTCAATGTGGTTATCGTCTATTATTTTACAAAATTGTAAACAAAGAGTTGAGCCAGTTTAGTTCATTCTGTTTTGATGTTGCAGCTGTTCATGTATTGGAGATGATGGGCTAGCAGCACTCTCTAGTGGTTGCAAGAAATTGATAAAGCTCAACGTGTCATATTGCAATAGAATTACAGACAGAGGGATGGAGTGCATTAGTTGTCTAGGTGAACTCTCTGATCTGGAGTTACGTGGACTAGTGAACATTACCAGTTTGGGTATAAAAAAGGTTGCAGTCAGTTGCAAAACACTGGCAGATCTGGATCTAAAACATTGTGAAAATATTGGTGATTCAGGCTTCTGGGCCATTGCTTTTTACTCACACAACTTGCGCCAGGTATATCATAATTACTTCTAGTATCACTTAGTTATTTATTATCGTTATGAATAATAGAAATTTCTAGCCTCTAAATAAAAGCAAGTCACTTGTGTTCACTAGCGTGAAGACAACTGTGATGTTGAATAGTGTTAAGGGTTCTAATTCAACTTAGCGACGATGATGGCAGATAAATGTGAGCTACTGTACCGTGTCAGATGTGGTTTTGTGCCTGCTCATGGGGAACCTGAAACGGCTGCAGGATGCCAAACTGGTGCATCTTGCTGAAACTACCGTAAAAGGGTTGGAGCTTGCCCTTAGAGCCTGTTGTGGTCGGATTAAAAAGGTCAAACTGCAGGCATCTCTCAGGTTCTTGCTTTCGTCAGAAATACTGGAGACACTGCTTTTGCGGGGGTGCAAGATCAGATGGGATTAGCTTCCTTCTGTAACTTGCCAAGATCCTGTATTATATTTGCTTTTTTTGGAACTGATGCTGCTTCATGACTAATCCAAGATATTTCAGAATGAGAACTAAGTTTGTTTAATCCTGCTCCTTCATGTGTATCATATTTACTGTAGCCCTGCTCGTCAAACGTCTTCAAATTATAATTGCGTATGAATATCTATTGATAAGAGATGTGGACTCATGACTCAGGTTTGCTCATGGAGGGATGAAAAGTCTTAATATTAAGTCTTAGGACCCCTTCCGTTACAAGCCAGGCAACTTCATATGTTGTTGGATTGGATCCCTTGTGCCCAGATAAAGTGTAAAACTAAACCTTAACTTCGGCTCAGTCATGAAATGCGCCAGGCAAAGCATATGCGCCTCCTCTAAAGTGTATGTCCTACCTTTCAAGGTAATATGTACGAGTAAAAATATGATCAATTTCTCAGTGATATAGTTTTCGAAGAGATCCAGTCACCAGTTTTAAGTATTTTTTTCATTATTATTTACCAAAAGAACTTTGAATTTTTATTTAAAAATAAATTGAAACTAGATTCCTTGGGTAAAATCAACGTAACGCTGCGCAAAACTGCATCAGTGTTTCTCTGCTTGTCTTCTTCCCTTCTATTCACCAGTTTTAAGTATTTGTTTCATTATTATTAACCAAAAGAACTTTGAATTTTTATTTAAAAATAAATTGAAACTAGATTCCTTGGGTAAAATCAACGTAAGGCTGCGCAAAACTGCATCAGTGTTTCTCTGCTCGTCTTCTTCCCTTCTATTCCCGGAAACAACTCGGCACACGATCCACCTTTGTGTATAAGATACTGATAAGAGGCTTTCAAGGTCGGATGATGATTTGTTCTTTTTATTTTTGGTTGACTTGGTAGCTAGAGGATATTTGGATTAGAATTTTTCTTTTAAGCTCCAGCCCAATATGATAAGCAGAAAGAAACAAACTGGGCCAATATATTTGTTGGCTTCAGATAAGAACACCAGTTACATAAAGTTTGGAGACCCAATCGTCCTCCCAATGAATTTGTTGCTACAGTGTCAAATCAGAAGCTGGTTTTTCTAGCTTGAGAAAGCAATACCCAGTGAAAAGTATATATATATATATACAATTCGATAGGAAGAAAAGGAATGTGATTAAATGATTCCTACCCTCTTTTTTGTGAAGCTCATGAAAGGCACGTGTATTATATTTGAAAATATCTGATTTTATGCAGATTTTATTAAGGAGATCATCAATAAGATGGAGGAGTTGAATTTGAGGGTTTGCTGACTTCCCAGATGCACCTGGGCTTTTGGTAATACAACTTAAACATGTCTTCCACTAACGCATCCTTCTACTTAACTGGCCTTCCACAAAACTATGTTGCATTGACTTAAATCCATATTATAATCAGAAACACCAGTTCCTAATTAATTTATTGGTGACTTCACTAATTCACATTCACAACCAGCCTCTCTCCCGTGTTTGAAGCCACAATCTAATGTTAATTTCATTTTTAAGTTCTTTATTCCTTCCGCCTTTCTGAATTCTCTCAATCTCTCCAATATATGGAGGAGCTACATAACCAAGTCAATCCTCTGTTATTCAGTACAGGAATTACTATGCCTCGATCCAGTTTGCAGCAGTTGGACTTGTATATAAATGTGAAATACCCTAAGCCAAGCCTCCATCAGTCCATCGCCATGGCCATAAACTTGAAGCTATCAACTAGCTTATACACGTTCGTTAATGTTTCCCTTTCCATAATTCTCTTGTCTTCTCCCTCTCTTGCGGACTTCTTCTCCCCAGACACCACATGCGACCTTACACCCTATCCAGAATTCTGCAGAACCACTCTGCCTCCTTTTTATTCCGGATCCGTACATGACTATTCCCGCTTCTTCCTCCGCCAATCCTTATCTTCTACAAAAATGTTTCTTCAATTAATCTCTTCTCACCAAAGAGACTACTCCATGATTCCTGCTCCCACATTACGTGCCTTTCAAGATTGTCAAATTTTGGCTGAACTCAACTGTGACTTTCTCTCCAATACCATCCAAACCATCGGAAACACTCTAACTATCTTTCAAGCTTATGATTTGCAAACCTTGCTCAGTGCCATTTTAACCAACCAACAGACTTGCCTGGATGGCCTTCAAGAGGTAACTCCTTATCCTAGCATCACCAGTGCCTTACTGAACCCTCTCTCTGATGGGACTAAGCTTTATAGCATATCTCTCGCCCTTTTCACCAATGGTTGGCTTACCAATACCACTGTAACATCATCGAAGAATAGTAAGATAATGGAGACACCCATGAACCGAAAGTTACTGCAGAAAAACACTGACAAAGTGGAGGTGAGACAAAAAGTGGTGGTGAACCCAGATGGGTCTGGGGATTTCACCACCATCAATGATGCAGTGGCGGCCGCACCCAATAATACCGGCACCAACAACGGTTACCACGTAATTTATATCGTTGGTGGGACTTACAACGAGTATGTGTCTATTCCTAAGAACAAGCAAAATTTGATGATTGTGGGCGATGGCATTAATCAGACTATCATCACTGGCAATCGCAGTGTAGTTGATGGTTGGACCACCTTCCAATCTGCGACTTTCGGTAAGCTTAGTTGAAACTTGAGCGTTAATTACATCATGCGAATGAGCTTTCAGAATAATTAATTTGAGTGGTGCGGATGCAGGTGTGGTTGGATCAGGGTTTGTTGCAGTGAACGTCACATTTCGTAACACAGCGGGAGCCTGGAAGCACCAGGCAGTGGCTGTTCGAAGCGGGGCAGACAAGTCCACATTCTACAATTGTAGCTTTGAAGGCTACCAAGACACACTCTACGCCCATTCCCTCAGGCAGTTTTACAAGAACTGTGACATTTATGGCACAGTCGACTTCATATTTGGGAATGCAGCTGTGGTATTCCAGGACTGTAACATATACCCAAGACTTCCCATGCCAAACCAATTCAATGCCATCACAGCACAAGGCCGAACCGACCCTAACCAAAACACTGGCATCTCCATCCACAACTGTAACATCAGAGCAGCCTCTGACTTGGCTGCTGCTAATTATAGTGGCACAGACACATATCTGGGTCGGCCATGGAAGGAGTATTCAAGGACAGTTTACATGCAATCTTTCATGGATAACCTAATTGATCCCAAGGGTTGGATTGAATGGTCTGGGGATTTTGCGTTAAGCACACTGTATTATGCAGAGTACAATAACTGGGGACCAGGATCAAATATAAGCGATAGGGTCACATGGCCAGGCTACCACCTCATCAACGAAAAGGATGCCGATGATTTCACGGTATCCAAATTTATACAAGGTGACGCATGGTTGCCCCACACTGCTGTGCCTTTCAAAACTGGTTTACAATGAGCCTTTTTCATAAATCTCCTAATAGTGTTTATCTGATTTATTTTTTTGAATGCTTTCTGTTCTGTGACAATATATAATACTTTCTTTTGGCAATTCCTACTTCCTCTTTTTTTTAAAATTCGGCTTCGTATCAAATCTTGGGGTGGAATTTTAACTTAGTTTCAGTAAGATGGGGATATTACAAAGGCAAAAAAAAAAAAAAAATTGCAATTTCCGCACAAACCTCCATTAGCTATTTGTTCTTCCAAGCAGGCATCTCATATGGATGCTTCCGGTCGTGAAAATTTGCACCAAAAATATAAGAACTACAAAATCTGAAGAGAAACCCAAAATTTGGTTGGTATAATAAAAATGTCCGCTCTTGGGTTCTTTTCTATTTTCTCCTTTAAAGTTGTTTAAAATGTGCTTTTTTTAATATAAAAAAAATTGCGTGTTTGATTAGAGCCAAATTTTATAGATTGTTGAAATTAAAGACCAAAAACGCAATTTTGGGACAGCCTCAGACATTGGTTTGTCCGATTTCACCGTCTTCTCTTTCAATGGAGTTAGGTGAAAACTGCAAAATTCAATTATCACAGATACTAACTAACGCAATCCTCGTACATAAGGCGACGCTATAACGCTGGGAATGAAACCACGGGTTGTCATAGGCCTTTTGGCGTAGGTTGACTGTGCATTTGTGTCTAAATAAATGCAGTAAAAGAAGCTTAACCTGCGTCCACTTCAAGCAGCGGCTGAGATGAATAGGCGTGAAATAAGGCGTGGTAACAAAAGCAAAATCCTGTCTGGTTTCCGTGTTTCATTTTTTTAGTAAAAAAAAAAAAAAAACGCTCGAGATCGCATTTCGACTATTCCTTTTCCTCCTAGCCTCACATTTTTGCAACTAACTCTACTAACTTGGGCAAACCGTTGTTTCAGATTCTTATATATATTTTGCCTCACATTCACACAAGAGCAGGCTTGGGAGGGATTTGACAGAGGACTGCCACCGCCTCACCAAATTGTTTTTTTTCCCCTCGGGGGCCCCTTTTGCCTTGTACGAACAAGTTTGTATGTTTATTGTTTACGTATCTAATTTTCATCTAATATTTAACCTGACATGATTTTGACATTTTGGTATGATGAAGGTATTGAGGGGAGCTGCTGGTTGATTAAAAAATGGCAGGGGAAGATGATATACATAGGAAGAGGAGATTCGCCGTCATTGGCGTCTCTACTTTCTTATTGGTGGCTATGGTGGTGGCAGTCACTGTGGGTGTGAGCATTAGCCAGAACGACGACACAAACGAAGAACCAAAGGATAACAACAAGACCCATGTGTCCAGCACAATGAAAGCAGTGACAGCCCTCTGCCATCCCACCGATTACAAGCAAGAATGCGAGGACAGCCTAAAATCCGATGCTGGAAACACCACGGACCCAAAAGAACTCCTTAAGATCGTCTTCAACAAAACCATTAAGACAGTGAGTGAGGGAATCCAGAAGACCCGTCTGTTGCAAGAAGTGGAGAAGGAACCCAGAGCTGGGATGGCACTTAACACCTGCACCCATCTCATGAGTCTTTCCATTGGAGAGTTCAGAAGGTCACTTGACAAGATGGGTGCCTTTGATCTCAACGACGTCGACGACATGTTCATGAACTTGAAGGTTTGGCTCAGCGGTGCCATCACCTACCAAGAAACATGCTTGGATGGGTTCGAGAACACCACCAGCCCTGCTGGTGAGCGAATGAAGCAAATCCTGCAAAGTGCCATGCACATGAGCAGCAATGTCCTTGCCATCATCAACGATTTCGCCAAAACTCTTGCAGAATTGAACATCACAAATCCAGCCTCACGCCGCCTCCTGGATCTCGATTCTGACAACAATCCCGTTCTTGGTCACGGCGACCTTGACATTCCTCTGTGGGCTACTCCTCGTTTGCGAAGGCTGCTTTCCACCAAACGCAAACTCAAGCCTAATGTGGTTGTAGCCAAAGATGGGAGTGGAAAGGTCAAAAGAATCAACGCCGCACTAAAGCTGGTGCCCAAGAAAAACAAGAAGCCATTCGTCATCTACATTAAGGCGGGAGTTTATCATGAGTATGTTCATGTCATGAGGAACATGACCAACGTCGTCATGATAGGCGATGGTGGAAAAAAGACGCGAATCACGGGCAAAAAAAACTTCATTGATGGGGTCAATACCTATAGAACCGCCACCGTTGGTATGTGTTGTAATTAATTCATCATTAATTTATGATTGGGATTATCTGATACGTGTGTGTGTGTGCATGCAGCTGTTGAAGGAGATAACTTTATTGCCATCAAGATGGGTTTTGAGAACTCTGCCGGTCCCCAAAAACATCAAGCAGTGGCCCTGAGGGTGCAAGCTGACATGTCCATCTTCTACAAGTGCTCAATGGATGGCTACCAGGACACGCTTTATGCGCACGCCTTGCGGCAATTCTACCGGGACTGCACCATTTCGGGCACCATCGACTTCGTGTTCGGTGATGCAGTTTCGGTATTCCAGAATTGCACGTTCATGGTCCGGAAGCCTTTGGAAAACCAGCAATGCATCGTGACGGCACAAGGTAGAAAGGAGAGGCATCAACCGTCGGGCATAGTCATCCAAGGGGGGTCCATCGTGGCGGATCCCAAGTACTACCCGGTTAGGTTCACCAACCCAGCTTACCTGGCTCGTCCATGGAAGATTTATTCAAGAACCATCGTGATGAACACCTTCATGGATGACTTGATCCAACCCGAAGGGTTTATGCCATGGCAGGGGAATTTGGGGCTTGACACATGCTACTACGCCGAGTACAAGAACCGGGGCCCCGGTTCTGACAAGTCCAAGCGCGTTAAATGGCCAGGCATCAAGAAGAAGATCACAGCCGAACAGGCCGATAGTTTCACCCCAGTCAAATTCTTCAGGGGAGATAAGTGGATTAAGGCCCCTAGGATTCCTTACTCTTCCGGCATGTTGAAGTCCAAGGACTAGGACTAGATTAGGTAACCCCGCCTTCCTGGGAGGATGTGGATGCATTATAAACACTACCTGTCCTGTTCCACATTGTGTTTCTGTGCTCATCAACTTATGCCTTCTACTGAAATATTCCCTCTCAAATGTGGATTGCTCCACCTATACCCTATAAGGGATCCTATTGTTCCTACATATATATGAAACTTGGGCCTCTATTTCCCCTTAAAGCTCCACATTGAACATGCTATAAAAACACATCTGCGCTTTATATGCATTTCTGAATTTTAACCCTTAACATATTTACATTAAGAAATATCATATTAATAACAAAAATTTAATAATTTTCACCAAAAGAAAAAAAAAAGCATGGCCTGGGCAGGTGAAGAGTTTTTTATGCATCGGAAAAGCAAGTTAGTATTCTTGTATCTCCCATATTTAGTTGGTGTCGGCCCATCAAGTAATATTTTCAAAAAAATTAAAACAAGTGTTTAAGGATAGCCTCTTCCATAATTTTTGCAATTATTTTATTATTAATAAAATTATTTTTTATTTCCAAAAATGATTTTTGATAGATTTTATTTATTTAAATTAATGTTGGAGGGGAACCTTTTAGTCCAAGTAAAATGTTATAAGTTCGTTAAAAAGGATTTTCGGGTTTTCTTTTTGGTAGAAGGAGACCCTGGGCATACAGGCCCAAAAGAAGAAAAACAAATGAACATAAAAATAACTCCGATCCCAGGTGAAGGAGTTTCAAATTCGGTTGTCAAGGAGGCAGGCCAAAACTAAGGTTGGCGAGTCAGTCAGCACATCAATTAATCTATAAACGTGTGTAAGTGTAACTTGTCAAGGGAGACTCAACTAATTGTGAAGTATTTAGAGCAGGTGGTTGAAGCTATGGTGGTTATGTCCCATTTACAATCGCTCTCCGTAATGATGTCACGGTAAACTTCTCTCCCATGGGGCCTTTCAGGAGATGTCTACCCCATCCTTAGTCATCTCGAGATCCCTTCAGTTATATCTACAATCAACCCCTTGACAATATCATCTGCACAACTAAGAGACCACATGGAGCATCTTCATGTTTTGAGGGCCCTGCCATCGCCAAATCATTTTCCATAAGCTAGACTAAGGATTTGGTAAGCACTTCTAACAGTAAAAACACCCGAGTTTGATCTCCTCCCCCCCCCCCCCCGGGGACCCAAAACCAAAAACGAACAATCCTATCTTCTTCGTCAAACAGCAAGGGATAGATGGAGAATACGTTCTAATTGCTCATTTTTCTGCTTCAGCAAGTAGCAACGGATGATTCGCAAAATATTGAACATGTGAAATTTGAGGAAACATTAATATTTTAATAAAAAAAAATTAACCATATTAGACATGTGTAAAATATATTAAATTTTATAATGATAATTTTTCTTATGAAAATAAAATACCAATACTTGTTTATTTGTTTTGAAGAAAAGAATAATTAAATAAATTATTTATTTAATAAAAAATTTAAAATTGAAAAAATTATATATCTTAAAAGAAAAATTAAACATCTAATAAAATTTATTTTATATTTGCAAAGATATAATTTGGACCTTTGAGATCATTATATTATATTTAAATTATAAGCATGATTCTATATTTAATAATTACAATATAATAACTAAGATTCGTAGCAAACTTCAAGAGATCATTATTTCTTTTTTTTTTTTTCTTTTTTTGGTTGGTATTTTGAACATATAAAAGCTTTAACTTAATTAACAAATAAAAAATCATAACTATTGAGAAATTATTCATTTATTTTTATCTAAAAAAATTTACAAAATTGTATGCCAAAATCAACTAATGTTTATTTCATAACATCTGTAAAATTTATAATTTAATCAATTGAAAAAATAAATTATAAATAAACTGATTTATAACAAATAGTCTTTATAGAGTCATAGACACATACATATAAGGGACTAAAAAAGGAATGAAGATAGAAATTGAAAGACCTGTCCTCCTAATTAGTTGACCTATTCCTCGTAATTTTTTGTTGCCCTTAAATTACCAGCCTTGTCAGCCACTCCCCGCCCTGCCCGATTGTGGGATTCCACCAATCTGTGCCAAACCCTCTCGTCTCAATCTCTTCCTCATGGCCGCCTCATCTTCATCTTTGTCTTCCTTCTCATATTCCTCCACCTCCAGCGACTCTTCTTCTCACCGCCGTAGACATCGCCATCGTAGTCGCCGCGATCGAGATAAAGAAGCCCTAAAGATCCGAAAGAAGAGAAAATCCCACTCCAAACGACGTCGTAGGAACCACCGCTCTTCTGATTCGTATTCTTCATCTTCCATGTCCGATTACTCCAGGTTAGGAATCTAATTTTAGATGACTAGCTTTTATTTCCAATTGTAATTTGTAAAACCCGACATCTTTTCAGTGAAATTTATATTGTTTTACAAGTTATATTGACAGTATTAACTTCTCTATATACTTCAGAAAAAAAAAACAGTTTTTGACCGTTTATGATTATGTATGTATTTATTGCATGCCTTAACTTCAATTTCTGACCATGTTTACGGAACTTGGTATCCATGACTGGATGTGCATATCAGCCTATTC
This sequence comes from Gleditsia sinensis, assembly GCA_037074535.1. NCBI lineage: Eukaryota > Viridiplantae > Streptophyta > Magnoliopsida > Fabales > Fabaceae > Gleditsia > Gleditsia sinensis. Next base: position 83,227,482 of record CM073464.1, read on the forward strand.
GTATCAGCTTTGTTCGCGAACAGCTTGAATCATTAGTCCATATTTTAGGAACAACTACTGACAAAATGGAGGTTATTACTTATTTGTGTTCTGATTTGCAGAATTCATTATTAATAATTTCCAGCATTCTTAGGAAAACACTGTAGGAGAAGGATTACTTAGAAGTTTCAAAGACCCATACCCTTGTTCTTTCTTAGTATCCTCTGCCATTTGTCCCTTCCTTTGTTTTCTCAATTCAGATTCTTCTTTTTTTTTTTTTGTGCATTTTGTCACCTCCAATCTTCCTATTCAGCTTATTGTTTTTGTCACTATGAATCTGGATTTCATTAGTGCATATTATTGTTATATTTTTTTTAAAGGGGGTGGGGTTCCTGATTCTTGGCTAATTCTTATTTTCTCAAATTATAAGTTAGTGGCTTATTACTAATTGCAAAGTATTTTTGGGATAAAGGTTTTTGGAAAGATTTCTGAAAAATGTATTATGTTGCTAAATAGGGTGGGCGTTTGAGGTACATTTAGTTTATTTAGTGGCATTTGCATGGCCTCTGGCAATCTGTTCCCTGTTTTCTTCATATGCATGGAGTGACTATCACTTTTTCAGCAAGAATGAGCTATATTTTTTGTTCCTTAAAATGCTCATCCTTTCCGTCTTAACTTATTAATTATGTTTCTTTTATAAATACTGAATCAATTGAGCATGAGATGCATCATGTGGTTGCATGTTGGTTTATGTTATTGATATTCAGAACTTCTGACAATACATATATTAGAAGGGAAGTAGATTAATTTGGTTCATAACACCATTTGCCTTATTTTCAAATTGCTATAGAAGTGAGAGTTCTTCTGACAGTGAGCATGATACATCTCATCATTCCAAAAGGTACAAAAAGAATGACAGAACAAAGAAGGTGATTTGTTGGCATTACAAATTTTCCCTGTCTACAAATTTTGTTGTCTGTTCATCTCACTCTTTTTTCTTTTTTGTAGAACAAGGAAAAAGATCGAAGTAAAAGCCATCGGCATAAACGGCAGAAGCATAAAGTGAAAGAGGTAGGCGACTTTATACATATTGTTTTGTTATCATCCAAAGCTCTTCTTATTAGATAGTGTGGTATCCTTTAAGGCTTTTTATTCCATTAGAATTTTTGAAACTATGTCAAAGTCCTCATTTCTTGTCCAGCTAGCATTTTCACCAACTCAGCTAAAGTCAGCCTACTTAATTGCTATTGCTTAAGTTTTGGTACTAGGATTAATTGGATTATTTAAGTTAATGCTTATTTTTATTTTCATTTTACTCATCACGAAATATCCTTCCTCAATACTTATGCCAGTCTCACTCCACATTCCTCGCATGTTCTCGATCTTCAATACCTTAGTTTAGAACCATTGCTCCTTAAGTAGAAATGCATTGCAGAAAACAGAGCAATTATTTATTTTGCTAAAAACTTGCTGGTTATATTATCATCAAGCTCATACTTGCTTTGTACATTCCTGTCTGAGATGCTAATGATACTTTCTGCCTATTTTGTGGATTGGCTCTTTGAAATTGGAGCTGGGGTATGTGACATGTTGTTGGGCGCTTGATTGACTTGATTGGATGTTGTTTCTTGGTCGGATTTGTCATGGCAATGGGAGCCTTGTATAGAAGCAGCAGGATGAGAGGAGGAGCAGTCCTGTACAGCTTTCCAAGGTTTTTATTGCAATTTGGCTCAGAAGTTCTATGCCCTTACAAGCTTCTGTCTTATTAATTCACTCACCTTTCTTATGTTCTACAGTTTTTGGGGCGTGACAAAGATGATGGTGTTCGTCGCAGTGCTGTATCTGGGAAGAAGGTTAAAGCTGTCACTATCTTTCTTGTTGATGGCCTTAGCTAGTTTTCATTTATGTCTTATCATAGGGAATGTCGATCTTGAATGTGCTTTTTTCATTCTTTTCTTTGTAGATTCTTCTGAAACTTGAAAAAACAAAGGAAGATAAGGCGGCGGAAAGCAAGAGAAATGAACTGCTGAACTTTTTAAATGCTAGTTTTGATTAGCATGGAGAAGCTAAGGATTGGTTAGGGGATTCAACAAAGAGGAACCAAGTTTACCTGGTTGCCTAAATTCTTTGAGTTTTCAATTATAAGATCAAGTAAACTACCATGAATATCACATTTTATGTTTTGCTTATTTAATTTAGGTGGCTGGTCTTAGTGGCTTGGCTGAAAAGAAAAAGAAAAAGAACACTTGGTTTCTGTGTTGTATTAAATTGTGCTTTTTATTTAAGAACTCAGATCACGACATGTATGATTCATTTAATTGTCCACGGATTCCTCTTTTAAGGACCCCGGGCATGAACTTTTGTTTTTGTTTTTTTTTTTCGGGGGACAAAAGGCATGAACTTTTGTTCGATGATGAGGTTTTGACAGCTCAGATTCCGTAATCCCCGCATGCTGTCTTGATATTGGCCCATTCACCCGTGGTGAGTCCAACCAGAGTTAACGATTCTAGGAATATGTCATATGATTTTACTTTTATTTTTTGGCTCAATATATGACTGAATTTTTAAAATTACATAATTTTTTACGCATATTCACTTCTTTTGTTGAATGTGAATATTCCCCCTGATGCATAAAGGCCCTTATGTGAGATAGAGTTATAATTGACATGTTTTGATGGGATGTTGTGTTGCCGGTGAAGTTTTAGGTGATGGTTAATATATTTTGTTAAAAAAATTGGGAAAAGCACCATGGAGGACTGAAACAATGAACTGCTAATTTTATAACGGTAGTTTGATTTTTGTTTTAGAGACGACTTTTCTTTGTCCACTGGTGATAAAGATGAAAAGAATGAAGTTGGCCTTTTTAATCTGTAATGTTTTGTTAAAGGAATTGAATTCAAGTTTGACTAAAATATATCATCTCATCTTATGAATTGAATTAATTCATGGTTGAGCTGCAGCAATCTTTAAACTGGACTTATCTCTTCTCTTAAAGATAGAGGGTGATTTGCCGTCTCCTTCCGCTCTCACAACATTAGAAAATTACAGAAAATGAAGGTCATTGTAAATAAGTTGCAGTTTCTACTTTATAGTACTGGATCCTAACGAGGTATTAATTGGCTTATCGTTGAACGGTGAAACTTGATTGAGTTGGATCGAAAATCGCATACTTCTTTGTGTGGGGAAGAAGAGCCATACAGCCGGAAGGAATATGGGGTACAATAGTAATTTGACCAAATTAGTGGACGAGTAAGAGACATTTGGGGTAGTATTGTCATTTCGTCTATGAAAGCGTCCTATATAAAGGGATTCTCAGAGCTAGGGTTCTATATTAACGCGGCTACTTGTGTCTGGCGACGACGACGCCCGATCTCTTCCTCCTCCTTCTTCGTGTTTGTGTGTGTGTCAATAGGCCCTTTCTTATTTGAGTAAAAATCATCTTTCGATCTGCTCTTGTTTGTTTTGTAGACTGAAGGTCGCACATAGTTCTTCTTGGGAACACAGTTTTAGACGAATGATTCCCAGGATTTTATCTGTGCGTAAAGCAAGTAAAGGGCCATTCTGCTTGAGTCTTCTCCTTCATCCACGGAGATGTGCTCCAATGTAATTGGCTTACACTTCATTTCTACATGTTTGTTCCAATCGCTCCAAATTTGTTCAAATTTTCCACTCGGTTCTTTATTTGACCAGCTTGACTATAGACATTAAAGGCCACTTTTTCTTTGTTGGACAAAAAAAGAAGGCAAGGAATTTCAATTAGTTATTTCTCCTTTTCAAAAGACTACTCACTTTACCTAGGGTTATCATTTGAGGTAAACTAATTTTTTTTATTAGTTCCAATGAGGTTAACGAATTAAAAATAAGGAAGATTATTAAGTTTTATTTTTGCACAACTCATGGGATAAGAAGTTTAAGAGAGACACAAGGAAATTAAGTTAAAAAGAGATAATAAAAATAGAGAAAAGAGAGAACAAAAAAAGAATAATTTATTTTTAAAAAAATTATTTGACAATTTGTGAAACGTCGTAGCATTTATTAAAAAAGTATTTTTAAAGAGACCAAAATAAAATTGACATTAGAAGGAAGAAAAGATAGGATAAAGTTATATTATTGTTATAATTTATGAAAATTAATTTGAAAATTGCTTTCCATAGATAAATATATTAGGATAATTTATTTTTGGTACAACAAAATATACTAGGATAATTTGTCGGCAGTATTTATGATTATGTTTTTTTATTTTGGACAATGGCAACAATTATTATGAACCCAGGCTGTTTTTGCTCATCTCATGCCCATATGTTTCTGTTACGGTAATTTCGTAAAAAAGTAAAAAAAAAAAAACAGAAGAACATTACGAATCTAATTAGCTACATTAACCCCACCAATTATCTTATGTCGTCCCCAACCACCCCCCCCCCCTCTCTCAAAAAAAAGAAAAAATTAAGGTTATAAACTTTGCATAGTGTATATGTTATTAGCTAACATATAGTGGTACAAAGAGTTGATAGTTAATTAAAGGCTTATGCAGATGACGTCCAACTCTTTTGTCTATGAATGCATTTAAAATTAAAAAAGAGCTGACTTGATAATGCACACAATAATTTATTAGCGTCGGCGGAGAATCAGGCTGACATAACTCATCATACAATTGGTTTCTTGTATTATACATCATGATAATACATATATTTAGCAGGAAAAATAACTTTATTCACTGTAGATTTAACGGTGTTCAAATTATACGAGACATCTTAAAATTGATATTTTTAAAAATTATAATTCACAAAATATTGTCTGCACTACCAAATACCAACTCATTTTGCAAAGCACCTCGGAAGTTTCTTCTTCAATAAAAGAAATGCTTATTATGAATAAACTATTCCATCCTCATCAATGCTGACCTGTAACTCAATGCATCTCGCTTTGTCCGTCGCTATAAATACTCATTCTATTTCATCGCTCACACACACACACGCGCGCGCGCACACACACAAAATGGAAGAAATAGAGCACAGAACGGTGCAACTGAATGGCATCAACATGCATGTTGCCGAGAAAGGCAAAGGCCCTGTGGTGTTGCTCCTCCATAGCTACCCTGAACTCTGGTACTCCTGGCACCACCAGATTCTCTCTCGGCTCCCTCGGCTTCCGTGTTGTGGTCCCTGATCTCTGGGGCTACGGAGACATCGATGCCCCTTCTTCAGTCACTAGCTATACCTGTTTTCACCTTGTGGGTGACATTATTGCCCTCATTGCAACTCTAGATGATGAAGGCTTAGAAACAACTAAGTTACGGTACATATAATTAGGGCACGTAGATGAAAATTTCTTATAAATTATGGCGAAGCAAAGATTATTGAAAAATGCAAAAACCTATAAGTTGAATTTCTGCGAGCATTGTGTGATGAAAAAGCAGAAAAGAGTGAAGTTTGGCATTACAATCCATGATACTAAGAGTATTTTAGATTATGTTCACTCTAATGTGTTGGGTCCTTCCAAGATAGCTTCTTTGAGAGGAAAACACTACTATGTTATTTTTTTTTGATGACTTCTCTTGAAGAGTGTGGGTGTACACTATGAAGTCAAAAGATGAAGTGTTAGAATTTTTTCTTAAGTGAAAAAAGACGATTGAAACTCAGACTGACAAAAAGATCAAACGGCTTAGAATAGACAATGGAGGTGAATATTCAAGTGATCCGTTTGATAAAATTTGTCAAGATGAAGGTATTGTTGTGAGACATTTCATAGTTAGAAATACACCACAACATAATGGGGTAGCTGAATGTATAAATTGAATATTGCTGGAGAAAGTTCGATGTATGTTGTCTAATACTGGGTTGGGCAGACAATTTTAGGCTAAGGCTGTGAAATATGCAAGCCATTTTGTTAATCAGTTACCATCAATTGCAATTGGTGATAAAACACCTTTGGAGGTTTGGTTTAGAAAATCTATTAATGATTATGATTCCTTATGTGTATTTGGTTCTACTGCATACTATCATGTGAAGAAATAGAAGTTGGATCCGAGTGCCAAGAAGGCACTTTTTATGGAAATCACTACTAGTGTTAAAGGATACCGCCTCTAGTGTCTTAAAACAAAAAAGATAATTTTTAGCAGGGTTGTCACTTTTAATGAATCTGCCATGTTGAAGAAAGATGACATTCAACATATTAATAGTGCTCTGCAGCAGGTGGAGTTTGAAAGAATAATTGACCTAGTTATATATAAAGATGGAGAAACTCCTATGGTAAAAGAGAAGTTAAATGAAGAAGAGATTCCAACTCAAGAATCTCCATAGCAATAAGAACTAATTGCATTAAAAAAGTTATAACGAGTAAGATACAAACTTGCTTGATTTAGTGATATGGTGGCTTATGCATCTATAATAGTGAATGATGAAATTCTTACCACTTATCAAGAAGCAATTCAAAGTTTCAAAGATGAAAAGTGAAGAATGCCATAAATGAAAAGATGCAGTCTCTTCATAAGAATCAGACATGGAAACTAGCAAGTCTGTCGAAGGGAAAGAAAGCTATTAGATGAAAATTGATATATGCAAAGAAAGAAGGATTTTCCGATAAGAAAAGCATTCACTACAAGGCGAAATTAATATATAAAGTCTATGCTCAAATGGAGGGAATTGACTATAATTAAGTTTTTTCTCCAGTATTGAAGCATTCCTTTATTAGAATCTTATTGTCCTTGGTAGGTTAATTGGATTTGAAACTAGTTCAATTTGATATAAAAATTGCATTTTTACATTGAGACTTAGAGAAAAAAATCTATATGACTCGGCCAAAAGGGTTCAAGGTTGTTGAAAAAGAAAATTTGGTATGTAAACTTGAAAAATTATTATACGGATTGAAGTAATCTCTAAGACAATGGTACAAGAGATTTAACAAGTTTATGTTAGGGTAGAAGTACAGGAGTAAATATGATCATTGTGAGTATTTACGTAAACTACAAGAAGGATCTTTTATCTATCTTTTTCTTTATGTTGATTATCTGTTGATAGCTTCAAAGAATCTAGGAGAAATTGACAAGTTGAAAGTTCAACTGAAGTAAGAATTTGAGATGAAAGATTTAAGAGAATTTAAGAAGATTTTCGGCATGGAGATAAATAGAGACAAACGATTAGGGAAAATTTGTCTAACTCAAACAATATATGAGAAATGTGCTGTAACATTTTGGCATGAATGACAAGTCAAAACTTGTAAGTACTCCGCTTGCACCTCATATGAAACTTAGCGTTGATTTCTGAAGAATGATGCTGAACGAGAATATATGGTAAAAGTTCCTTATGCAAACGTTATTGGTAGCTTGATGTATGTTATGGTGTGTACGAGACCTAACATTTTACAGACAGTTGGGGTTGTGAGCAGGTATATGTATGATCCTGGTAAAAGACATTGGCAAGCTGTAAAATGGATTCTATGATATATTCGAAACACCATTGATGTTAGTTTATTATTTGAGTAGGATAAAAAGATTAGTCAATATGTGTTGTTGTTTTAATTAAAACTCACAAGTGCACGAATTTATTGGAGTATAAATTTAGTGGTATGCAAGGTCATTCCCACGAGAATTATCAATTAATTCAAATCCAAAATAAATATTTCTAATCTAGTTGTCAAAATGTTTGTTTTGTGAGAAGAGTACTGAACAGAGTATGCAAAAAATTAAAATACTGAAATTAAATAGGAATGTATTCAAAGTAAAAAAACATACTAAGTTTAGGGGATCTACTCTTGGTACATCAAATAATAATAAATTTTAACTCTTTTATTAGTCAAATGGAATTCTTACATAAATGAGGTTCCATTCGGAAGATATGTTACATTAAAAGCGCTTTGGTTTATAGATGAAGTGTATTTGCCTTCTTTATATTGTATTACTAATAGTAAATAACTTTTGTAAAATGGATTCAAGTATACATCGTGTCAATCATTATGTTATCTACAATAAATCAAGAATAATTCAAACATTTATTGTGCCAAAAATTGTTTATAATGTATCAAGATTCGTACTTTACAAAATTTAAAATAAAAAGATGTAAAAGGAAGAAAAATATATAAACAGAGTCAATACTAATAATAATATAAAGTAGGCTTAAAACTAGCCATTAAGACAAAAAATAACAAGAAAATAAATACCAAAAGGGCAGAAAATAAATAACAGAGGGGCAGCAAAGCAATCCTTTAATAAAATAAATAACAAAAAAAATAATAAAAGTGCATAAAATAAGTAATAGAGGGGCAACAAAGCTATCCTATAAGAAAGTCAATAATAAGAAAATAAATAATAAAAGTTTAGCAAATAAATAACAAAGGGACAACAAAGTCATACTATAAGAAAGTAAATAATAAAAAAATAAATAATAAAAGTGCAGAAAATAAATAACATATGGGCAATAAAACCATCATCTAAAAATTAAATAATAAGAAAATAAATAACAGAGAGGTGGCATAGCCGTCCTCTCATAAGGAAAATAACAAGAAAATAATAACAGAGAAAATAAATAAAAGAGGGGCAACAAAGCCATCATTTAAGAAAATGAATAACAGAAGGGCAGAAAATAAATAATAAAGGGGCAATAAAACTATCCTCTAAGAAAGTAAATAACAAGAAAATAAATAAGAAGATAAATACAACATCAAGTATAAACATTGAGATTAAGAGTTAGATAAATTATTATTTTTATAACAAGAGTTTCACATTTTCACCTTAGTGTTAAGAGATTAGTTCTCCATAATCAAGGTAAGAAAGCAAAATGAAAGATCAGGAAGCATGATAAAATTTATGAAAGAAAGTAAAGATACAAAATGTATAAAGAGAGAAAAATATTACAAACACTTAGAACTCCAACAAAACTTTCTCAAGCTCACTCTTAAGCCTTTTTTTCTTCCTTTAGCTCACAATATGTCTCTATTTATAGACAAAATAAGGGGAGTAGGTAACAAAAATGGTGGGTAGCAAATTGCACTAAAGTTGACAAGTTGTGTTGCATTATGTGTCCCAAAAGTCATTGTGGTATATCTCCTTGATAGCCACCGAATCTGCTAATTCTATCAATATAAAAGTTGTAGATATTTTCATTATCTTTCCATCCAGAGAAAATTGGCCATGTATTTTGTGATTTATGATCAAAATACTACAGCAAGGTCAGGCTAAACTACAACAATAAACATGTTCTTTCTAACCCAATTTTAGCTATTTTAGTGTCCGAATTTACTGACTACTTGAACATAAAAGTTGTAGCAACTTATATTTGATATTCACCTACAAAATTTCGTATCCATTGAATATGTATTTTCTGAAATATGTCCCAAATACGACAATAAGTTTGGACTAAACTGCAACAGTAAACATGTTATGTTCTAGCCCAAATTTGGCCTTTTAGATATCTGAATTTGCTGATCACATAAACATGAAAGTTGTATAAAATTATGTCAACTATTGATCTACCAAATTTTATACATAATATATACGTATTTTCTGAGATACGGATAAAATACTGTAGTAAGATCAAGTTGAAAAATAAGGAGCAAACAAATTTTTAACATTAAGTGTTCTGTCTTGAATCTTTATATTTCAATTCTTTTAAAAATGTGGTCATAAATCAAGATTGAATTGATGCATATATCTATTAGTATGCGTTTCAAGAGACTAAAAGATAATGCTCCTTACTCAGCCATCCTTAATGAATTTATTTTGTTTGTTTGATTTATAGACATCATTTTTAAAAAAACACCATTTAACTTTAATTCCTCTAATTGAGTCTATTTTCTATTCTTCTCTCAATCTATAAAAATACAAAAAATTAAAGACAAATAAGGAAGATAAATACTTAATTAAGACAAAAAGATAAGATAAAAATATTTAATTTATGAGTACAAAACTCACTCATCAATATGTAGTTGGATATTGTGATTCCGACTATGCTGGTGATTTGGACAAACAAAGATCAACTATCGGTTATGTGTTTACACTTGTAAAGGAATTGGTTAACTCGAAGTCTACTTTACAGTCAACAGTTACTTTGTTTATTATAAAGGTAGAGTATATGACTATTACAGAGACTGTTAAAGAGGCTATTTGACTTTAAAGATTTCTGAAATACTTGGGAATTGGAACGAAGCACGTCAAGTTGCATTGTGACAATTAGAGTGCTATTTATTTAGTGTAACACCCAATTTACTAGCACGTTAAACAAATATTTTTTTTATTTTCCACAATCAGATATTTTTCATAACATGCATAACACTATTCTTTGTCATATAAATAGATACATATAAACTCTCTCATGTATATACATTATACATACCAAATTATCAATGTCAAAATAACAATAGAAGTATAGATCCTGCCTGTGGTGTTCAGAGTACACTCTAGAATACAAACACAATATAATTCAAAACTGTGAGCCTTGAAAACAATGTAGACTCACCCAGAGAATATATCACATAACTGATCACTTATCTGTAGGATCAGACTCTGTATTCTTATATAAAAATGTGAAAATATCGTGTAGTGAGTTTGACAACTCAGTGAGCAGATAATACTTCCTATGATCTCTTAGGTCAGCATATGGATGTATTAATATTTTAAAATTTGTCATTTAAAAAATACAGTTTAGAAGTACATCCATTTAGGACCCTTATTTCAAATAGTTTCAAATAAAATGATATTCAGCTATCCAAACCATATTCAGCATGGTATGATCATTAAATAAATGTTGTTATGCTCAGTTGTATAAACTATAGTAAAATAATAAGCTTCTGAAATAAAGTTATAACTTTTAAAATGACCTGTCTCATTTGGAGATTTGGCCAACTCAATTTAAAATGACCTGCCTCATTCGGTGATCTGGTCAACCCACACACTCATTTGCTATATGCATAGTGACTGATCGATTACAGTTACAATAGTGATAAGGGAATGCGTGTTCATAACCCATTTGCCTCCTCACATTACCACTATCACTCGGCTCATTCAGGTTAATAAGGCGTCCCCTATTCGGTACCGTCACAAGCCATACAACCCGTCGATATTCATCCATACATATATATTAATGCTTATTCATAAAATGCAATGTAAAATTATCAAGCAACTCGCCATGATCTTTACGCTTACCAATCAATCATAATCAGTAGCTTTATACTTTTACAAATCAATATCACATGCATAAATATTTACTTTATCATTGAATGAAAAATACTCAGATATACCATGAGTTCAGAAATTCATTTTTAAAACTATACTCTTCTCGAACTATATTTTAAATTGTAAGCAATTCAGATAATTTAATGCATTTCAGAAACATTTAAAAGTGTAAATATCTCATAAATATAATCAAATATATCCTTAAAAATCAAGAAGAGTATAAGGCAACTCATAAAAAGAATCATCTACTCACTGGTTAGAGCTTTAGATTGGACAGCCTCAAATGTAATTTTTCAAGTCAAATCTGATCAAATGGATCTCAACAACAATTTCGGAGGGTCCAAAAACCTAAGAAATGATTTTGGGAGCGGTCACTGTTCACGATTAAAAAATACTGTTCATGCCGGTCGAATCACTATTTACCGCCAAAAAATACTATTCACGAAGAACAAAAAGTTATCAGATGACTGAAAATTTTTATATCCTAAGGTTTATCTAGCTCTTGAATCCATCTACGGTGTTAGATTTTTAATTTAAGGTCTCTAAGTAGAAGTTTTAGAATTTACCTTTTTCTAAGATTTTTTACTTTTGATCTGTGGCGATTCTGCGACTAATTTGAAAAATTGTTCGGTCAAAATCCTAGTATGTAACATCCCTAATTTCATTTCTTTTATTGATAAAAGTACATAAATATTTAATTAAGAAAATAAAATTTATTAGACAATATTTTAGATATCTAAGAAAATATAATCCTTAGAAATTCTTCACCTCATGTATATGCATAGAAGATGTTTCGAATATTAAGAGAATAAATAAAGAGGGAAAACCTAATAGGAAAAAAAAATAGAAATAATATACTAAAGAGATGCAAAATTCTTGGATAAGGAAGGTAAATTTTTAGAAACAAGTAAATGTCTTAAAATTTCAAGAACATTGGATTATGGTAATTTTTCCTAATTCAAGAACTAGAGTTACTAAGTTTAAAATCTTTACCCATACATTGGGCTTTTACTTATGGACACTTCATATCGAGTTTTTTCACTTCACATAAGTTTCTAGCAAGCCCATTGGATAACCTAAGTAAGAAATAAAACATAGACTTAGACTAGAATATAGTAATTGGACCAATAGCCCAAAAATTATGAAAATATGACCAAGCCCTTCAAGAAAGGTAGAATTTTATCTAAAGCAAATAAAATGGGTAGGAATAAGCCCATAATGGGTAGGAATAAGCTCAAATCCAAGAGAAAAAATAAAATAAAATAAATTAGGTGATGATATAATAATGTAATAATTATAAATATTAGGTTACATGGAATTAAGACAAAAATTTAGCAAGTGGTGTGATTTTACATTCATAATTTTGCCAAGTGGCATGATAATACAAGGCTTTAGGACAAAAACATCTATATCCTACACTTATAATTTTAGCAAGTGGTATGATAATACTTGGCATTAGGACAAAACATTCCTATCCCACAAAAAAAATATCAACCAAATAATGGAAATTCAAGGGCTAGAAATTTGCCACCTAAAAAGGCAAACCTATCATACTTGTTTAAGACAAAAGAAAATGGAAATGAATCCCTAAATCAAAGGGACCTTGTCCCTTATCTTAAGAACATATCATCATAAATTTCAAATTGCAAATCTCCTTTTCCTATGCATATCTTGACTAAGGAAGAGGAAGACAAGAACATAAGTTGTTTGTTTTCCAAAAATTCAACAAAGTGTATCTTAATTGTGATAAGGTAGACCCATGATCATGAAAGGTGTATTATTTGGTGGTCTATTTAAGCAAAACCCACCCCTACAACATTTTAATTTCGTCCAAGTGAGGAAGAGAGAGAAATAGAAGCAAGGTAGAGTGAGGAAAGGAGAGAAAGTGAGGAGAAGAAAGGAAGGAAGAAGAAGGAGAAGTTTAGAAGGTTAAGTACTCAAGGTAAGTTACCTTAATCTCCACTTGAATCCATTTTTCTTCTTCATCCTTGAGGTTCAAAAATTCACCCTCCTTCTCTTACCTAAGCTGCTAGAACAGTTAAGGGAAAGGAGGAATCTTGCTACTTTTTTCAAGAGGAAACAAAAAAACCAATTCACTAAGTAAGTTAGGGAGATTCTTAGGTAAGTTTAACAATATTTTTTTTTAAGAAAGCTTTTGAAACTTATAATATTTATATGATATTTTGATCTTAGAACTTTGATGATTGGTCATGGATATTGCTATATCATGTTACATATTGATCTTGCATGTGATGTATGTTTGAATACTTAGGTTGGTGTAGATAGTTCTACATGGAGATGGCTATGGGTGGCAGAATTTTGAGCTTCTGTATTTTAATTTTTGGGAATTATCTGTATAGAATTAAAATAAATGGTTAACATAAGAATTAAAAATACATGTGTCACGAATTTTTAGCCACTGGAATCATTCAATTTGGAGTCCATATGAGGTAGATATCTTCCTATTAGTAAGCAAAAGTCAGAAAATGGTTCATCAGGGAAGAATATGTTAGGATAGCTTCGGTGTTTTAATTTTTGGGAACAATCTATAAGGAATTAAAATAAATGGTTAACATATAAATTATAGATATATGTGTCACGAATTTTTAACCACTAGAATCATTTAATTTAGAGTTCATATGAGGTAGATATGTTCCGATTAGTAAACAAAGGTCAGAAAATGGTTAATCAGGGAAGAATATGTTAGGATAGCTTCTGTATTTTAATTTCTGGGAATTATTTGTATGGAATTAAAATAAATGGTTAACATAAGAATTATAGCTATGTGTGTCACGGATTTTTAGCCACTGAAATTATTCAATTTGGAGTCCATATGAGAAAGATATGAGATGATTAGTAGTCAAAAATCAGAAAATGGTTCATCAGAGAAGAATATGTTAGGATAGCTTCTGTATTTTAATTTCTGGAAATTATCTGTATAGAATTAAAATAAATAGTTAACATACGAATTATAGATATGTGTGTCATGGATGTTTAGCCACTGGAATCACTCAAGTTGGAGTCCATATGAGGTAGATATGGTCCGATTAGTAGGTAGAGGTCAGAACCTATCCGAGAAGAAATAACCTGTACATTTAGGGAGTAATATCACCTTGATTTCTTACTATTTCGCTATAATATTCAACATAATAGTTTTAGATAATTTTTTTATCTTGAAATTGACACCAAGATCACCTACATCGGAGTTCAATGGAGAGAGTTATGCTCTGATTAGTAAGAGAAGGTTAGATATGATGAAAACCTGCATCAAGAAAATAAAAAAATAAAATTAATATTTAAAAAAGAAGATGAATCTTATAAATGACTAGTATATGCCATAGCCATTGCTATTGTATGAACTTCTTACCATCTTAAGTGTAAAATTCTGACATAGAAATATTTTATAAAGTGATATTTCAAATGGTTATGTTCATAGTATGATTACCAATGATTTATGGTAATAATTATATTTTGATGAACATACTTGTTATTGAAAGCATATTTTTGGCTATCATTGTAAAAAGAAAAGAAATGAGTACGGTCACATGGCAATCCGTGTGGTGCACCAGTAGGGGACGCCCTACCAACGGTTATGATCATGTTAATGAGAAGAAAAAGAGAAAGTGGGCCATGTCGGACGGAATGAGAAAAGCATGTATCGGAAAGTAGAAAATACTCACCCTGACCGGGGTAGCTTGATATAAGAATAAATTGATAGTCATCATATGATATTATGAAAATAATTAATCTTGTCATACATGTCATTACTGTACGATTCTCGTGTGCATAGATATAGTGCATTCATGTGACCAAATTTATTTACTGTAGTTTATACAGCTGAACATGATGTTATGAGCTATATTGATAATGATTTATTGTTGAACTTACTGGGATTTAATTCTCACTATATTTTCATGTCATGTTCAGAAAATTAGTTATGCAGATTTTTCTATAGCTCTGACTGTTAGTGCACGTTGGATCAAGTTATTTTATGATGGGCAGATCCTAAATAAAATGTTTGTCGGCTAGTTGGCATAGATCCCGGTGAAGGTGCAACCACTCGCACTTGAATCTCCGAAATTGGTCAACCAGAATAAATAAGATGTAAATATTTATGTGTTTGAAATGTTGTACGTATGTTTTGATTAATGATGTGTATGTGAACTTTATATTGTATAATGATAAATAAAAGTAAAAAAAAAAGTTGTTACATAATATACTCTGTCTTGAATCTAGCGGTACCCCTAATTTTGAGATCGGAGGTTTGTAGACACTCCAGATACAGAAAAAAAAATTTCGAGGTTACTATTCATACTATTCACACCATTCATGAAAATTTCACATATGCTAACTCTCGGTTCGTCTCCCCCTCCCTGTTTTCTCTTTTCTTCTATTTATTATTATTTAATAAATAGATATTTAGGATTATTTTTATTTTATTTTATATATATTTATATAAATATTATTTTTCATCATAAAACATCTCAAAAATTTCTAAAAATTTACATTATTGCAAAACTTTAGTTGCACTCTTAAATCATGACTTTTCTTGATAAAATTTTAATTAAACAAATCATAAAATAAATATCTTTATGTATAATAAAAGAAAGAATATTTTTAAAAATAAAAAAAAAAATTATTAAAGGCCAACATAATTATTTTAAATAATACAGTAATTATTTTAATTAAAAATATACTTGATTTTAACAAAACATAATTATTTTTAAACAAATAAAAATATATTTGTTTATAGTAAAATATTATTATTTAAAAATAAAAATTACGGGATATTACATTCTTCACCCCTTGAAAAATTTGGTCCCCAAATTTCAACCCATCCTACCACATGTAGGGAATGAAATTCAAGCATAATTTAGAGTTACCAACCTTATTACTCAAATAATTTGGGATATCTCATTTATTGCATGATATTTCAAATTAGATTCTAAAAACTTAACCTTATTCAATTTATCCACCTATTAAGAGTCCTACGATATTTAATGTAAAATTTCAAATAGCGCCATTTGTTTGAAATGCTTGATAATTACTGACATGGACAAGTTCAACTAAAGATAAATGATTTTCTCCAAAATTTCACCAAAATTATATAAAGATACCTAAAGCATAACTTCTAATGTATAAATACATCATTTAAATTTATTATAAGCTATACTATAATCTAGCTAAGATCCTAAGCTTCCTGAATAGCTCTCTTGAAACAAAATATTCAATTTTTTTTACTTGCTAACACATATAACAAAAAAAAAATCAATTGTATATTCTTTTTACCATTATATTAGTACAATTCTTTCATATATTAGTATTCTTATTGCCTTGAAATTATCAATATTCAAAATCTATGACTTTTCTAAAATTTCTTTTTTCAACAATTATTCACACGTGAATTTTTAATCTCAACATAATTCACGTCCTCGATACTCCCTAGATACTAGACTTAACTTAACATGGTATAAACCCTTAACACAAATACCTTGATCACTTTATATTATTTTCGAGCATGGTTATCAAATTATTCTCCTTTCCCTTCTCAACTACATTAGGTAAATTTAGGTATTCTTCATACCTTAATACTTAATCAGTATATATTATAAACTCATTATTCTTTCTAATTTACACATAATCTGCCAACTTACACAATTATACATACTTGATATAAACATTTTTTTAAATGCGTTCTTTGTTAGATAAATTCTTTCAAAATCTCTATACTTTAACCTACTAACCACTTGAACACCATAATAGCTGAGTTTCAAAAAAAAAAAGAAATTAACTTTTTTTTTTGTAATGAGGGAAAAGAACTTTACATTTAATGCCAAATATTAATAAGGGAGAATGCAGTAGAACAGAAAAAAAAACATAATAAAAAACGGTGCCAAAATATAAAGTCAAAAATTTGGACAAAACATTGAAAGAAAATTAAATTTGGTGGCCATAATTCTTGAAAATTTATAAACAAAATCTAGTTGTTATTTCGGTAAAAATCGGTGACTACAAGTTTTGAATATATGTGCCAAAATTTATTTTAAAGCTGTTAGTATTCGGTGGAAAAGAAACATTTCTGAACTTATAAAAGTCTGTGAAAATAAAGAATACATAATTAATTAGTAGGATGTAGTTGATTGCTTCAAAATAAATGTAATCAATCAATTGTAAAATAAAACAGTCCAAATTAAAAATTCTCAAAATAGTTAGTTGACTTAATAATACCGATAGTCGACTTGCAAGAATATTGAAAAAACAAAATAAACCATTTGATTGTTCCTCTTCAACAATTAATTTGTTTGCATTTTTACTCTTTTTTTTTTTATAATTACGCCTATCACCTACAACTTTCCTATAAGAATCAAGACATCAATACTTCATCAAGGATAACAAAGAAAAGATAAATTTCTGGTAATATTTTAACTTTATTCTCTTTATGTGCTTAATATGAACCACGATCACAACTAATGTACATATACATGCTTGCCGTCATTTTTGAAAATTTGCACCTTTAATTTAGCTAATATCCACCAATCACTCACATAGTTGTCCTAATTATGTTCAGCTTATTCGCATAGCTATTATAAGTATGTCCTTCTCTGATTTCTATAAACATTCATGTTAGCATCTCTATCTTTATACTCAAAGTTAGGGTGTGTATAGCTATGGAGGGAACCGCATTCCGTCAGTTTCGAAATATTTATGTCTTTTGTGGTTCTAGTCTTAGAAAAGATGGAGAGTATGTGAAAGCTACACAAAGCTTAGGTATGGTGTTGGTCAGAAAAAAAATTCATTTAGTGTATGGTGGAGGTAACCGTGGATTAATGAGGTGTGTGTCTACAGCTGCACATATAGGAGGATGTCAAGTTTTAGGAATTATTCCCATAGCTCTAGCTGCATCCAACATCGTAAGAAAGACAATTGAGAAAAAATTTAGGGTAACTTCAATGCATGAGCGCATAGTTAGAATGATAAGCAATGCTGATGTCTTCATTGCCTTACCAGGGGGTTTTAGCACTTTAGAACATATTTTCCAAGTAGTCTCCTCGGCATAACTGAATATCCATCACAAACTAATAGGTTTGTTAAATGATGGTATATTGTCTTTTCTTTATCAATTGGGAAAGAATTTAGGGTAACTTTCATGCATGAGCGCATGGCTAGAATGATATGCAATGCTGATGTCTTCATTGCCTTACCAAGGGGTTTTAGTACTTTAAAACAAATTTTTCAAGTAGTCTCCTCGGCACAACTGAATATCCATCACAAACTAATAGGTTTGTTAAATGCTAACCATTTCTTTGATGGTATTTTGTCTTGTCTTGATCAAACTGTGGAACAGAGGTTCATCTTACACTCAGCATGACGAATTCTCATCTCAGCTTCAAATGCTGAGGAGTTGATTGATACTTTACAAGCATATGTTCATGTACTTAATCCAACTATGGCTTGAATAGATTGGAAGACAGACAACCGTGAAAAACGCAAGTTAGATTTGGATCTTCATCTGTAACTGTAGTAGGACATGCCATTGTTATACCGCTTCTACTTTCTTAGGGTCAACTTGGATATCATTCTTACCAACCATACTCCTTTAGAGTTGGTAAAACTATCTTTAGATGTTGCTTATGATCCTCTGAACCCTCCAAGCATATTAGTCTTACGTTAATAAAGACAATAATAAATTTTTCCAAGAATAGTTTAAATACTCTATTCATTAAGTCTATGAATGCAACTGGGGCATTTTTCAAACTAAATGATATTGCCGAGAACTCATAATACTAATAATGAGTCCTAAAAGAAATTTTTTGAATATCCTCTTCCCTTATCCTCAATTAATTATACTCATATCTTAAATCAATTTTTTTTTAAAAAATATTGAGCACCTTGTAACTGGTCAAACAGATCATCTATATGAGGTAATGGATATTTATTCCACACTGTCACCTTATTCAACTGTCTATAGTCTACGTACAATCTCAATGATCTATCTTTTGTTTTTCACAAATAGTATTGAAGCTCTACAAGAAGAAGTACTAGGGTATAAAAATCTCTTGTCCAACAAGTCTTACAACTAATTCTTCAATTCCTTGAGTTCAATCATTGCCATTCTATATAGGAATATAGACACTGGTTAGGTTTCAAGAAATAAATTAATACTAAATTCTATTTTACTTTTCAAGGTAATTCTAACAATTCCTCGGAAATTACATTAAAAATTTTTTTAACCAATGGAATTTGATTTACACTGGTATATTTGATATCAACATCTCCCGCTACTGTCAAATATCCTTGGCACCTTTTTTGTAATAACTTATAGGCTGCTAAAACAGAGATTAGATTTTTGGATACTTCACGATAGTCTCCCTGTATCAAGAAAGAAAATTCTTCAAGAATATTGAATTTAATCATCTTCGGATGACATTCTAAAATGGCCTGTTATGTTGCCAACCAATCTATTTCTAATATCACATTAAAGTCTACCATATCTAGACATTTAGGTAAAATAGATATTATATTCAGAAATGATCATATTTGGCATTTGTCTCAATTCTTTAAATTCTCTGGGACACCTATCACTTTCACTTTCAAGCATTAATTGACCCATAAATACCTCTTAAGATACCACAATATTCAATCAATCTTATACTAGAAAATTTAACAAACTTGAAATAGAAAGAAAATTGAAATCCTATGGAATCCCTCAGCAGCACTGGAAGTATAAATATGTTCGGCTCATATGCATACTAAAGATCCTACTAAAAAATTCTTTGCTCTGATAGCCACAGGAAAACCTAATACTCTGATACCAACTTGTAACACCCCCAATTTACTGGCACATGAAACAAACATTTTTTTATTTTTCGCAATCAGATATTTTTCATAACATGCATAACACTATTCTTTGTCATAGAAATAGATACATATAGGTTCTCTCATGCATATTCATTATACAGACTAAATTATAAATGTCAAAATAACAACAGAAGTATGGATCCTGCCTGTGGCGTTCAGAGCACACTCTAGAATACAAATACAGTATAATTTAAAACTGTGAGCCTTGAAAGCAATGTAAACTCACTCAGAGAATATGTCACCTAACGAATCACCTATCTGTAGTATTAGACTCTGTATTCTTATATGAAAAATGTGAAAATATCGTGTAGTGAGTTTGACAACTCAGTGAGCAGATAATACCTCCTATGACCTCTTAGGTCAGTATATGGATGTACTCATATTTTAAAATTTATCACTTAGAAAATATAGTTCAAAAGTACATCCATATGGAACCCGTATTTCAAATAAAAGGATATTCAGATATCCAAACCATATTCAGCACGATATAATCATTAAAAAAATATTGTTATACTCAGCTGTATAAACTATAATAAAATAATAAGCTTTTGAGATAAAGTTATAATTATTAAAATGACCTACCTTATTCGGCGATCTGATCAACTCAATTTAAAATGACCTACTTCATTCGGTGATTTGATCAACCCACACACTCATTTGCTATACGCATAGTGACTGATCGACTATAGTTACAATAATGATCAGGGAATGTAAGTTTATCACCCATCTGCCTCCTCACATTACCATTGTCACTCAGTTGGAGCGACCCTCCCTCAGCTTACTCAGGCTAATAGGGCGTCCCCTATTCGATATCGTTAGAAGCCATACAACCCGTCGATATTCATCCATACATATATATAAATGCATATTCATCAAATGCAATGTAAAATTATCAAGCAACTTGTCATGAGTTTTACGCTTGCCATTCAATCATAATCAGTAACTTTATACTTTTACAAATTAATGCCACGTGCATAAATATTCACTTTATCATTTAATGAGAAATACATGTGAAATCAGATATACCATGAGTTTAGAAATCCATTTTCAAAACTATACTATTCTCGAACTATATTCCAAATTGTAAGTAATTCAGATAATTTAATACATTTCAGAAATACTTAAAAGTGTAAATATCTCATAAACATAATCAAATACATGCTTAAAGATAAAAAAGAATGTAGGGCAAGCCATAGAAAGAATTATCTATTCACAGGTTATGGCTCTAAATTGGACAGTTCCAAATGTAATTTTTCAAGTCAAATCTGATCAAATGGATCTCAAACACAAATCCAGAGGGTCCAAAAACTTAAGAAATGACTTCGGGAGCGGTCACTATTCACGGCCGAAAAATACTATTCACGCCGGTTGAAATTAGTATTTACTACCGAAAAATACTATTCACGAAAAACAAAAAGTTGTCAGATAACTGAAAAATTTTATATCTTAAGGTTTATCTAACTTTTGAATCCATCTACGGTGTCAGATTTTCAATTTGAGGTCTTTAAATAGAAGTTTCAGAACTTACCTTTTTGTAAAAAATTTTACTTCCGATCTGCGGCTGATTTGAAATTTTTTTTAATCAAAATCGTAGTATACTCCGTCCTCAATCCAGTGGTACCCTTAGTTTTGAGATCGAAGGCCTATAGACACTCCAGATTTAGAGAAAAAATTTTGAAATTACTATTCATACTATTCATGAAAATTTTGCAGAAGTTGCCTCTTAATTCGTCTCTTCCTCCCCATTTTTTTATTTTCTTCTATTTATTATTATTTAATAAATAAATATTTAGGATTATTTTTATTTTATTATATATATATTCATATAAATATCATTTTTAATCATAAAATATCCCAAATTTTTTTAAAAATTTACATTATTGTAAAACTTTAGTTGCACTCTTAAATCATGACTTTTCTTGATAAAATTTTAATAAAAAAATTATAAAATAAATATATTTATGTATAATAAAAGAAAAAATATTTCTAAAAATATAAAATTTTTTTTATTAAAAGCTAACATAATTATTTTAAACAATACAATAATTATTTTAATTAAAAGTATACTTACTTTTAACAAAACATGATTATTTTTAAACAAATAAAAATATATTTTTTTATAAAAAATATTATTATTTAAAAATAAAAATTACGAAATACTACATGTAGCAAAAAATCAAGTTTATCACGCATGCACAAAGCATATAAATGTCTGATATTATTTTGTGAGAAAAATTTTTGAAAAAGGAGAAACACTACTTTAGAGGATTCAAACAACTGAAAATCTTGCAGAGATAATGATCAAAGTGGTGACATCGATCAAGTTTCAATAAAGATTAAAGATAGATAGTGCCGTAGACACATTTGAATACACTTCTAGAAATAATATTATTGTGAGAGAATACTTTGTAAATTTCTTTTGAGACTTTATTCGATAAGGTGGAGATTTGTTGATTTTTGGCTCAAAATCCTACATCGAAGAGAGTTTAAAAATGAGAGGCAACCTTAAACTAAAAAAGGAAACCTCTTCCCCTTTAATTATAAACACACCAAGGAAACAAGTCTTCTATCTCTTCTAAGGTTTGATTTCTCTTCTCCCTCTTGTATTCTTCTGAACAATATATTTGTAGTAATGTCCGAATACGTAAATATAGTTGATCGAACTTCGTTAAATTTTGGTGTTCTTTTTATTTATTTTTTTACTTATTATTTATCATTATCGGGCATTAAATTTGCTATAAGTAAAAAAATAATCCAAATTTTTACATCACAAAATACATGAAATACTATAAAATGCGTCCCATTTAGGGTGTTCATTTTCAATGAAAACAAAAAAAAGCTTTGAAAAGGTGTTCACTTACTATTTTTTGTTTTTATTTAAAATTTTTTTTTAAAATTTTAAAAAAATGTTTTCAAATGTTTTAATATTATAAAGCACTACAGTGGTAGTAATTTTACAATTATTCAAGATTCATTACAATACAAATGAATAATGAGAAAATATTTTATTATTTATATAATTTAAAATTAATAAAAATAAAATTAACTAGAATACAAATTAAATATATTTTAAAAATGTAAAAAATAAAAAATAAAAATTATTTTTTTAAAATAAAAATATAATACATTTAGATAAATTAAACACACTTAATATATATATATATATATATATATATATATATATATATATATATATATATATATATATATATATATATATATATATATATATAAAAGAACATAACTGTACGACCAGAAAAAAAAAATCAAATGCTTAAAGGTAATCATCAGCCCACAAAGACCTGAACTTGCTTCTAAACAGTGTATCAAAATTCCAGTTATACATAAATTGAAGAATCTACCGTGCTGTGGCGAGGATGGGATGGGGGCTTGAGAAGGTTTTTAGATTGAATTTTTAAACCATCTAATAAAAAATTTAATTAAAATCGAAGTGAACTGATATTATATTTTTTAATTGAATAGATCGAATACTTTTTTTATTCAATTGATTAAATTGATTCGGTTAAATGAAGTGTCCAATCCAAATAAATGAAAGCCCCCGTTCAAAGATGCTAATGGTGGATTTCTTGGAGCTATGGCTCGCAGAATCTTAAATGTTGGTCAAGGAGTTTTTGGAGAGAAAGCTAAGGAGAAAGAGAATCTCACTAGCCTGGGGTTGTTGCCTGAGGATTTCCTGTTCTTCTGCAGAGAGCATAACATGGTTAACAAGGTTGTCCGTGAAGTGAGCATAACATGGAAGAGCCCCTTCTTTCATTCATCATGTACTCTCCAGATTTAATTCATTAATAAAAGCTCTTCTGCTTTGCATTAAAATGAAAAAGAAATGATGTTGTTGGGGTTGAGGATAATTCACACCATAGTTTATTAGTGTGGACCTCTTTGGATCATTAATACTGCACTCATAAAAGTTAAAAAATTTAAAAAAAACATTTTTTATTTTTATTGTTTATATTTCTAAAATTATATTTAATTTATATTTACATTATTTTTAATTATACAATTATATTTTCGTTTTATTTTATTTTTAATTATATAAACAGTAAAAAAATTATTCATACATATTACAATAAATTTAAAATAATTGTAAAAATATCATCATTATAGTATATGATATAATATTTAAAAATTTAAAAAATATTTTTTAAAAATAAAAAAATATTAACTAGATATGTTTGTATAATAATTTTTTTATTTTCAGTAAATATAAGAGTTAAAAATTACATCAAACGGGCATTTAATTTTTATTATTATTATGGATAAAGCATTTGAGGCGTTGAATGAGAATGAAATTAGACGTTCTTATCATCACAACCTAACGGACGCAAGTCGCCGTAACGTCTCCTATGACTTATCTCCGTTGGCCATAGGAAAGCACTTCAGAAGTTCCTTTCTTCTTCAACAAAAGAATATGTATTAATAATTTTCATAATAACAATTCCACTTCGGTTATGCCATAGAAGCGTTATTTTATTTTATTTTTCTATGAATAAACTACTCCATCCACATCAACGGTGACCTGTGATTCAAAGCATCTGGCTTTGTCCATCGCCGTTCCTTATCTGCTTCCCCACACTCTTTAATACTCAAATTCTCTTTCATCGCTCAGAGACAAGCAGAAAAGATGGAAGGAATAGAGCACAGAACGGTGGAAGTAAATGGCATCAAAATGCATGTTGCAGAGAAAGGAGAAGGTCCTGTGGTTTTGTTCCTCCATGGCTTCCCCGAACTCTGGTACTCCTGGCGCCACCAGATCCTCGCTCTCAGCTCCCTCGGCTACCGTGCCGTGGCTCCAGATCTCCGTGGCTACGGCGACACCGATGCTCCCACTTCCATCAGCAGCTACACCTGCTTTCACCTTGTGGGTGATATCATTGCCCTCATCGACTTTCTCTGTGTAGATCAAGTCTTCCTCGTCGCCCATGATTGGGGAGCCATAATCGGTTGGTACCTCTGCTTGTTTCGTCCTGACAGAATCAAGGCCTACGTCTGTCTCAGTGTCCCCTTTCGACCCTTCCTCGGAAGAAACCCCAAAGTCAAGACCGTAGATGCTTTTCACGCCTTGTATGGAGATGACTACTACATCTGCAGATTTCAGGTTCTTCACACTTGTTTCTTATCAATATATAGTTTTATAAGAAATTTGATTGGATTTAGCTCGAATGTTTCTTTGCATCTACTTTTTTTAAGTTATTACCTCCTAGCTAGGTTCTCTTTCTAAATCAACGAAAGCAGTAACGGGTATTGGGTATTTCTTTCTAATGGTTCTTTTTGCCTGTCCAGAATTATGATTTTCTGATATTGACAGGAACCAGGCAAGATGGAAGCTCAGCTTGCTGAAGCTGGCACTGAGTATGCGCTCAAGAACATCCTTACCACACGCCAAACCGGTCCCCCAATCTTCC
Source organism: Gleditsia sinensis (assembly GCA_037074535.1). Taxonomy (NCBI): domain Eukaryota; kingdom Viridiplantae; phylum Streptophyta; class Magnoliopsida; order Fabales; family Fabaceae; genus Gleditsia; species Gleditsia sinensis. The sequence goes on from CM073464.1 coordinate 83,252,907, forward strand.
CAAAAGGAGAATATGGAACTGGGTTCAATCCCGATACTCCAGAGAACTTGCCCCCCTGGCTCTCCGAACAAGATCTTGCTTATTATGTTTCTAAATTTGACAAGACTGGATTCACTGGAGGGTTGAACTACTACAGAAATCTCAACTTGTAGGTTTTTTCTGTAATAAAAAATATACTAACCATTTGAGAGTAGATAATTGAGATAGAACCTGATTGAGTAAAGGCACTGGTTTTTTGCAGAAACTGGGAGCTGACAGCACCGTGGACAGGAGTAGGAATCGGCAATGTACCAGTAAGGTTCATAACGGGTGAGGTAGACCTGGTATACACTTCCCCAGGGATGAAGGAGTATATCCATGGCGGTGCCTTCAAGAAAGACGTGCCAAATTTGGAGGAAATAATAGTGCAAAAAGGAGTAGCTCACTTCAACAACCAAGAAGCAGCAGAAGAAATTAGCAATCTCATTTACGAATTCGTCAAGAAGTTCTGATGCCTCTACTTAATCCCCCCCGCTTTCTCTGTGTGTTTAGTTCAATAATTTGATTACCTATGTACTATATGTTTTATGGTTAATCGACAAACCCTTGCTTTTCGATTTTATGATATCTGTACCCTTGATTGTGCCATTGTTGCCGAAACATTCTATTCGTACAGGGAACCTGGCATTGTACTGTAAATTATATCTTAAAAATTACAGCATTATTAAAATATTTTATATAAAAGAGTTGAATCTGCTATTAATCAATTGAATAATTTGTTTTTTTTTTTGTTTAAAAAATTATAATCAGACGTTAAAGTGACGAATATACATCATGAATATAAGCACATAAACATGTAAAATGTTTTTAAATCAATAACAACAAAAATAAATTATTATTTTTATAATTTAAAATTATTTATGATATTTTAAATTTAATAGAATATATAATCATTTCTGTCAGAAAAGGCATGTCAGAGAGAGTACAAAGTATATGAATCGAGCATTCATTCACATTGTGCAGCCAGCGGAGTTTGAGAAAAGAACATATAACACTAAAACCAGAAATAAACAAATGCTCAAAGGTGAATATTCATCAACCCACAAAGATCTGAACTTGTTTCTAAACAGTGTGTCAAAATTCCAATAATACAAAAATTGAAGAAGCTACCGTGCTGTGGCGCGGGGAGGGGGATGAGGGTTGCTAATATTTTATTATCTTTTTTATTTTATTTTATTTGTTTTCGTTAACTGGGCCCAACCCAATTTCACCGAGTTGATCGGGTTAACCGAATTCATCGAGTTGCTAGTTGTTCCATATCCAAAAAAAAGAAAAACAAAAGTTGCCAGTTGTTTACATTTTCGGCTCTGGGTGCAGATTCTTATCTTTCTCGGGCTTCGTGGCGTCAATGACGATGCTTATCGCTTAATCGAAGTTTATAAAGACTCTCCTTTTCCTGTTCCACATGACTATAGACAATTATGTGCCGGACCTCTCTTGCAATAACATATGGGAAATGTTAATATAATTTAGATCCATTAAAAATAAATAAATTAATCTTTCTTGAGTGGACGAATAAATATATATTTAATTATGATTGATTTATTTTATTATTTAATATATTTTTTATAATATGATAAAAATTATTATAAAAATAATATAATTAATAATTACTTTTTATTATAAAAGAAGATTTTGAAATAAAAAATAAAATTTTAAATTTTGTTTTGATGTATTATTTTGATGACTATAAAAATAAAAATATTTTGAAATATTTCAAAAACTTTGTAAAAGTAAAAAAAATTGAAAAAATATTTTAAATAATTTTAAACAATATTTTTTTTAATTTTAAAATATTTTAATATAATATTAATGATATAAATATATAAAATCATATTAAAATTAATTTGAACTAGTGTCACAATAGAGACTGTAACTCAAATTTTATCAACATTTAACAATAATTTATCTCTTGCATGTATATCTCTATCTTAATCCTTTCGGAACCTCTATCTGTAAGTTTATCTTTTTATCTCTATGTGATCTCTATATTTCTATCTTTAAATATCTTTTTGAAGTAGGTTTTTTTTTTTTTTGTCTATTAATTTCTATTTTCATCGTTTTTATAGTTTTTTCTTTAAAGGGAAGATAATGAAAAAAAATAATGTTATAAGTATGAAAGGGGAGGGTAAAAAATTAATAAAGTTTTTTTAATTTGTGAGAAAAAATTTAAATGATAAATAAGGAAAATATAAACAACTTGGTATTAGATGTGATGTAATGCTACTTTTATATATTTTTTTATCAAAAAAATTCGAAACAAGAGTATTTTTTACAAAATACTCAAACATTTTATAGCATAATAATTTCAATTAAAATAATATAATTTTTTAACAAATACTATATTTTATTTCAATAATTCTATTTCGTTTCGGTGATTTCAAAAATGAAAATATTTTGATCATTTCGATAAAAAAAAAAGAAATTAATTCTCTAATAAAAAAAATGAAAAAAAAGGGTCATGCATGGCATATATGCAATTTATATTTTATAGTAGTAGTTTATGAAGTTAAAATTTCTATGATTATTTAAACTATCTAAAATAGTCTCATTAATATATATATTTTGAACATTTCTTTAAAATGGATAATATTATTATGAAGATGATAATATATCAATATTTAATAAACCGAATTCATTTAATATATAGATCGTGGAATCAATAGTTTAGGTTCACAATCAAATGATCCAAAATGCAATCCTTAGGAACTCCATTTTTATGAATAATTTAACCAACATCAAAAGGGGACGTGATGGTATATTGGCATGGATGGAAAGCAAGTCGGGCACTGTAGACTAAGCAACAACAGTTATGGTATATTGGTATGGATGAAGTAGGAGCATAAGAGAAGACAAAGTGCCAACCGGGGAAGATGGTGGGGCGCCTGCTTTCTAATGTTTTGTTGGTGCCTGCTTTATAATATGTTTGGTAACTATCATTCCCTATATCCAAATTTGTTGGTCTCGTGCCAACACGTTCACGTGGATGATCTAATTGAATAGCCCAATAACTTTGCTTGGATACTCCCATTCTAATCACGATGAAATTGGTGAAATAACACAATAAATGACAATTCAGTGACAGTATGTGAACACTTTCTGAGAATAACCGGTCCATAATTGCGGATAATTATGTCTAATTTCTCCTTTTGGTTTTCTTTCTTATCTGTGATCCACGTGGGATAATAATTTCAACCAACTAACCTAATGGATCACACACATTTTTGCTTCGTTTTGTCCACACACCGTATGCATCTTCCGTAAATGCTCATGATATAGAACACATGCAACTTCTATAATACGAGGCAAGGTTCTTTGAGGTGGCACCAACCACTTCGAATCCATCGCCAAAACGGGTTCCACATTTAGAATCGTGCTTACAGCTTATATTATAGTTATTTAAAAAAAGAGCGCCACTGTTACCAATTTAGACCATAGAATATCCCTACCTCTGGTTGATACTGGATTATTGGTAAGAGGATGACCCCATCTCTTAAGCAAATAACAGTACATGAGCTGAGCACCCGAACGAGAAAAACTAAAAAACGTCTTCGTAAATTAATCCATTCAAAAAGCAATTAAGCAATTTAGTTCTCTCCTACTTCCGCCGCCCCAATTTCCAACGACCCTTTTAGTTTACCTCTTCTATAAATTAAATATCGGAGGATCTCAAATTCTTCATAGTCAACCTAAGAGATGGAGGGAATACAGCACACAACAGTGCAAGTTAATGGCATCAAAATGCATGTAGCAGAGAAAGGCCAAGGCCCTGTCGTGTTGTTCCTCCATGGCTTCCCTGAACTCTGGTACTCCTGGCGCCACCAGATTCTCTCCCTCAGCTCCCTCGGCTACCGTGCCGTCGCCCCTGACCTCCGTGGCTACGGCGACACCGATGCCCCTTCTTCCATCTCCTGCTACACCGGCTTTCATATTGTGGGCGACCTTATTGCCCTTTTAGACTCCATGGGTGTCGATCAAGTCTTTCTCGTGGCCCATGATTGGGGAGCCATCATCGGGTGGTACCTCTGCATGTTTCGCCCTGACAGAGTCAAGGCCTATGTCTGCCTCAGTGTCCCCTTCCTCCGAAGAAGCCCCAACGTCAAGACAGTAGATGGCATGCGTGCCTTATATGGAGATGACTACTACATCTGCCGATTTCAGGTTCTTCGATTCTTTCTTTTACATGTACAACAAATTTCACCAGACTTAGCTACGACTGTATTTTCGGTCCACTCTCTCCTTATTTCCTTCTACGGTATCAATATCTTTCTAAATCAACCAGACGTATTTAACTATCTTTTCCAAGTTATCCATTTTCTTTTCCTTTTCTGGCTTTTGCATAAACGAAGCTTCTTGCACTCTAGAATGTAGTTAGAATCCGGACTGCAGAAAATAATAAGACTTTACCAGTTCATACAAAAACCATTATGGATTGTGTGAGTGGGGAATGAATACTGGTTCATGCATTAATTACCAATATTTTAATTGGCAACTAATTGATTATTCTGAAATGCAATGAGATTTACTATATTGGATGATCTGATTCTGGTGTTGATAACACTAGCAATTTCTTCAAATAAAGAAAATTATTTTCGACAGGAGCCAGGCAAAATGGAGGCTCAGATGGCTAAAGTTGGCACTGCATATGTGCTCAAGAACATCCTCGCCACTACCAAAACCGCACCTCCAATCTTGCCAAAGGGAGAGTATGGAATTGGATTCAATCCGTATACCCCACAGACCTTCACCTCTTGGCTCTCTGAACAAGATCTTGCTTATTATGTTTCTAAATTTGAAAAGACGGGCTTCACTGGAGGGTTGAACTACTACAGAAATCTCAACTTGTACGTTACTGTTCCTCTTTGCTGCCTCTGGGATTATGTTCAAACCTGTAAATTGATGTTTCTGGAATCTATCTTTGATACGGAGACAAATTCGTATGGCACCACTACGGGCTAAATAATGGCAAGTTATTTTGCTATGCATTGCAGGAATTGGGAGCTCACAGCACCATGGAGTGGAATCCAAATTAAAGTACCAGTGAAGTTCATAACGGGTGAGTTAGACGCGGTATACACTTCAATGGGGATGAAGGATTATATTCATGGTGGTGGTTTCAAGGAAGATGTGCCAAATTTGGAGGAAGTGGTTGTGCAGAAAGGCGTAGGTCACTTCAACAACCAAGAAGCACCAGAGGAGATTAGCACTCATATTTATGACTTCATCAAGAAGTTCTGATCTGATTCACAACCTTCTTGAGATGCTCTCTCTCTCTCTCTCTCTCTCTGTTTCCTTCAATGACGTGATTATCATCTATGCCGCCCCTAGTTTGTTCGTGTCTCTGTTTCACAATATTTGTTTCATCTTGGAAGCATATTTCTTTCCAAGAGCTTTTTCCTTTTTTTGTGTACGTCATTTTACCTCACCAATTTTTAATGATGAATTTGAATTCAATAAAACAATACTATTATTGAGGTGTTCATTTAGTTTGTTTCTTATCATTTTATAATTGGATAGTATATAAGTAAATTTGTATGCATATATATAAAAGTAAATTTGTATATATATATATATATATATATATATATATATACACACGTAATTTTTTTATTTTGGGCTTATTAGATAGTTTTATATATATTTCAGTTCAATCGTAGATAAAGAATTTAAGGAAATTTAATTTTTTGCGGATTAATATTAAAAATTTATTTTGACGATCTAAAACATAAGTTTGTGATTTTATGTCTAACATTGACAATTGTGAGGCGAGTTTGCTTGATTATTATCACAAATTTAAATACAAGAATATAAATATTCATGAGTTTTAATGAACACAATAAGAAGTTCTGTGAAAAAAAAATTGTGATAAGAAAATGCAAAATTAAGTCATATTATTATCCAAATCTTCGCATTCTAGAGTGATTTCATCAGACTGTGGTACTTTTGTTGTAAACTTTTCTTTGCAGCAACGATTTTTGCACTCTATTTTCTTACAACACCTTCTCTCATCACATAATATTTTATTACTAAATAATTATTCTCTTATTTGTCATTACTCTTCTTGTCTCCATTCCGTTGAAAGAAGCAAAGAAATTAACTACATGGCACACTTGAAGTTGTAATTGGAAAATTATGTTTTAATTAGCATAAAACGCATGTGCTATGGTTTACTCTACATGATTGGATTTATTTTATTTTATTTTTATTTTTTAACGAAACCAATTAATAGGGGGCAGAAGGAAAAGGAAAACAATTTAGAAATACGTGATGTAAATTATAACAAAATGTTTGGCTGTAAAGTTGTGTTGTGACTATCTAAATGATAAAAATAGACTCATATAATTAACGTATATATTTTCAAGCATAGTTCTTAGCACTGATTAGAATTGATATTTATGTACATTATATGTTTGATAAGTACAATAATTTTGTAAAATATTTTTAAAAATTCTTCTAATGGACAACTATAATTTAAAAAGAAAAAGAAGCGAATCTTAAATAGTTTATTTTACAAATAAATAGATTATATTTTCCATAAATGATTCGAAATTCAACTAAACCTTTCTAAAAGAGGTTGTGGAATGATGGAATAATATTGGTGGCGAATGTATATATATCTTGATTCTTCTTAATTATGCATTTTAAGAACCAAGATAAACAGAAGAGTTATTTCAACATTATTGTTAACAAAGTTCATTTAAGTTAAATTAAATTCTGTCTTTCTCGGAAGTTGATTTTTTATTATTAAATTCAACCCAAGACTTAAATAAAATTTCAATTAATACACTGTTATTTCTCCCCATTTAGCCTATTCTTTTATCCACCGACATTGGATTTGAAAGTTTTCATCACAACTATTATTTGTTAGCTTGAGATGTGTCTATTTTTATCTTAAATTGATAATATAAAATAAAATTTATCTACATAATTTAATTTAAATCAATTAAATAATCCTTTTTTTTTTATTATATATATTTGTATGGGGTTTAGATATTTCTTTCCATTTTAACTTTATTCTTTTATCCACCGACATTGGATTTGAAAGGGATCAGGGTGGGTGGGATTTTTTAAAATAAATTCCGTAGAGGATTTGAAATGCTCATGATATAAAACACATGCAACTTCTATAATATGAAGCAAGGATCTTTGAGGTGGCACCAACCACTTCGAATCCATCGTCAAATCGGGTTCCACATTTAGAATCGTGCTTACAGCTTATATTATAGTTATTTGAAAAAAAAGAGCGCCACTGTTACCAATTTAGACCATAAAATATCTCTACCTCGGGTTGATTCTGGATTATCGGTAAGTGGAGGACCCCCATCTGTTAAGCAAATAACAGTACATGAACTGTGTACCCGAACGATAAAAGTTAAGGGTACGTTTGGTTTGTTTTTTATTTTTATTTTTAGGGCAAAATGCATTTTGTCACCCTGATCTATAGGTGTAATTGCAGTTTCCCCTCATTTCTTTTAATTTGGACAATGTTCCTCCATTCTTTATTTTTGTTGCAATCTCCCCCATCCATTTATTTTTACTCTTAAATATAATATTTAGATACTTAAAATGTTTTAATTATCTTTTAATTTTTTTTAAAAAATTATTTTTCGTATTTTAAAAAATATTTTATTTTAACAAAAATTCATTTCTCAACATACTCTTAAAAATAAAGTATTTTTTAAAATACGAAAAATAATTTTTTAAAAAAATTTGAGAGATAATTAAGACATTTCAAATATTTAAATATTATATTTAAAAATAAAAATAGATGGAGGGGTGAGATTGCCACAAAAATAAAGAATGGGAGGGACATTGTCAAAATTAAAAGAAAGGAGGGAAACTGCAATTGCACCCATAGATCAGGGTGGCAAAATACATTTTTCCCTTATTTTTATTATTTTATAATTATATAAAAAATAAAAAATTATATATATAATTATAAAAATATTACAGTTATAATATTAAAAATTTTAAAAATATCTTTTTAATATTTTTAGAATTTTAAAAAAATTAAAAAAAAATTTTAATAATAAAAAATAAAAAGAAATATATTTTTCTACTTATTTTTAATTTTTAATAAAAATTAAAAACGTCCTAAAAAACGTCTTTGTAAATTAATCCATTCAAAAAGTAATTAAGCAATTTAGTCCTCCCCTACTTCGGCCGCCCCAATTTCCAACCACCCTTTTAATTTATCTCTTCTATAAATCAAATATCGGAGGATCCCAAATTCTTCAGACACAAACCAAAGAGATGGAGGGAATACAGCACACGACAGTGCAAGTCAATGGCATCAAAATGCATGTAGCAGAGAAAGGCCAAGGCCCTGTCGTGTTGTTCCTCCATGGCTTCCCTGAACTCTGGTACTCCTGGCGCCACCAGATTCTCTCTCTCAGCTCCCTCGGTTACCGTGCCGTCGCCCCTGACCTCCGTGGCTACGGCGACACCGATGCCCCTTCTTCCATCGCCTGCTACACCGGCTTTCATATTGTGGGCGTGTTGAATTAATTTATAATTAATTTATGTGGATTAGCATTAATTAATTTATTAGTCCAAATATAGAATTAATTAAGTAATAAGTTTTGGCCCAACACTAAACTTATAATGGATTGGGACCTGTTGAATGTAAACAATCTGTGATAGGCCAGATTATTTACAAGCCCATTGGGTAGAGGCCCCAACTTGCAGCCCGTTATGTAGTCAGTTAGTTTCCTATCACAATACTGACTGAAGAGAGAGAATTAATTATTATTTTAATGATTTGAAAACCCTAGTTATCCCTAATATAAATAGGGATAATTCTCTTCTTTCTAAGTACAGTGAAATACAATCTCTCTCTCTTCCTGAGTTGTGGGCTAGGGTATTGCAAGTTGCAGACTCTACTTGTTCTTGTTTATTTACTAACTTGATTTGCAGCTGATCTTGTTTATTGGAGCTATATCAATCGTATTGGCTTTGGGTATCCTATTTGGTGCATCATCATTATTAATGGATTTATTGGGATCGAATAGAGGTATGTAATTTTAAGTTTGTTGATAATCTCCCATATAGAATTATGGCTAACAGGGCGACCTTATTGCCCTTTTAAACTCCATGGGTGTCGATCAAGTCTTTCTCGTGGCCCATGATTGGGGAGCCATCATCGGGTGGTACCTCTGCATGTTTCGCCCTGACAGAGTCAAGGCCTATGTCTGCCTCAGTGTCCCCTTCCTCCGAAGAAACCCCAAAATCAAGACCATAGATGGCATGCGTGCCTTATATGGAGATGATTACTACGTCTGCCGCTTTCAGGTTCTTCAATTCTTTCTTTTACATGTACAACAAATTTCGCCAGATTTAGCCGGGATCGTATTTTTCATCCATTCTCTCTACTTGCTTCCTTCTATGTTATCAATATTTTTCTAAATCAACCAGACCGGGTATGGGTATTTAACTATATTTTCCTAATTATCCTTTTTTTTTTTTTTTCCTTTTCTAGGTTTTGCATAAACGAAGCTTATTAGACTCTAGCACGTAGCTAAAATCCGAATCGCTGAAAATAATCAGAACTTACCAGTTCATAAACGAAAATTCTATGTTCAAGCTGTAAAAGTTCTACCACCTTCTATTTTCTTAAATAAAGAAAAAATAATAATTAAGATTTAAAAAATTTTAAATAAGTTTTTATAGACATCATAATAAAAATTATTGACAAACTTTCAGTTAATTTTTGAAATAAAATAGCTCTGGACAAGTAATAAAGGCTGGTTTATTCTGAAATGGAATGAGATGTACTATGGTAGATCTGATTCTGGTATTGACGTCGCTAGCAATTTCTTCAAATAAAGAAAAATATATTTGACAGGAGCCAGGCAAAATGGAAGCTGAAATGGCTGAAGTTGGCACTGCATATGTGCTCAAGAACATCCTTACCACTCGCAAAACCGGTCCCCCAATCTTCCCAAAAGGAGAATATGGAACTGGGTTCAATCCCGATACTCCAGAGAACTTGCCCCCCTGGCTCTCTGAACAAGATCTTGCTTATTATGTTTCTAAATTTGATAAGACTGGATTCACTGGAGGGTTGAACTACTACAGAAATCTCAACTTGTAGGTTACTATTCCTCCTTGCTGTTGCTGCCTCTGGGATTATGTTCCAAACTTGTAAATTAATGTTTCAGGAATCCATTTTTAATACTGACACTAATTCGTATGGCGCTTTTCCACTATGGGCTAATGTTTTCCTATGCATTGCAGGAACTGGGAACTCACAGCACCATGGAGTGGAATACAAATTAAAGTACCAGTGAAGTTCATAACGGGTGAGTTAGACATGGTATACACTTCTCTGGGGATGATGGATTATATTCATGGTGGTGGCTTCAAGGAAGATGTGCCAAATTTAGAGGAAGTGGTTGTGCAGAAAGGTGTAGGTCACTTCAACAACCAAGAAGCAGCAGAGGAGATTAGCAATCACATTTACGACTTCATCAAGAAGTTCTGATCTGATTCACAACTTTCTTGAGCTGCTCTCTCTCTCTCTCTCTCTCTCTCTCTCTCTGTTTCCTTCAATAATGGGATCCTCATCTATGATGCCGCCCCTAGTTTGTTCATGCCTCCGTTTCATTTGTAATGCTACCACTGAATATTTGTGTCATCTTGGAAACATATCTTCGTTCTAATAGCATTTTTGTTTTCGTATGTCGTTTCACCTTACTAATATTTAATAAGGAATTTGAATTTAATAAAACCATATTATTATTGAGATATTCATTTAATTTGTTTCCATTCATTTTTGTAGTTGGATAATATATAAGTAAATTTATGAAAGTTTTTTTTTTGTTTTGATAAATTTATATATATATATATATATATATATATATATATATATGATCATATTTAGTCTATTGTAAGAAAATAATTTTTTATTTATTAATGATATTTAAATTATTATTTGTGACAAATAATTTTAAAAAATATTATTTTTTTAATAATTATAATTTAAGTATTATTAATAAAAAAATTATTTATTAATAATAAATTAAATTATTATATATATATATATATATATATATATATATATATATATATATATATATATTAGTTCAATTGTAGATAAATTATTTATGCTGAAAGAATTTAAATTTAAATTTTTTGTGGCTTAACATTAAAATTCGTTCTGATGATCTGAAACATTTCTTTCAACTTTGTGATTTTTTGTCTAACATTGACAATTGTGAGGCGAGTTTGCTTGGTCATCCCAATCTTCGCATTATAGAATGATTTAATCACACTGGTGCTTTTGTCATAAACTTTTCTTTGCAGCAATGATTCTTGCACGTTATTTTCTTATAGCACCTTCTCTCACATAATATCTTATTACCAAATAATTATTGTATTATTAAATTAATAAGGAGCAAAGTAAATAGAATGATAAAAATGTTAAATATAAGTAGAGAAATTTTTTTTTGAGGACGTTGAAGAAATCATTTTCTTTATAGTGAGATTGTTCGTATATTAGTTGAAGATCAATCAAGTTGACAGTTTCAGTGGTTCAATCCCAACACTCAATATTTGTTTCATCTTGGAAGCATATTTCGTTCTAAGAGCTTTTTCCTTTTTTTGTGTATGTCATTTTACCTCACCAATTTTTAACGATGAATTTGAATTCAATAAAACCATACTATTATTGAGGTGTTCATTTAGTTTTTTTCCTTTCATTTTATAATTGGGTAATATATAAGTAAACTTGTATGCAAATATATATATATATATATATATATATATATATATATATATATATATATATATATATATATATATATATATATATATATATATATATATATATATATAATTATACACGGAAGTTTTTTTTTTTTGGGCTTGTTAGATAGTTTTATATATATTTCAATTCAATTGTAGATAAAGAATTTAAGGAAATTTAATTTTTTGTGGATTAATATTAAAAATTTATTTTGATGATCTAAACCATAAGTTTGTGATTTTATGTTTAACACTGACAATTGTGAGGCGAGTTTACTTGATTATTATCACAAATTTAAATACAAGAATATAAATATTCATGAGTTTTAATGAACACAACAAGAAGTTCTGTGACAAAAATTTTATATAAAAAAATTTTGTGATAAGAAAATGCAAAATTAAGTCATATTATTATCCAAATCTTCGCATTCTAGAGTGATTTCATCAGACTGTGGTTACTTTTGTTGTAAACTTTTCTTTGCAGCAACGATTGTTGCACTCTATTTTCTTACAACACCTTCTCTCATCACATAATATTTTATTACTAAATAATTATTCTCTTATTTGTTATTACTCTTCTTGTCTCCGTTCCGTTGAAAGAAGCAAAGAAATTAACTACATGGCACACTTGAAGTTGTAATTGGAAAATTATGTTTTAATTAGCATAAAACACATGTGCTATCACTACAAGAAAAATATGATTTGGCGACAATTTTTTAGTGGTTTTAACGATAATTTTAACCGTTGTTAAAACTTTTAACGACGGTTACAAAAACCATCGTAGAATCGATGATTTAACAACGATTTTAAGAACCGTGGGTAATCTGTCGTTAAACCATACTTAATGACGATTTTGGAATTGTTGTTAAATTGTTTTTTGTGACAATGTTTTAATTGCGATTTTTTAGCGACGGTTCAAAACTGTCACTAAACCTATCTTTTGCTTTATCAACGGTTTAAAAATCGTTGCTAAATACTTTTATTTATTTATTTATTTTAGAACGAAATCAAATAGTCAATCATTCAACCATGGATAGAGATTAGGCTACACCTTCTGTCTTTCGCTTATAGATTGTTAGTTTATTTTTAATTTTTTTTTTATTTTAATATTTTTTAAAATTTTTATAATTGTATCTCCAATAATAATAATATACATAAAAGAAAAATTCAACAATAAAAAATTGATTGAACTTTAGAATTAAAACTGATATTTAAATAGAGAGAAGATAAGGGAGAAGTATTTTTTACAAAGACTTGCATCATCGTTGTTTCTTCGTGGAAAAAATAGAAACAAAATAAAGATAGAAGCATTCTTCACAACAAATCTAATAGCACAATCGAAAGGAGAAACCTTCTCTAAATGAAAAATAATAAAAGAAAGATGAGAGTGAAAAATGAGGAAAAGATGTGCCAAATATATAAAAAAATTGGAGTATTTAACAAAGGTTTTTAAAAAACAGTCGTTAAAAACGCGCCAGAATTAACATTCAAATAACAATTTTTAGCGACGATTTTTAGAAAACCGTCGTTATTTAGTGACGATTTTTAGAAAACCGTCGTTAAAGATGCGCTTAAATTAACATTCAAATAACAATTTTTAACAACAGTTTTCTAAAAACAGTCATTAAAAACGTGCCAGAATTTACATTTTTATTGACGGTTTTCAAAAAAACATCGCTAAAAACTGATAGATTTAAAATGTGAGCAGAAATAATAATTTTTAGCGACGCTTTTTAGAAAACCGTTGTTATTTAGCAACAATTTTTCAGAAAATCGTCGCTAAAAATTAACAGATTAAAATGTGAGCCAAAAATAACAATTTTTCGCGACAATTTTTAGAAAACTGTCGCTAAAAGTTGATGATTTTAAAAAATAGCAAAAATTAATAATAACTAACGACGGTTGTTTAAAAAATCGTTGCTAAATAGAGATAATTTTTTAAAAACTGTCGTTAAATTTATTTAGCAACAGTTCTTAAAAAATTGTTAAATAACCACAATTTTAAAAACCGTCGTTATTTTATATTTTAGGGACGATTTTTTTTACCGTCGCTAAAATCTATTTTTGTTGTAGTGTATGGTTTACTCTACATGATTGGATTTATTTTATTTTATTTTTTAACAAAACCAATTAATAGGAGACAGAAGGAAAAGGAAAACAATTTAGAAATACGTGATGTAAATTATAACAAAATGTTTGGCTGTAAAGTTGTGTTGTGATTATCTAAATGATAAAAATAGACTCATATAATTAACTTGTATATTTTCAAGCGTAGTTCTTAGCACTGATTAGAATTTATATTTATGTATATTATATGTTTGATAAGTACAATAATTTTGTAAAATATTTTTAAAAATTCTTCTAATGGATAACTATAATGTTTTTATATAAAAAAAGTGAATCAACTCAAGTATAGGATTATTCTATTCTAAAAATATCAATTTCAAAACTATAACAATCTTAAATAGTTTATTTTACAAATAAATAGATTATATTTTCCATAAATTATTAGCAATTCAACTAAACCTTTCTAAAAGAGGTTGTGGAATGATTGAATAATATTGGTGGCAAATGTATTTCTTGATTCTTCTTATGCATTTTAAGAACCAAGATAAACAAAAAATTTATTTTTGTTATGAAATAATTTAAAAGTAGAGAAAAAAATAAAAGAGAGAGACAAAAGAGTAAATAGTTAATTTTATTCATATATGATGGGGTATTTATGCAAGTAGGTGGGAGAGTCATAGTAGTAATATACAATTATAAGATAACTCTAGCGATATAATTATTTTATAAACAATCACTAGAGATAATATATTATTAGATAGGATAACTGAAAGATCGAAATGATGGATATCTACACAATATATTCATAACACTCTCCCTTGGATGTCCATCCCTTAAGAATATGCCTCGTTAAAACCTTTATTAGGAAAAATCCTGTAGGACAAAAACTTAGTGAAGAAAAAAGAGTACATCATTCTTTCCTTTAAGATGCTATTAAATAAGTATATATATGACATCATCATTTGAGATTCTTAAGTTTTCGAATTTTAATATTATATACCAGTTTCTCGAATGTTGTAGTGGGAAGTGCCTTGATAAACAAATCTGCTAGACTATCGTTTGAACGAATTTGTTGAATATCGATATATTGTGTAGGTGAAGAACTATATCTTGCTAGTAAATTAAAAGCAAATGATATATTAATACTCCGATTGCATTAAGATATGATACTTCAAGACCAAGTAGTTCTTCATCCTTTGCACAATGTCTAAAAGGATCTTTATTTACATCTAATGACCTTACAACCATCAGAGTATTGGTCACATAAGTTTCTTAATAGATATAGAATTGTCTTAACACTTTGGTCACTTAAGTTTCTTGATACAAAGATGCTACTATTTAAATATTTAATTTGTAATCCAAGGTAAAAACTTTGATTTTTCAAAATCTTTCATTTCAAATTATTTCTTTAAGCAATTAAAATTTTTTAGAACTTTTTAGGAGTTCCAATAAGATTCAAATCATCAACATAAACAACAATTATGACAAACTCACTTCCAGATCTTTTATAAAGATGTATGGACAAATTGAAACATTTTTATACCATTTGTAATAGGTATTCATTAAGGCGATTATACCACATACCCCCATATTATTTTTAGCCATAAAGTGATTTATTCAATTTGATTGAGTAGTCTACTCGAGAACTTGAATTGTGTACTTTAGGCAACTTAAATCCTTTAGGGAGTTTAATATATATTTCATTATCAAGTGATTTATATAAATAGGCTGTAACAACAACTATTAGACGCAAATTGAATTTTTCATGTACTGTCAGACTAATTTAAATATCGAAAAATAGTTGCATCCACCACAAGTGAGTATGTTTCTTCAAAATAAATTTCGGGTCTTTACAAAAATTTTTGGGCAACAAATCTTGCCTTATATCTCACAATTTTATTATTTTCATTTTGTTTTTGCTCCAAGACCCATTTGTATTCAACTAAATTTTATATTTTCAGGTGTACGAACTACAGGTCCAAAACTTTTCACTTTTCAAGCGATTTTAACTCTGCTTCAATTGCGTCTTTTCATTATTAGTCAATTATTTCTTTGTCTGCATTCCTGAATAGACTTTGATTCATGATCCTCATTATCATTTAAAACATCGCACACTATATTATATATAAAATTATTGTCAACATTGACTTTTTGTTAGTTCCATCGTATTCTATTCATGACATAATTAATTGAGATCTCTTCATTTTTACAACTTTCAGGTACCTGAGTTTTTTCTAAAACTAAAATATTAATTATGTCTTAGGACTCTATTAAAGTTAAATCCTCGATTTGGCCATTTTGATTCTTAACTCCTTTTTATTTTTCAAGGATTTTTATCTTTGGAACCAATGGCCTATCACACTTCATGTGAGTCTCAAGTTTATTTGTAATAGTGAATTATCTGACAAGGACATCAATTTTAATCGAAGTATTAACAGTTGGTATTAGTAACTCTTTTTCGGTCAGTAAATGCGTCTGACAATTGGTTGGCTAAATTTTACAAATGAATGATCCTTTGAACTTTTAGTTCACATTGTTTTGTACGATTATTAAGATGAATTAGTGATAATTTATATCAACTAATTTTTTTTCAGCTGCTTATTTTCTCCCCCTAATGTTGGAAAAATTGATTCATCAACATGACAATCAGTAAACCAATTTGTGAATAAATCTTCTATTAATGTTTCAAAATACTTTATTATAGAAGGAGATTCATATCCAACATATGTTCCTAATCTTCTTTGAGAACCCATTTTAGTGCGTTGTGGTGGAACAATAGGGACATATACCACACATCCAAAAAGTTTTATATGAAAAATATTTGGTTGCTGACCAAAAATCATTTATAATGGGGAGTATTCATAATAACTTGTTGGCCTTATGCGATTTAATGATGCAGCATGCAAAATAGCATGTCACCAAGTGGATATTTGAAGTATAATTAATAAATGATTATGTAAAATGATGAATGAGTTTTGTATTCATAAATTAAATATTTTTATCTTATCTTTTTACCTTAATTAAGTATTTATCTCCCTTATTTGTCTTTAGTTTTATGTATTTTTATAGATAAAGAGAAGAATAGGAAATTGACTCAATTGGAGGAATCAAAGCTAAATTGTGATTCTTTAGAAATGATGTCTATAAATCAAGCAGACAAAATAAATTCATTAAGGATGGCAGAGTAAGGAGCATTATCTTTTTGTCTCTTGAGACGCATCCTAATGGATATATGCATCAATTCAATCTTGATTTATGACCACATTTCTAAAAGAATCGAAACATAAAGATTCAAGGCAAAACACTCAATGTTAAAAATTTGTTTGCTGCTTGCTTTTCAACTTGATCTTACTACAGTATTTTGGCCGTATCTCAGCAAATACATATATATTATGTACCAAATTTGGTAGATGAATAGCTGACATAATTTCATACAACTTTCATGTTTATGTGATCAACAAATTCAGATATCCAAAGGGCCGAAATTGGGCTAGAATAGAACATGTTTACTGTTGCAGTATAGTCCAACCTTACTGTAGTATTTGGGCCATATTTCAGAAAATACATATTTAATGGACACAAAATTTTGTAGGTGAATAGCAGATATAATTTACTACAACTTTGATGTTCAAGTGGTCAGTAAATTCGGACACTAAAAGGGCCGAAATGGGGCTAGAACTGAACATATTTACTGTTGCAGTCCAGCCTGACTTTGCTATAGTGTTTTGGCCATAAATCACAAAATACGTGGCTAATTTTTGTCTACCTTATATGTATGGAAAGATAATGAACATATCTACAACTCTTATGTTGATTGGATGAGCAGATTCAGTGGCTATCAAGGCGATATATCACAATGACTTTCGGGACACATAATGCAACACTATTGTCAACTTTAGTGCAATTTGCTACCCACCATTTTTGTCACCTACTTCCCTTGTTTTGTCTATAAATAGAGACATATTGTGAGCTAAAGGAAAGGGGGGAAGGGCTGAAGAGGGAGCTTGGAAAATCTTTGTAGAAATTCTAAGTGTTTGTAATCCTTTTCTCTCTTTATATATTTTGTATCTTTACTTTCTTTCATAAGTTTTATCATGCTTCTTCATCTTTCATTTTGTTTTCTTATCTTGATTATGGAGAACTAATCTCCTAATGCTAAGGTGAAAGGGTGAAACTCTTGGTATAAAAATAATAATTTATCTAACTCTTAATTTTAATGTTTATACTTGATGTTGTATTTATCTTCTTATTTATTTTCTTGTTATTTACTTTCTTAGAGGATGGCTTTGTTGCCCCTCTGTTATTTTTTTTTTGCCTTTCTATTATTTACTTTCGTGTTATTTACTTTCTTAGAGGATGGCTTTGTTTCCCCTCTGTTATTTATTTTTTATGTTATTATTTTCTTATTATTTTTCTTCTGAGAGGACGGCTCTGTCGCCTCTCTGTTATTTATTTTCTGCACTTTTATTATTTACTTTCTTAGAGGATGGCTTTGTTGCCCCTCTGTTATTTATTTTTTTATGTTATTTTTTTTTTTATTTTTCTTCTGAGAGGACGGCTCTGTCGCCTCTCTGTTATTTATTTTCTGCACTTTTATTATTTACTTTTTTAGAGGATGGCTTTGTTGTCCCTTTGTTATTTATTTTCTGCACTTTTATTATTTACTTTCTTGTTATTTAATTTCTTAGAGGATGACTTTATTGTCCCTCTGTTATTTATTTTCTGTACTTTTATTATTTACTTTCTTGTTATTTACTTTCTTAGAGGATGGCTTTATTGCCCTTCTGTTATTTATTTTCTGTACTTTTTGTATTTATTTTCTTATTATTTCTTTTCTCAATGGCTGGTTTTACCACCTACTTTATATTATTATTATTGACTTTGTTTGTATATTTTTATTTTAAATTTTGTAAAGTGCAAATCTTGATACATTGTAGACAATCGTTGGCATAATAAATACTTGAATCATTCTTGATTTATTGTAGACAATATGATTGGCACGATGTATACTTGAATCCATTTTACAAAAGTTATTTACTATTAGTAATACAATAAAAGAAGGCAAATACACTTCATCTATAAACCAAAGCGCGTGTAATGTAATATCTTCCGAATGGAACCTCATTTACGTGAGGATTCCATTTGAGTAATAAAAGAGTTAAAATTTATTATTATTTGATGTACCAAGAGTGGATCCCCTAACCTTAGCATGTTTCTTACTTTGAATACATTCATATTTAATTTTGGTATTTTAGTTCTTTACAAACTCTGTTCAGTACTCTTCTCACAAAACAAACATTCTGGCAACTAGGTTAGAAATATTTATTTTGGATCTGAATTAAATTTTCTCAATTGGAAATCCTCGTGGGATCGACCTTGCATACCACTAAATCTATACTCCAATAGATTCATTCACTTGCGAGTTTTAATAAAAATAACAACAAGTTTTTGGCGCCGTTGCCGGGGATTCCGACGGAAAAGCTAATTAAATCCAGGTAAGTAAAATTCTTCCACTAGTTATTATTTAGAATATTTATTATTTTTTTTGTATAGAAAATTTTGTGATTGTTTTTGTTGTATTTGCATTTTGTTACTTGTAGTTAACGTTGTATATATTTTTTACTAAGTTGTAAAATTATCCTCTTTTGTAATTGTGTTATATGCTATTAGAAATATTTGTTTATAATTTTTCTTTTAGTTTATGCGTGTTTGGAAACATGATAAATATCAACATTTAGTTAGGAAAAGTTTAGGATCACCTTTTGATTTAAAAATTGGAACATTAGACTTTGTTGAGACATCATCAAAAATGGAAGAACAAGTTGTGCATGAGAAAACTCTTATGGAGTACTTCTCACCTGTCATAGCCAATACTCCATCTTGCATAGTTTTGCCACAAACTACTGCAACTCACTTTGAACTCAAACCAGCCATACTTCAACTTTTACCATCATTTTATGGTTTGGAAAGAGAAGATCCATACATGCATGTGAAGGAATTTCTTGAAATTTGTTCAACATTTCGCTTTCAAAATTTCAATGATGAGTCAATTAGGCTTAGAATGTTTCCATTCTCATTAAAAGATAAAGCTAAAGCCTGGTTGAACTCCCTTCCTACAGGAACTATTACTAGTTGGAATCAATTGGTAAATAAGTTTCTGGCAAAAAATTTTCCCATGTCTAAAACTGATGCCCTTAGGAGAGAAATTTCTGATTTTTGCCAAAAAGAGGGTGAACAATTTTTCGAATGTTGGGAAAGATTTAATGATCTTCTTTTGAAATGTCCTCATCATGGTTTTGAAATTTAGAGATTGGTGAAATATTTCTATGATGGTTTAACTTCATCAAACCGTCAAATGATCCAAAGCATGCATGGTGGGAGATTTTTACAATTGAATGAGGGAGAAGCTTGGGAATCCTTAGGATCTTTATCTGAAAATTCTCAACATTGGAACAGCATAGATTCCAGGGATAAGAAGTCTCAAACACACAAAAAGGGAGGAATTTATGAGGTGAGTGATGACACAGATGTGAGAATTGTCTTAGCTAGCATGACTAGAAAGGTTGAA
Organism: Gleditsia sinensis; assembly: GCA_037074535.1. Lineage (NCBI taxonomy): Eukaryota > Viridiplantae > Streptophyta > Magnoliopsida > Fabales > Fabaceae > Gleditsia > Gleditsia sinensis. Next base: position 83,273,326 of record CM073464.1, read on the forward strand.
GCTTTAACTTTAAGCCACACTCTGAACCCTTCTACCAATACCAGGATAGAGGCATGTGCCTTATGTTCTAGTACATCTCACATTACACAATCTTGTCCATCCATACCAGCTTATCAAGATGCATTCTCTGAGCAAGTCAATTCTCTTCAATTTTATGAAAAATCATCAGACAGCCCGTTTGCACCTACATATAATCCAAATTGGAGGAATCATCCAAATTTTTCATGGAGGCAAAATCAGCCTACAATGAATCAAGGTGGGCAACAATTTGCCCCTCATAACTCATATCCTTCAGTTCCTCAATATGCTCCTCCTTTCGGAGTATCACAAGAAAGAAGACCTTCTTTGGAAGATACTCTACAGCAATTCATGCAATCAACTCAACAGGCTTTACAATCCCACACTCAATCTATTTCAAAGCTTGAAACACAATTGGGTCAAATAGCCAATACTGTAGGAGAGAGAAAGAAAGGAAAATTTCCCAGTCAACCTATTCCTAATCCTAAGGGTCAATTTGAAGTAGGATCATCAACAAATCCTAATGAAGAAGTAAAGTCTGTAATGACCCTTAGATCTGGAAAAGTGATTGATAATCAAGTTCACATGCCTGGAACTAAAGAACAGAGTCAGCATGAACCACAAATTAATGACTCAAGTGAGAATAAAAGTGAACATATTCCTTGTGCCCCTAAAGCTCCATTCCTACAAAGACTTGAGAGAAATAAGAAAGGTACTCAATATAGTGACATTTTAGAGGTGTTTAAGCAAGTAAGCATTAACATCCCTTTTCTTGACGCTATCAAACAAGTACCTGCTTACTCAAAATTTTTGAAAGATCTTTGGATGGTGAAAAGGAAAACTAATGTTCCAAAAAAGGCATTTTTGACTGAACAAGTGAGCTCCATAATTCAACAAAAAACTCCTGTCAAGTACAAAGATCCCGGTTGTCCTACAATTTCTTGTGTTATAGGTGACCATGTGATTAACCGAGCCTTACTTGATCTAGGAGCAAGTGTGAATCTATTGCCATATTCTGTGTATGCAAAACTTGGGTTAGAAAAGTTAAAACCTACACCAGTAACCCTTCAGTTAGCTGATAGGTCCACAAAAATTCCTAGAGGTGTCATAGAGGATGTGCTCATTAAGGTTGATAAATTCTACTTTCCAGTAGATTTCATTGTTCTTGACACTGAACTTGTTGAGAATACAGAGACACAAATTCCAATCATTTTGGGTAGACCATTTCTTACAACATCCAATGCGATCATTAATTGTCGAAATGGAATTTTGAATCTATCTTTTGGAAATATGACTGTGGAACTTAATTTTTTTAATGTCTCTCGTCAACCTGTGGATGCTAGTGATTTATGTGAGGTCAACATGATTAAGAGTATAGCTGATGATTCATTTTTAAGTTCTTTTGATGATGACCCTTTAGAAAAATGTTTGGCTTACTTCAACATGGACACAGATGAGGACTGTTTGATCAATGAAATAAATTTCCTGTTAGAGACTACTCCAATGATGGATACCAATGAATGGAAAGTCTAAACAGAGACAATTACATCTTTTGGGTCTGTTCTATTACCATCCATAGAGAAACCACCTCAAGTAGAGTTAAAACTTTTGCCAGATTCTCTAAAATATGTGTTTCTAGGACCTGCTGAGACCTTACCTGTTATCATTTCATCAGACCTAGATAGAGAACATGAAGTTGAACTCATAAAAGTCCTCAGTGAGCATAGGGAAACCATAGGGTAGACAATAGCAGACATTAAAGGTATTAGTCCATCAATTTGCATGCACAAGATACATTTGGAGGACAATGCCAAAACCTCAAGAGAGCCACAAAGACGTTTGAATCCAAACATGAAAGAAGTTGTGAGAGCTAAAGTGATTAAACTTCTTGATGTGGGTGTCATTTACCTGATTTCTGATAGTGCATGGGTCAGTCCTGTTCAGGTAGTTCCTAAGAAGTCTGGCATTACTGTAGTCAAAAATGAGGATAATGAATTAATTCCCACTAGAGTACAAACTGGGTGGCGTGTTTGTATTGACTATCGTAAGTTGAATGTTGTAACAAGAAAAGATCATTTTTCACTTCCTTTTATAGATCAAATGCTAGAAAGGTTGGTTAGACATGCATATTATTGTTTTCTTGATGGATATTTAGGTTACAACCAAATTCCCATTGCACCTGAAGATCAAGAGAAAACTACATTCACTTGTCCTTTCAGAACTTTTGCCTATCTTCGAATGCCATTTGGATTGTGCAATGCACCTGCTACATTTCAGCGTTGCATGATAAGCATATTTTCTGACATGGTAGAGCGATTTCTGGAAGTATTCATGGATGATTTTTCTGTGCATGGGTCTAGTTTGGAGGAATGTTTACACCATTTAAGATTGGTCTTAATTAGGTGTAAGGAAAAGAACCTTATTTTGAATTGGGAAAAATGTCATTTCATGGTTAAAAAAGGAATTGTTTTGGGACATATTGTGTCGAATCAAGGGATTGAGGTAGATAAAGCCAAAATTGAATTGATTTCCAGTCTACCACCTCCTCGGACAGTGAAAGAGGTACGTTCTTTTTTAGGCCATGCAGGGTTTTATCGCAGATTCATCAAAGATTTCAGTAAAATCTCCAAACCTTTGTGTAATTTACTTACCAAAGATGCACCTTTTATATTTGATGAAAAATGCTTTCAAGCTTTTGAGAAGCTCAAATCCCTTCTTACTTCTGCACCCATCATTAGACCACCCAATTGGAATCTTCCATTTGAAATCATGTGTGATGCCTCTGATTATGCAATTGGAGCTGTTTTGGGTCAACGTCTAGAAATGTTTCCTTATGTGATATACTATGCTAGTAAAAATCTTAATGATGCTCAATTGAATTATTCTACAACAGAAAAAGAGTTACTAGCTGTGGTATTTGCATTAGACAAATTTAGATCTTATTTATTAGGATCTAAAATTGTAGTTTTTTCAGATCATGCTGCACTTAAGTATCTTCTTTCTAAGAAGGATGCTAAAGCACATTTGATAAGATAGATACTTTTGTTGCAAGAATTTGATTTAGAAATTCGGGATAAGAAAGGATATGAAAATGTTGTGGCTGATCACTTGTCTAGACTGATAGTTGAATCGGGTGACAATAACTTGCTTATCGGAGATTCATTTCCAGATGAGCAACTCATGTCTATTTCTCAGTTACCCTGGTTTGCTGACATTGCTAATTATCTTGTCACAGGTCAAATGCCTACACATTGGAGTAAGCAAGATTGGGTAAAATTTTTAGCATAAGTAAAGAAATTCTTTTGGGAAGATCCATACTTGTTTAAGTATTGTCCTGATCAAATCATTCGGAGATGTGTTACTGAGAGTGAGCAATATAGTGTTATTTCTTTTTGTCATGATCATGCTTGTGGAGGTCATTTTAGTGCTAAAAAAACTGCTGCAAAAGTCTTGCAATGTGGTTTTTACTGGCCATCATTGTTCAAAGATGCTCATTTGTATTGTAGTTCTTGTGAGCGTTGTCAAAAATTAGGTAGTATTTCACGGAGGAATATGATGCCTTTAACTCCCATTCTTATTGTTGAGATATTTGATGTCTGGGGAGTTGATTTCATGGGTCCTTTTCCTAATTCTTTCGGTAATTTATACATCTTTGTTGCTGTGAATTATGTGTCAAAATGGGTAGAGGCTCTTGCATGTAAAACAAATGATCACAAGATTGTGGTAAAATTCTTGAAAGAAAACATCTTTTCGAGGTTTGGCACACCACGGGCTATCATTAGTGATGGGGGAAAACATTTTTGTAATAAGCATTTTGAGCAGTTAATGAGAAAATATGGCATTACACACAAAGTTGCTACCCCATACCACCCTTAGACTAGTGGTCAAGTTGAGATTTCAAATAGGGAAATTAAAAATATTTTGAAAAAAACGATTAACCCAAGTAGAAAAGATTGGTCTTTGAAACTTTCTGATGTTTTATAGGCTTATCGTACTGCTTTTAAAACCCCTATTGGAATGTCTCCTTACCGACTTGTGTATGGCAAGGCCTGCCATTTACCTGTTGAGTTAGAACATAAAGCTTATTGGGCCATCAAACAATTTAACTTTTTTCTTGACAAAGCAGGTTCCCACAGGAAGCTTCAACTCAATGAACTGGAAGAAATAAGGAATGATGCATATGAGAATGCAAAATTGTACAAGGATCGAATGAAAATTTTTCATGACAAAAATATTTTAAGAAAATCATTTAATGTAGGTCAAAAAGTTCTTCTATATAACTCTTGTTTGCATTTATTTCCAGGAAAATTACGTTCTCAGTGGTCAGGACCATTCATTGTTCGTACTGTTTATCCACATGGTGCAGTAGATATTGAAAATCTCAAAAATGGTGATGTATTTAAAGTCAATGGCCAAAGATTGAAATCATTTTTGGAATTACGCAACCCAGAGGTAGAGGAGACACTTCTACGTGATCCTGTCTACTAGGATTGATTTGCTTCCTTTAATTGCTACGCACGCTATTTAGGTAAGATTTTTTTTATTAGTTTGCATTAATTTGTTCCCTCATTAATATTTTCTTTTAAATTGTTGTTGTTTTCTTGGTTTTGTTGCTTTTGATTTTTTTTTCAAAAAAAAAAATTGAATTGAGAATGGAAGACATACTTGTAAACTTGAAAAATCATTTTCCTTCTCTTCCACCTAATGCATTGTTGAAAATTTATAAAGCACGGGTTGAAAGATTAAGGTTAATGATGATAATGGGAATACCTGCTGATATTCGTTGGCTGATTGAAGCTAAGGTACGATTAGCAGGTGAGTCTGCAAATGGTTACATCTCTTACATGCCTGGTTTAGGAAAAAGGAGTTTTGCTAAAAAGCGTAGAGCTAAAAGAATGAGTGTCTGCCATAAATGTGGGCGTGAAACTTGCAACACACATTGCCGTTCTTTGGGATGGGTTCATGTAAATCGAGAAGATAAAATCAAATTCATTAAGGATGGCTTGAGTAAGGAGTCATTGGATGATGAGTTTCATCCAACGTCTCTTGAGACGTATCCTAGTGGATCTGTGCAAATCAAAATTTTTGGTTTATGGCCCCATTTTAAAAAAGAACAAAAAGGATACAGTCTTGGGAATCTGACATTAAAAGACCCTGTTTTCCAATTTATAAGAAAATTGGATGGGAAGCATATCCTCGACCCTTAGAGGGCGTTTAAGCCGTTACTGGACGTAAAACCAGAGGAAGATGTGAGCCACAATCACAACTACTGTACATATGCATGCGTGCCGTTATTTTTGAATTTTTCATCTTTAATTTAGTTGTCATCCATTGGCCTACTCACATGGCTATTGTAATTATGCCACCGTCTCATTCGCATAGCTGCTGTAAGTATGCCTTTATCTGAATTCTATAAATACACATATTATTATCTTTATCTTCATAATCAAAGTTAAGGTGATTGCAGGTATGGAACGAATCACATTTCGTCAATTTTGAAATATTTGTGTCTTTTGTGGTTCCAGTCCTGGAAAAGATGGAGAGTATGTTAAAGCAGCACAAAATTTGGGTATTGTACTGGCCAGAAGAAAAATTCATTTAGTCTATGGTGGAGGTAGTCGTGGGTTAATGGGGTGTGTGTCTACAGCTGCACATGTAGGAGGATGCCAAGTTCTTGGTATTATTCCTACAGTTCTAGCTGTATCAAACATCATTGAAAAAATAATTGGGGAAGAATTTAGGGTAGCCTCCATGCATGAACGCATTGCTAGAATGATGAGCAACGCTGATGCTTTCATTGCCTTACCAGGTGGTTTTGGTACTTTGGAGGAAAATTTTCAAATAGTTTCCTGGGCACAATTGAATCTCCACCATAAACCCATAGGTCTGTTGAATGTTAACAATTTCTTTGATGGTTTGCTATCTTTTCTTGATCAAGCTGTAGAACAAAGGTTTATCTCACACTCAGCACGACAAATTCTCATCTCAACTTCAAATGCTGATGAGTTGATTGATGCATTACAAGCATATGTTCATATTCCTGATCAAGCTACAGCTCAAATAGATTGGACAGCAGACAACCGTAAAAAAAGCAAATTGGATTTGGATCTTCATCTGTAACACCTTTTATTTGATTGAATAAAATTTTCTTTTCTGGTTAGTTTATTGTAGGTTCATCTTTTCCTAGATTTCCTTCCAGGTAATATCTCTTTCAATTTTTGTTGTTTGTTTTGTGCTTGTCCTTCTTCTTTCTTCAAAAAAAAAAAACTGAGTGATGGTTTGGGAATAGGCAAAACTAGTACCAATGATGAAAATAATTTAAAGTGCTTGTAACCTTAGGAAAATAGATGAGTTTTGAGTGTTATGTGTGAACCTAAATTCAATTGTAACTTATATTTTACTTGAGAATCCTAAAATCCTGAGCACTTAATCTTTTACATTTGATTGATTGTTTATTCAGAAAAGATTTATATAATTCAAATATGCTAAGTGATCTCATGAAACTCTAGAACTTATTTGATTATCACTTGAAATGAAATTCTAGACTACTCTCTATTTAAGAAATGAATTAAGCATTGTTGAAATCGTTTTAGCCTTTCAAACCAACCTACACATTATGCCATCCCTAGTAACCCATTTTGAGCCTATATTTATCCTTTCTTGTACACCTATATTATTATCTAGCCTTTGAATAAAAATATTTCTAACTTTTACCTTTCACTTACAGGAATGATCATTTGAAAAGCTACGGTTCATGGGTGAATGGAAGAAGTTTTTTTTTAAAAAAAAAAAAAGAGAAGAAAAAAAATATAGAACTGCCAAAAGAAATAAGTTTGGGGGTACTTTAAAAAAAAAAAGGAAAGAGTATTATGAGCATATAACATAAGGATGAGGATAAGGTTGGAGATAGAATTCACATGATAATATCAAAAATATTTGGGATGACTTAAATGATCATGTATGTTGTAGAGTGAATTGAGTTTTCATATCTTTTTATCCACCTTTAACCTATGCCATACATTACAAGCCTAATGAAAGTCCTAATGAGCTTAAATTTTATGATTAGTCTACATTAGTGGAGAGTGACATGAAAAATAAGCTTATGGAGTCTCAAATGTAAAACTCTGGAGTTCTGTTTTAAAATTTTGATTATGTAAATTTATTTGAATGCAAAAAGTCCAATGTCATAAGATTATTACACACACACTTGGGATTCAATAGTAAACTATATGTTGCATTTGAATTAAAGTTTTACATAACTTTGGAATTCTGATATTTTCCTTGGTTGCACATTTTAAATCATTGAGGAATGTTTAGTAAGCCAAAAACAACTCATCACTCACTCATCTTTTGAATTTTGATGTTTGTGTGTTTTGCTTGAGGACAAGCAAAAGATTAAGTTTGGGGGTATTTGATGAATGAGTTTTGTATTCATAAATTAAATATTTTTATCTTATCTTTTTACCTTAATTAAGTATTTATCTCCCTTATTTGTCTTTAGTTTTGTGTATTTTTATAGATAACGAGAAGAATAGGAAATTGACTCAATTGGAGGAATAAAAACTAAATTGTGATTCTTTAGAAATAATGTCTATAAATCAAGCAGACAAAATAAATTCATTAAGGATGACAGAGTAAGGAGTATTATCTTTTTATCTCTTGAGACGCATCCTAATGTATATATGCATCAATTCAATCTTGATTTATGACCACATTTCTAAAAGAATCGAAACATAAAGATTCAAGGCAAAACACTCAATGTTAAAAATTTGTTTGCTGCTTGCTTTTCAACTTGATCTTACTACAGTATTTTGGCCGTATCTCAGAAAATATGTATATATTATGTACGAAATTTGGTAGATGAATATCTGATATAATTTCATACAATTTTTATGTTTATGTGATCAGCAAATTCAGATATCCAAAGGGCCGAAATTGGGCTAGAATAGAACATGTTTACTGTTGCAGTCCAGTCCAACCTTACTGTAGTATTTGGGCCATATTTCAGAAACTACATATTTAATGGACACAAAATTTTGTAGGTGAATAGAAGATATAATTTACTACAACTTTGATGTTCAAGTGGTCAGCAAATTCGGACACTAAAAGGGCCGAAATGGGGCTAGAACTGAACATATTTACTGTTGCAGTCCAGCCTGACCTTGCTATAGTGTTTTGCCCATAAATCATAAAATACGTGGCCAATTTTTGTTTACCTTATATGGATGGAAAGATAATGAAAATATCTACAACTATTATGTTGATTGCATGAGCAGATTCAGTGGCTATCAATGCGATATATCACGATGACTTTCGGGACACATAATGCAACACTATTGTCAACTTTAGTGCAATTTGCTACCCACCATTTTTGTCACCTACTTCCCTTGTTTTGTCTATAAATAGAGACATATTGTGAGCTAAAGGAAAGGGGGGAAAGGCTGAAGAGGGAGCTTGGGAAATATTTGTGAAAGTTCTAAGTGTTTGTAATCCTTTTCTCTCTTTATATATTTTGTATCTTTACTTTCTTTCATAAGTTTTATCATGCTTCTTCATCTTTCATTTTGTTTTCTTATCTTGATTATGGAGAACTAATCTCCTAATGCTAAGGTAAAAGGGTGAAACTCTTGGTATAAAAATAATAATTTATCTAACTCTTAATTTTAATGTTTATACTTGATGTTGTATTTATCTTCTTATTTATTTTCTTGTTATTTACTTTCTTAGAGGATGGCTTTGTTGCCTCTCTGTTATTTTTTTTTGCCTTTCTATTATTTACTTTCGTGTTATTTACTTTCTTAGAGGATGGCTTTGTTGCCCTTCTGTTATTTATTTTTTATGTTATTATTTTCTTATTATTTTTCTTCTGAGAGGACGGCTCTGTCGCCTCTCTGTTATTTATTTTCTGTATTTTTATTATTTACTTTCTTAGAGGATGGTTTTGTTGCCCCTCTGTTATTTATTTTTTTATGTTATTATTTTCTTATTATTTTTCTTCTAAGAGGACGGCTCTGTCGCCTCTCTGTTATTTATTTTCTGCACTTTTATTATTTACTTTCTTGTTATTTACTTTTTTAGAGGATGGTTTTGTTGTCCCTCTGTTATTTATTTTCTGCACTTTTATTATTTACTTTCTTGTTATTTAATTTCTTAGAGGATGGCTTTATTGCCCCTCTGTTATTTATTTTCTGTACTTTTTGTATTTATTTTCTTGTTATTTCTTTTCTCAATGGCTGGTTTTACCGCCTACTTTATATTATTATTATTGACTTTGTTTGTATATTTTTATTTTAAATTTTGTAAAGTGCAAATCTTGATACATTGTAGACAATCGTTGGCATAATAAATACTTGAATCATTCTTGATTTATTGTAGACAATATGATTGGCACGATGTATACTTAAATCCATTTTACAAAAGTTATTTACTATTAGTAATACAATAAAAGAAGGCAAATACACTTCATCTATAAATCAAAGCGCGTTTAATGTAATATCTTCCGAATGGAACCTCATTTACGTGAGGATTCCATTTGAGTAATAAAAGAGTTAAAATTTATTATTATTTGATGTACCAAGAGTGGATCCCCTAACCTTAGCATGTTTCTTACTTTGAATACATTCATATTTAATTTTGGTATTTTAGTTCTTTACAAACTCTGTTCAGTACTCTTCTCATAAAACAAACATTCTGGCAACTAGGTTAGAAATATTTATTTTGGATCTGAATTAAATTTTCTCAATTGGCAATCCTCATGGGATCAACCTTGCATACCACTAAATCTATACTCCAATAGATTCGTGCACTTGCGAGTTTTAATAAAAATAACAACATAAAACCATTTTATGTATGAACATGTGTTATAGGATGTTCAACATCAATCCCAATAAACACACAATATTCATTGGATACTTGAAAGTGAATTCACTAGTATTGTCAAGGCATATTTTCTTGATTGAAAAATTAGGACAATGTGCTTGTAATTTAATCAATTGCGCAAGTAATTTCACAAATGCCAGGTTGCTAGATAATAACAAGCACATATATGACCATCTAGTCGATGTATCGATTAAAACATAAAATAGTTAAATGGTCAACATGGTGGGTGTATTGGCCCACAAATATCGCATTGTATTCTTTCTAAAAATGTGAGGGATTCATTCCTAATTTTGATTGGTGATGCTCAAATAATCAATTTCTCTTTAAAGCAAACATGATATGAGAAATTATTCGATTGAAGAAGAATGTAGGTAACTTTTCTTCAATAAATGTCTACTTGAATGTTTAATTATTTTTTGCATCATAATTGATCTGGAATGACCTAATCGGTCATGCCAAATAACAAAGTTATTATGGTTTGCAAACTTCTAGTTTGCAATAGCATATATTTCAATTATATTTGTATAGTACAATCCAGAGAAGAATGTAGGTAACTTTTCTAATATGCATTTGTTACCTAAAGTTGTACTTGTGATATGAAGATAATTTGAAGATTAAATGTTAGATCAAGTACCAAAACTTTTCGAATCCATATATATTATTATAACTAACTAATGAATAACAACTTTCACTACATTTTAAATTATTGAGATTGGAAAAATAATCCAAAAAAATTTCAATTCAAATTAATTTTCAATTTTCATGCAAGTGCATAATATTACATAATTCTATTATAAAAGCAACAGAATTAAACTTAGCAAACAATAAGAAAAACACCAAAGGGCATAAATATGCACACGCCCATCCCAGTCTTCACTGTTTTAAAAGTTTTGTTGCCAATTACAATTCTGATGAATAAGTGTTATAACCATGAATTAAATACTTTCATCTTAATTTTTTGTCATATTTAAATACTTATTTTTCATATTTATCTCTAGTTTTATGCATCTTCTACAGATGGAGAATAAAATAAAAAATTGACTTGATTGGAAGAATCAAAGCTAAATTGTGGTTCTTTAGAAATGATGTCTATAAACTAAGTGGTTAAGATGAATTCATTAAGGATGGCTGAGTAAGGAGCATTATCTTTTTTATTTTATTTCTGAGACTCATCCTAATGGATATGTACATAAATCCAATCTTGATTTATGACCATATTTTCAAAAGAACTTAAACATAAAGATTCAAGAAACCTCCAATGTTGAAAATATGTTTGCTGTTTATTTTTCTGCCCGATCTTACTCCAGTATTTTAATCATAAATCATAAATTAAATATCTAATATATATAAAATTTGGTAAGTGAATAGCTGACACAATTTTCTACAACTTTTATGTTGACGTGATCAGTAAATTCGGACATTAATAGAGTGAACATTGGGTTAAAAGAAAATATGCTTGCTGTTGCAGTCTAGCCCAACCTTGCTGCAGTATTTGGGCCGTATCTCATAAAATATCCAGTCAATGTATACGAAATTTGGCATGTAGATAGCTGACACAATTTTCTACAACTTTTCTTTTCACATGGGCAGCGAATTCGGTGGCTATCAAAGAGGAATATCATGATTAATTTTGGTAAACTTAGTGCAATCCAACATGTCAACTTTAGTACAACTTTCTTTGTCACTTACCTCACTAGTTGTAATTATAAATAGAGAGGTCTTGTGAGCTAGGAGGAGGTCAAAAATAACTGAAGAGAGTGTAGTTTTGAGACCATAAATTTTAGTTTTTCTAGTATTGTAATGTTCTTATTTCTTTAGATACTTTGCTATCCCTTCATAATATCATCATGCTTGTTCATCTTTATTTTTACTTTCTTAATTTGAATATGAAGAACTAATCTCCTTATGCTAAGGTAAAGGGTGAAACTCTTGGTATGAGAATAATAATTAATCTAACTCTTAATCTTAATGTTTATCTTTGATATTGTATTTACCTTCTTATTTCTTTTCTCATGTTATTTCTTAATGGCTGGTTTTATCAGACCGCCGATTTCTTGTTATTTTTATTGGCTGGTTTTACCAAACTACCTATTTCTTGTTATATTATGTTATTGTGTTTATTTTCTTTCTTCTTATCTCTTGTTGCCTTATTGGCTGGTTCTATCAAACCGCCTATTTCTTATTATGTTTATGGTTGGTCTCGCCACTTATCTCTTGTTATGTTTCTTCTTCGTACCTCTTTTCATTTTAATCTTGTAAAGTGTGAACCTTGATACATTGTAGACAATATAATAATTGGCACAATGTATGCTTGAATTCATTTTACAAGCATGTGTTAATGGTGTAAAAAGAGGTAAATATAATTCATGTATAAATAAAAATGAGTTCAAATTAATACATTTTTCGATTGGAACCTTATTCATGTGAGGATTCCAATTGAGTGATAAAAGAGTTATATTTATTATTACTCATACCAGGAGTGGATCCTCTGACCTTAGCATTCATTTTTACCTTGAATACATTTCAATTTAATTTAAGTACATCAATTCTCTGCACACTTGATTTAATATTCTCCTCACAAAATAAATATTTTGACAACTAGGTTAGAGTTATTTATTTGGATTCAAATTAGAGTTTCCTATCAATTGACAATCCTCGTGGGATCAACCTTACATACCATTAAATCTGTACTCCAACATATTCGTGCGGTTACGAGTTTAATTAAAATAACAACATGTTTTTGGCACCGTTGTCGGGGATTGCAATGGAAAAGTTAATTAGAGCCAGGTAAGTATAATTCTTCCACTAGTTATAATTTAGAATATTTATTTATTCTTTGTATGGAAAATTTTCTTTATAAAAAAAATTTGGTGTGGTAATTTAGTTGTGTAAAATTAGTTGATTCTGACAACAGGGCTAAACATGCCTAAGGAGTATGGATTTTAAGTGAGACTACTGTGGCTCGTCCACACTTTCCTTGGAATCCCCTAGTTGAACTCCACCCATTATTACTAATATTCAAGAAAAAGAAATTTTTGTATAATTTTGGGATTTTTTTAATTTATTTTCATTTTGTTAGGAATTATGTTATGTGATATTAGAAACATTTGTTTATAATTTTTTTTTCTTTGGTTTATGCGTGGTTGGAAACGTGATAAAGATAAGCGTTTGGTTAGGAAAAGCTTAGGGTCACCCATTGATTTCACAATTGCGACATTAGATTTTGTTGAATCATCATTAGAAATAGAAGAACAAGTTGTGTATACGAAAACTCTTATGGAGTACTTCTCACCTGTTGTATCCAATACTCCATCTTGCATAGTGTTACCACAAACTGTTGTAGCCCATTTTGAACTCAAACCAGCCATACTCCAACTTTTACCATCATATTATGGTATGGAAAGAGAAGATCCATACTTGCATGTGAAAGAATTCCTTAAAATTTGTTCAACTTTTCGATTTCAAAATTTCAATGATGAGTCAGTTAGGCTTAGAATGTTTCCTTTCTCATTAAATGATAAAGCTAAAGCTTGGTTGAACTCCCTCCCTACAGGAACTATTACTAGTTAAAACCAATTGGTAAACAAGTTTCTGTCAAATTTTTTCCCTATGTCTAAAATTAATGCCCTTCGAAGGGAAATCTCTGATTTTTCCCAAAAAGAGGGTGAACAATTTTTTGAATGTTGGGAAAGATTTAATGATCTTCTTTTGAAATGTCCTCATCATGGTTTTGAAACTTGGAGACTGGTAAAATATTTCTATGATGGTTTAGCTGCACCAAATCGTCAAATGATCCAAAGTATGCATGGTGGGCGATTTTTACAATTGAGTGAGGGGGAAACTTGGGAGTCATTAAGATCTTTATCTGAAAATTCTCAACATTGGAATTGCACAGATTCAAAGGATAAGAAATCTCAAATCCCAAAAAGAGGAGAAATTTATGAAGTGAGTGATGATACAGATGTGAAAGTTGCCTTAGCCAATCTCACTAGAAAGGTAAAAGCTATAACTTTGAGTCACAATCTAAACCCTTCTATCAATACTAGGATAGAGGCATGTGCCTTATGTTCTAGTACATCTCACATTATACAATCTTGTCCATCTATACCAGCTTATCAAGAAGCATTCTCTGAGCAGGTTAATTCCCTCCAGTCTTATGAAAAATCATCAAAAAGTCCATTTGCACCAACATACAACCCAAATTGAAGAAATAGTCCAAATTTTTCATGGAGACAAAATCAGCCTCCAATGAATCAAGGTGGGCAGCAATTTACCCCTCCCAATTCATACCCTCAAGTTTCTCAACATACTCCTCCTTTTGGGGTACTACAACAAAGAAAACCTTCTTTGGAAGATACCTTGCAACAGTTCATGCAGTCGACCCAACAAGTTTTGCAATCTCACACTCAAGCTATTTCAAAGCTTGAAACACAATTGGGTCAAATAGCTAATGTTGTAGGAGAGAGAGAAAAAGAAAAATTCCCCAGTTAACCTATTCCTAATTCTAAGGGTCAATTTGAAGTAGGATCATCAACAAATCCTAATGAAGAAGTAAAGTCTGTAACAACCCTTAGAACTAGAAAAGTCATTGATAATCATGTTCACAAGCCAGAAAATGAGGAACAGAGTCAACATGAATCTGAAAATAATGACTCAAGTGAAAAGAAAAGTGAACAGATTCCTTATGCCCCCAAAGCTCCTTTCCCACAAAGACTTACAGCAATCAAGAAAGGTACTCAGTATAGTGACATTTTAGAGGTGTTTAAACAAGTAAGTATTAACATCCCTTTTCTGAACGCTATCAAGCAAGTACCTACTTACTTAAAATTCTTGAAAAATCTTTGCACAGTGAAAAGGAAAATCAATGTTCCAAAAAAGGCATTCTTAACTGAACAAGTGAGCTCTATAATTCAACAAAAAATTTCTATCAAATACAAAGATCTTGGTTGTCCTATAATTTTCTATGTGATAGGTGACCATATGATTAACAGAGCCTTACTTGATCTAGGAGCAAGTGTAAATTTGTTGCCATACTCTGTATATGCAAAACTTAGGCTAAGAAAGTTGAAGCCTACATCAGTGATCCTTCAATTAGCAGATAGGTCCACAAAAATTCCTAGAGGTGTCATAGATGATGTTCTCATAAAGGTTGATAAATTCTACTTTTCGGTAGATTTTATTGTTCTTCACACTGAACTTGTTGAAAATGTAGATACATAAATACCTGTCATTCTAGGTAGACTATTTTTGGCAACATCCAATGCAATCATCAACTGTTGTAATGGTATATTAAATCTGTCTTTTGAAAATATGACAGTTAAATTGAATGTTTTTAATGTCTCTCGTCAACCTGTGGACACTGGTGATGTTTGTGAGGTCAATATGATTGAGAGTATAGTCTATGAATCATTTTTGAGTTCTTTTGGTGATGACCCTTTGGAAGAATGTTTAGCCCACTTCAACATGGACATAAATGAGGATTGTTTAGTTGGTGAGGTAAATTCCCTGTTAGAAACTATTCCATTGATGAATGCCAATAAGTGGAAAGCCGAAATAGAAACACTTACACCTTCTGAGTCTGTCTTACTGCCTTCCTTAGAGAAACCTCCCCAGTTAAAATTAAAACCTCTACCTGATTCCCTAAAGTATGTGTTTTTAGGACCTTTTGAGACCTTGCCTGTTATTATAGCACCTGATTTGGATAGTAAACAGGAAGTTGAACTGATAAAAGTCCTCAATAAACATAGTGAAGCCATAGGGTGGACAATAGTAGACATTAAAAGTATCAGTCCATCAATGTGCATGCACCGAATACATTTGGAGGACAGTTCCAAAACTTTAAGAAAGCCACAAAGATGTTTGAATCCAAACATAAAGAAAGTTGTGAGAGTTGAGGTAATTAAACTTCTTGATGTGGGTGTCATTTACCATATTTTTGATAGTGCATAGGTTAGTCCTGTTCAGGTAGTCCATAAGAAATCTAGCATTACTGTAGTCTAAAATAAGGAGAATGAATTAATTCTCACTAGAATGCAAACTGGGTGCTGTGTTTGTATTGACTACTGTAAGTTGAATGTTGTTACAAGAAAAGACCATTTCCCATTTCCCTTTATAGATCAAATGCTAGAGAGGTTGGCTAGACATGCGTATTACTGCTTTCTTGATGGATACTCTGGTTACAATCAAATTTCCATTGCACCTGAAGATCAAGAGAAAACTACCTTCACTTGTCCTTTTGGAACCTTTTTCTATCGTAGAATGCCATTTGGATTATGCAATGCATCTGCCACATTTCAGCGTTGCATAACAAGCATATTTTTTGACATGGTAGAACAATTTTTGGAAGTATTCATGGATGATTTTTCTATACATGGGTTTAGTTTTGAGGAATGTTTACATCATTTAAAAATAGTCTTAATTAGGTGTAAAGGAAAGAACCTTGTTTTAAACTGAGAAAAATGCTATTTTATGGTTAAGAAATGAATTGTTTTGGGGCATGTTGTGTCACATCAAGGTATTGAGGTAGATAGAGTCAAAATTGAATTGATTTCCAGTCTTCCACCTCCTTGGACAGTGAAAGAGGTACGTTCTTTTTTAGGCCATGCAGGGTTTTATTTCATATTCATCAAAAATTTTAGCAAAATCTCCAGACCTTTATGTAGTTTACTTACCAAAGATGCATCTTTTATCTTTGATGAGGAGTGCTGTCAAGTTTTTGAAAAGCTAAAATTTTTACTCACCTCTGCACCCATCATTAGACCACCCGATTGGAATCTTCTATTTAAAATCATGTGTGATGTTTCTGATTATACAATTGGAGCCGTCTTGGGTCAACGTCTTGATAAGTTTCCTTATGTGATACACTATGCTAGTAAAACTCTTAATGATGCTCAATTGAATTATTCTACAACAGAAAAAGAGTTACTAGCTGTGGTATTTGCTCTAGACAAGTTTAGATCTTATTTGTTAGGATCTAAGGTTGTAGTCTTTACAGATCATGCTGCACTTAAGTATCTTCTTTCTAAGAAAGATGCTAAAGCATGTTTGATAAGATGGATATTGTTGTTGCAAGAATTTGATTTAGAAATTAGAGATAAGAAAGGATTTGAAAATGTTGTAGCTAATCACTTATCTAGACTGGTAGTTGATTCAGGTGACAATAACTTGCCTATCAAAGACTCCTTCCCAAATGAGCAACTTATGTCTATCTCTCAGTTATCTTGATTTGCTGACATTGCTAATTATCTTGTCACAGGTCAAATGCCTACACATTGGAGTAAGCAAGATCAGGTAAAAATTTTAACTGAAGTAACGAAATTCTTTTGGGAAGATCCATACTTATTTAAGTATTGCCCTAATCAAATCATTCGGAGATGTGTTCCTGAGAGTGAGCAACATAGTATTATTTCTTTTTGTCATGATCATGCTTGTGAAGGTCATTTTAGTGCTAAAAAAACTGCTGCAAAGGTTTTGCAATGTGGCTTCTATTGGCCATCACTGTTCAAGTATGCCCATTTGTATTGTAGTTCTTGTGAGCATTGTCAAAAATTGAGCAGTATCTCACATAAGAATATGATGCCTCTGACTCCTATTCTTATTGTTGAGATATTTGATGTCTGGGGAGTTGATTTCATGGGTCCTTTTCCTAATTCATTTGGAAATTTATACATCCTTGTTACTGTGGATTATGTGTCAAAATGGGTAGAGGCTCTTCCATGTAAAACAAATGATCACAAGATTGTGGTGAAATTTTTGAAAGAAAACATTTTTTCAAGGTTTGGCACACCACAGGCTATCATTAGTGATGGGGGGGAAAGCATTTTTGTAATAGGCAATTTGAGCATTTAATGAAGAAATATGGCATCACACACAAAGTTGCGACCCTATATCACCCACAAACTAGTGGTCAAGTTGAGATTTCAAATAGGGAAGTTAAAATTTTTTTGGAAAAAATGATTAACCCAAATAGGAAAGATTGGTCTTTGAAACTTTCTGATACTTTATGGGCTTATCGTACTGCTTTTAAAACCCCTATTGAAATGTCTCCTTACCAACTTGTGTATGGCAAGGCCTGCCATTTACCTGTTGAAATAGAGCATAAAGCTTATTGGGCCATCAAACAATTTAACTTTGCTCTTGACAAAGTAGGTTCTCACAGGAAGCTTTAACTCAATGAACTAGAAAAAATACGGAATGATGCATATGAAAGTGCAAAGTTGTATAAGGATTGAATGAAAGTTTTTCATGATAAACATATTTTAAGAAAATCATTTAATGTAGGTCAAAAGGTCCTTCTATATAACTCTCGTTTGCAGTTATTCCCAGGAAAGCTACATTCTCAGTGGTCAGGCCTATTCACTGTTCGTATTGTTTATCCACATGGTGCAGTGGAGATTGAAAATCCCAAGAACGGTGATGTGTTTAAAGTGCATGGTCAAATATTGAAATCATTTTTGGAATTACATAACCCGGAGATAGAGAAGACACATTTGCGTAATCCTATCTATCAGGATTGATTTGCTTTTGTTGTTAAAGGTTGCTGCGCATGCTATCTAGGTAAGATTGTTCTTTATTTAACTTGCATTAATTTTTTCCTTTAGTGTTATCTTCTTTTGAATTTCTATTGTTTTCCCTACCTTTGTTACTTTTGCTCTTTCAAAAAAAAAAAAGAGAAAAGAAAAATTGAGTCGAGAATGGAGGACATTCACACAAAATTGAAAAATCATTTTCCTTCTCTTCCACCAAATGCACTAACAAAAATTTACAGAGCAAGGGTTGTAAGATTAAGGTTGTTGATGAACATGAGGATGCCTGCTAATATTCGTTCACTAATTGAAGCTAAGTTACGGTTATCAGGTGAGTTTATAAATAATTTCATCTCTTACATGCCTGGTTTGAGAAAAAACAACTTTGCTAAAAAGCGTAGAGCTAAACGAATGGGTGTTTTTCACAAATGTGGACGTGAAACTTGTAACAAATATTGTCGTTCTTTGAGATGGGTATCTGTAAATCAGGAAGACAAAGTCATTGGATGATGACTTTCATCCAACGTCTCTTGAGACACATCCTAGTGGATCTGTGCATACCAGTATTGTCGATTTATGGCCCCATTTTAAAAAAGAACATTAATGGTACAGTCTTGGAAATATGATGTTAAAAGACCATGTTTTCCAATTTATAAGAAAATTGGATGGGAAGCATATCCTCAACCCATAGAGGGCGTTTAAGCCATTACTGGACATAAAACCAGAGGAAGATGTGAGTCACAATCACAACTACTATACATATGAATGCGTGTTATCATTTTTTTTAATCTTTCGCCTTTCCTTTAGCTGACATCCACTGGCCTACTCACTTAATCACTGTAAGTATGTCCTTGTTTGAGTTCTATAAATGTACGTACACTTTACCATCTTCACCTTCATACCCAAAATTAGTGTAAGTACAGTCATGGAGGGAACCACAGTTCGCCAATTTAGAAATATTTATGTCTTTTGTGGTTTCAGTCCTGGAAAAAATGGAGAGTATGTAAAAACAGCACAAACTTTGGGTATGGTACTAGCCAAGAGAAAATTTTATTTAATTTATGGTGGAGGTTGTCAAGGGTTAATGAGGAGTGTGTCTGGATCTGCATATCTAGTAGGATGCCAAGTTCTAAGTATTATTCCTACAGCTCTAGCTGCATCAAACATCGTAGAAAAAATAATTAGGGAAGAATGTAGGGTATTCTCCATGCATGAACGCATAGCTAGAATAATGTGCAATGTTGTCGCCTTCATTGCCTTACCTGGTAGCTTTGGTACTCTGGAGGAAATTTTCCAAATTGTTTCTTGGGCATAACTGAACATCCATCATAAACCAATAGGTTTGTTGAATGTTAACAATTTTTCTGACGGTTTGTTGTCTTTTCTTGATTAAGCTGTGGAACAGAGGTTTATCTCGCACTCAGCACGACAAATTCTCATTTCGGCCTCAAATATTGATGAGTTGATTGACGCATTACAAGTATTTGTCCATGTACCTGATCCAACTATGGCTCAAATAGATTGGACATCAAACAACAGCTTAAAGCGCAAAGTGGACTTGACTCTCCATCTGTAACTCATTTTATTTGATTGCATAAATTTTTATTTCTCTGTTAGTTTACTGTAGGTTCATCTTTTTCTTAATCTTCTTTCAGGTAATATCTCTTTCAATCTTTGTTGTCTGTTTTGTGTTTGTTTATCTTCCAAAACAAAAAACAAAACAAAAATTCTGAGTGATGTTTTGGAATTTAGAAAAACTAACACCAATGATGAAAATTGTTTAAAGTGCCTGTTACCTTTGAAAATAGATGAGTTCTAAGTGCTATGTATAAACTTAAATTATATTGCAACGTATGTTTTACCTGAAAATCTCAAATATCTTGAACACTTAATCTTTTACATTTGACTTATTGTTTATTCAAAAAAGATTTATGTGATTCAAATATAACAAGTGATTTTATAAGACTTTAAAACTTATTTGATTGTCACTCGAGGCAAAATCCTAGACTACTCTCCATTTAAGAAATGAATTAGGCATTGTTGGAATCGTTTGAGCCTTTCAGACCAACTTATTCATTAAGCCATCTTTAGTAACCCATTTTGAGCCTATGCTTATCATTTCTTGTACACCTATATTATTATCTAGCCTTTAAACAAAAATGTTTCTAACTCTTACCTTTCAGAAATAATCATTTGAAAAGCTATGGTTCATGGATGGATGGATGGAGTTAAAAAAAATATTATATAGAACTCCCTAAATAAATAAGTTTGGGGGTTTATATTAAAAAAAAGAGCAAAAAAAAAAGAAAAAAAATGTAGTATGAGTAAATAATGTAAGGATGAGAATAAGGTTGGAGATAGAATCTACATGATAATATCAAAAGAATTTGAAAGGACCCAAATGATCATGTATGTTGAATTGAGCTTTCATTAATATCTTTTTATCTACCTTTAACCTATGCCATACATTACAAGCATAATGAAAGTCCTAATAATCTTAAATGTTATGATTAGTCTATATTAGTGGAGAATGACATGAAAAATAAGCTTATGGAGTCTTACATGCATCTATCTGGAAATTTACTTTAAATATTTAATTACATAAATTTATTTGAATGCAAAAAGTCTAATGTCAAAGGATTACTACACACACTTGAGATTCAAGAGTAAACTATATGTTGCATTTGAATTGAAGTTCTACATAACCTTGGAATCTTGATATTTTCTTTTGTTGCACATTTTAAATCTCTGAGGAATGTTTAGTAAGTCAAATACAACCTATCACTCATCTTTCGAAATTTGAAGTTTGTGTGTTTTGCTTGAGGACAAGCAAAAAAATTAAGTTTGGGGGTATTTGATGAGTGAGTGTTATAACCATGAATTAAATACTTTTATCTTAATTGTTTGTCATATTTAAACACTTATTTTTCATATTTATCTCTAGTTTTATACATCTTCTACAAATGGAGAATAAAATAGAAAATTGACTCAATTGGAAGAATCAAAGCTAAATTGTGGTTCTTTGGAAATGATATCTATAAATCAAGCAGTTAAGATGAATTCATTAAGGATGGTGAGTAAGGAGTATTATCTTTTTGACTTCTGAGATGCATCCTAATAGATATGTACATCAATCCAATCTTGATTTATGACCATATTTTCAAAAGAACTTAAATATAAAGATTCAAGAAACCTCCAATGTTGAAAATCTGTTTACTGTTTGTTTTTCTGCCCAACCATACTCTAGTATTTTAATCATAAATAAAAATTAAATATCCAATATATATGAAATTTGGTAAGTAAATAGCTGATACAATTTTCTACAACTTTTATGTTTACGTGATCAACAAATTCGGACACTAAGAGGGCAAAAATTAGGCCATAAGAAAATATGCCTGCTGTTGCAGTTCAGCCCAATCTTTCTGAAGTATTTGGGCCATATCTCATAAAATATGCAGTAAATGTATACAAAATGTGGCAGGTAGATAGCTGACACAATTTTTTACAACTTTTCTTTTCACATAGGCAGCGAATTCGGTGGCTATCAAAGAGGAATATCATGATTACTTTTGGTGAACTTAGTGCAATCCAACCCGTCAACTTTAGTGCAACTTTCTTTGTCACTTACCTCACTAGTTGTATCTATAAATAGAGGGGTCTTGTGAGTTAGGAGGAGGTCAAAAATAGCTGAAGATTGTAGTTTTGAGACCATAAATTTTAGTTTTTTTAGTATTGTAATGTTCTTATTTCTTTAGATACTTTGCTATCCCTTCATAATATCATCATGTTTATTCATCTTTATTTTTGCTTTCTTAATTTGAATATGGAGAACTAATCTCCTTATGCTAAGGTCAAGGGTGAAACTCTTGGTATGAGAATAATAATTAATCTAACTCTTAATCTTAATGTTTATCTTTGATATTGTATTTACCTTCTTATTTCTTTTCTCATGTTATTTCTTATGGCTGGTTTTATCAGACCGCCGATTCTTGTTATTTTTATTGGTTAGTTTTACCAAACCGCCTATTTCTTGTTATATTATGTTATTGTGTTTATTTTCTTTCTTCTTATCTCTTGTTGCCTTATTGGCTGGTTCTATCAAACCGCCTATTTCTTATTATGTTTATGGTTGGTCTTGCCACCTATCTCTTGTTATGTTTCTTCTTTGTACCTCTTTTCATTCTAATCTTGTAAAGTGTGAACCTTAATACATTGTAGACAATATAATAATTAGCACAATGTATGCTTGAATTCATTTTACAAGCATGTGTTAATGGTGTAAAAGGAGGTAAATATAATTCATGTATAAACAAAAGTGAGCTCAAAGTAATACATTTTTCAATTGGAACCTTATTCATGTGAGGATTCCAATTGAGTGATAAAAGAGTTAAATTTATCATTACTCATACCAGGAGTGGATCCCCTGACCTTAGCATTCATTTTTACCTTGAATACATTTCAATTTAATTTGAGTACATCAATTCCCTGCAAACTTGATTTAATATTCTCCTCACAAAATAAAGATTTTGACAACTAGATTAGAGTTATTTATTTGGATTCAAATTAAAGTTTCCTATCAATTGGAAATCCTCGTGGGATTGACCTTGTATACCATTAAATTTGTACTCCAACAGATTCATGTGCTTGCGATTTTAATTAAAATAACAACAAATTCTATTACCATGATTTTATGTTTTATCTTCCAACAAGGCAACACTATTATTAGATGCAACAAGCTGTCTTATCAGCCATGCAGGTTTTCTTTAATACATATTATCAAATGACAATTTTCTATATAATACCCTCCATTAAGATAAGTGCTTGAGTTTATCAAAGTCTCTATTATCTTTCTGCAATTTTTAGTACCAAAGTCATGCACTCAATATTGGAGTTAATAACACTCATAATGTTCATTCTTTCTGGTCAGTTCTTAATCAGATAAAGGCCCAAAAATTGATTAGTTTGACACCAATTAAAAATACTTAGAAATGAAAAAGTGCCGAAAATATTCAGCATATGAGAGGTCACTAAATGTAATCAGTAGAAAATTCATTTAAATTATTAGATGCCAATAGTTTTCTTTAGTATTATAGCCTTCTTTGTTTTATTAAATGAAAACTGTTTCCTTTAATGCACCTTCATCAATTAAAATGAAAGTCATTTCCAACATTTTCAGTGCTAAATTTCAGTTTAATCAATGATTCAGAAAAGTATCAATGAAAAAGGCTCAAACCATTAAACAGGAAAATAATCAAGTGTTTTCCACTTATGTAGTCCTTCTTTAAGGAATTCTTTCTTAGAAAGGACTAACAAAATGCAAAAACCAAGAACTAGAGAAAATATTGAACTATTCTGAATTACAAACACCTTCTATTGTCTCAAGTCAAGAAACTTTTAAATAATATCATAATTATAATAATGTGAATTGAAGTTTAAATGAAATAAGAAACTGTAAAATTATTGAAGTAATTGATACAACATCAGTTTATCCTTCTAACTCCATTAGCTGAACAAGAGCCCACTACAGCTTTTTGTTATACTAATAGTTTATAGTATTGAATTCAAATATATGTTTGATGAAAAAAATTATTAGGCGAACAAACAGCATTTAATCCAGCAGTTAAAGTATACATTTATTGTATAAAAATCATACTACATATTTCTTTGACTCAAGCAGTAAATCAAGTTGTTCAATCCATGTTTCAAGAGGAGGTACGATTAAACCAAATGTCATAACATAGGGATTATATATGTTTAAGTTGGGAGAAATTTTTTTAAAAACCACAGGGATTATGGGTCAAAATATATTTTTTGAAACTTGTCATTCTCGTCAAACAATATATGGAGGAATATACCTCTATGATTCCTCTCAAAAATCTTATACTGACAGTTTTACAAAAATATTTATTCACAATAAAGAACAAAAGAAAGAGATAATACTTTGAACCACCTTAATAAAGAGAGGTTTGTTCTACATCTGTTTATAACAAAATTAAGGTTTTTTAGCATGTAGTACAACTAATGTGGGACTTTAATAGTGTACTAAATAAAGAAAGGAGATAAGCTAATACTATTCTAACACCTACCTCAAGCTGCAAATTATACACGCTTCAACTCGCTACAGATAAATTCCAAATAAGTTGGTAGAGTCCTTCAGGAATATATAACCAAATAAGTTGATACAATCTTTCAGGAACATATAATTACACATAAGTTAATACAGTCTTTTAAGAACATATAATTTAGTGTAGTCCTTCAAGAATATATAGTTGCACAAAAGTTGTCGCAGTCCTTCAAGAACATATAATTTGGTATGGTCCTTCAGGGATATATAATTGCATATAAGTTGGTACAGTCCTTCAAAGACATATAATTTAGTGCAATCTTTTAGGAACATATAATTTGGTGCAGTCCTTCAGGGATATATAATTGCACATAAGTTGGTGCAGCCCTTCAGATACACATAATTACACATAAATTAGTGCGGTCTTTCAGAGACAAATTAAATCAATAGAATTACACATAATGTGGTGCGGTCCTTCGAAGACAAACTAAAGTAATAGCAATATAATTGTACATAATTTGATGTAGCCCTTCAAGGAGAAACTAAAGCAATGACAATATAATTGTATATAAATTGGTGTGGTCTTTCAAGGACAAATTAAATTAATAGTAATATAATTGTATATAAAGATTACTAACATTAAAGCAGGAGGTAAAGTGTCGTATTGATAACGTATTATAAAATAATTTAAAAATAGAGAAAAAAATAAGAAAAAGATAAGAGAGTGAATCATTAATTTTATTCATATATAAAAAGGTATTTATACAAGTAGGTGGGAGGCTTTCTAGTAATATAGGGTTTGTTTGTTTTATGGATTTAAAAACTGTTTTATGTTCTCAATTATTTTCAAAACAAAAAAACTCATTTGGTAACTGTTTTATATTGTTGTTTCAAAAACAAATTCTGGAAACAAGTTGTTTTTAAAACAGAAAAACAGAAATAATGAAAAATTATTTTTATTTCATGTTTTTATTTTCAAAACAAAAAAAAAACAAAAAACAATATATTTTCAAAATAGTTTATCAAATTGATTTTTTTTTTTTACTTTTGTTCTAGAGATCAACTTTTAAACATAGTTTTTAAAAATAATTTTTAAAAACAGAAAAACAAAAATAAAATCAAATAAACATATAATTATTTTTTAGATAATTACTAAAAATAATATATTATTAGATATAATAATTAAAAGATCAAAATGATGAATATCTACGTCAAATATTTATAACAATTTTAACATTATTATTAAGAAAATTCATTTAAGTTAAATTAAAATATGTCTTTCTCGGAGGTTGATTTTTTATTATTAAATTCAATCCAAGACTTAAATAAAAGTTTAATGAAAGGGATCAGGGGGGTGGGATTTTTTAAAATAAATACGGTAGAGGAAATCAGGAAAACAGGATAACCTAGATCTTAATACGACAAAATAGCGCTGGGGTCAATTTGCCGACTCCATAGTATAAAAAATGGTTTATAATAAATTAGCGGTAAGAAAAGGACCGCATCCCCTAAACAAACTTACATGAGCTGAGCACTAGAGAGCCACAGTTACCAATTTAGAACATAGAAAATCTCTCCCTGGGTTGATACTGGATTATTGGTACGAGGTGGACCCTATCTCTTAAGCAAATCACAGTACATGAGCTGAGCACCAGAACGAGAAAAACTAAAAAATGTCTTCGTAAATTAATCCATTCAAAAAGTAATTAAGCATTTTAGTCCTCTCCTACTTCCGCCGCCCCAAATTCCAACCACCCTTTTAGTTTACCTCTTCTATAAATCAATTATCGGAGGATCCCAAATTCTTCAGACACAAACAAAGAGATGGAGGGAATACAGCACACGACAGTGGAAGTCAACGGCATCAAAATGCATGTAACTGAGAAAGGCCAAGGCCCTGTCGTGTTGTTCCTCCATGGCTTCCCTGAACTCTGGTACTCCTGGCGCCACCAGATTCTCTCTCTCAGCTCCCTCGGTTACCGTGCCGTCGCCCCTGACCTCCGTGGCTACGGCGACACCGATGCCCCTTCTTCCATCGCCTGCTACACCGGCTTTCATATTGTGGGCGACCTTATTGCCCTATTAGACTCCATGGGTGTCGATCAAGTCTTTCTCGTGGCCCATGATTGGGGAGCCATCATCGGGTGGTTCCTCTGCATGTTTCGCCCTGACAGAGTCAAGGCCTATGTCTGCCTCAGTGTCCCCTTCATCCGAAGAAACCCCAAAATCAAGACCGTAGATGGCATGCATGCCTTATATGGAGATGACTACTACATCTGCCGATTTCAGGTTCTTCAATTCTTTCTTTTACATGTACAACAAATTTCGCCAGATTTAGCCGGGATCGTATTTTTCATCCATTCTCTCTACTTGCTTCCTTCTCTATGTTATCAATATTTTTCTAAATCAACCAGACCAGGTATGGGTATTTAACTATATTTTCCGAATTATCCATTTTTTTTTCCTTTTCTGGGTTTTGCATAAGAAGCTTATTAGACTCTAGCACGTAGCTAAAATCCGAATCGCTGAAAATAAGCAGAACTTACCAGTTCATAAACAAAATTTCTATGTTCAAGCGGTAAAAGTTCTACCACCTTCTTTTTTCTTAAATAAAGAAAAAAAATTAAGATTAAAAAAAATTTTAAATAAGTTTTTATAGACATCATAATAAAAATTATTGACAAACTTTCACTTAATTTTTGAATTAAAATAGCTCTGGACAGTAATAAAGGCTGGTTTATTCTGAAATGGAATGAGATGTACTATGGTAGATCGGATTCTGGTATTGACGTCGCTAGCAATTTCTTCAAATAAAGAAAAATATATTTGACAGGAGCCAGGCAAAATGGAAGCTGAAATGGCTGAAGTTGGCACTGCATATGTGCTCAAGAACATCCTTACCACTCGCAAAATCGGTCCCCCAACCTTCCCAAAAGGAGAATATGGAACTGGATTCAATCCCGATACTCCAGAGAACTTGCCCCCCTGGCTCTCTGAACAAGATCTTGCTTATTTTGTTTCTAAATTTGATAAGACTGGATTCACTGGAGCGTTGAACTACTACAGAAATTTCAACTTGTACGTTACTCTTCCTCCTTGCTGCCTCTGGGATTATGTTCCAAACTTATAAATTAATGTTTCAGGAATCCATTTTTAATACAGACACTAATTCGTATGGCACTTTTCCACTATGGGCTAATGTTTTGCTATGCACTGCAGGAACTGGGAACTCACAGCACCATGGAGTGGAATACAAATTAAAGTACCAGTGAAGTTCATAACGGGTGAGTTAGACATGGTATACACTTCTCTGGGGATGATGGATTATATTCATGGTGGTGGCTTCAAGGAAGATGTGCCAAATTTAGAGGAAGTGGTTGTGCAGAAAGGTGTAGGTCACTTCAACAACCAAGAAGCAGCAGAGGAGATTAGCAATCACATTTATGACTTCATCAAGAAGTTCTGATCTGATTCACAACTTTCTTGAGCTGCTCTCTCTCTCTCTCTCTCAGTTTCCTTCAATAATGGGATCCTCATCTATGATGCCGCCCCTAGTTTGTTCATGCCTCCGTTTCATTTGTAATGCTACCACTGAATATTTGTGTCATCTTGGAAACATATCTTCGTTCTAGTAGCTTTTTTGTTTTCGTATTTCGTTTCACCTCACTAATATTTAATAATGAATTTGAATTTAATAAAACTATATTATTATTGAGATGTTCATTTAGGTCTCGTTTGGTTGGTGGCAACGGAAGGAATGGGAATGGAATGCTGTTATTAAAATTGCGTTTGGTACGACATGGAATGGAATGAAATCTTCATTACTTTCATATGTTTGGTATGTTATAAATAATGCAGGAATGGAATGGAAAGTTGATAAAAAGACAAAAATACCCTTAAAAAATAAAATTATTAAAATAAAATTCTTTTAATCTTAAAAAGATATAAATAAAAAAAATTATTAATATAAATTTTTTATTAAAAATATTAAAAATAATTTAAATATTATTTATTTTATTTTATTTAAATCTTATTTTTTTATTTTAGAAGAGTAAAGAATAAAATTATTAAAATAATATTATTTTAATCTTAAAATGATATAAATAAAAAATTATTAATATAAAATTTTTATTAAAAATATTAAAAATAATTTAAATATTATTTATTTTATTTATTTTATTTTATTTTAATCTTACTTTTTTATTTTAGAAGGATAAAGAATAAAAATATTAAAATAGTATTATTTTAATCTAAAATGATATAAATAAAAAAATTATTAATATAAAATTTTTATTAAAAATATTAAAATATATTTAAAATAATTTAAATATTATTTATTTTATTTTATTTTATTTTAATCTTACTTTTTTATTTTAGAAGAGTAAAGAATAAAATTATTAAAATAATATTATTTTAATCTTAAAATGATATAAATAAAAAAATTATTAATATAAAATTTTTATTAAAAATATTAAAATAATTTAAATATTATTTATTTTATTTATTTTATTTTATTTTAATCTTACTTTTTTATTTTAGAAGGATAAAGAATAAAATTATTAAAATAGTATTATTTTAATCTAAAATGATATAAATAAAAAAATTATTAATATAAAATTTTTATTAAAAATATTAAAATATATTTAAAATAATTTAAATATTATTTATTTTATTTTATTTTATTTTAATCTTACTTTTTTATTTTAGAAGAGTAAAGAATAAAATTATTAAAATAATATTATTTTAATCTTAAAATGATATAAATAAAAAAATTATTAATATAAAATTTTTATTAAAAATATTAAAAATAATTTAAATATTATTTATTTTATTTTATTTTAATCTTACTTTTTTATTTTAAAAGGGTATTTTAGACTTTTTTTTATCTCATTCCATTCCATTCCCTCATTTTCTATCCATTTTTAAAAGTAGTGTGCATTCCATCATTCAAGGTAATGTGCATTCTATGGAGACAGCATTCCACCAACCAAACACCATATCTGATGGAATGAGAATGCTGATTCTCATTTCATCACTCTAAATCCAGCAACCAAACGAGACCTTAATTTGTTTCCATTTATTTTTGTAGTTGAATAATATATAAGTAAATTTATAAAAATTTATTTTTTGATTTTAATATATATATATATATATATATATATGAGTTGATATTTAATCTATTGATAGATAATTTTTTATTTATTAACGATATTTAAATTATAATATATGATATAAATAATTTTAAAAAATATTATTTTTATTAAATATTATAATTTAAACATTATTATAAAAAAAAATATCTATAGATTAAATTATTATTTTTAATTTAATTGTAGATAAATGATCTATGTTGAAAGACTTTAAATTTAAATTTTTTTGTGGCTTAACATTAAAATTCGTTCTGATGATCTTTTGTCTTACATTGACAATTGTGGCGTGCTCGATCATCCCAATCTTCGCATTCTAGAATGATTGAATCGCACTGGTGCTTTTTTCATAAACTTTTCTTTGCAGCAATGATTCTTGCACGTTATTTTCTTATAAAACCTTCTCTCACATAAACTTTTGTCATAAACTTTTATAGTGAGATTGTTTGTATATTATTAGCAGATCAATTAAGTTGACAGTTTCAGTGGTTCAATTCAAATTTAAAATAACACTTATTTTTTAATAATTATTTTAAAAAATTGTGAATGTAAAATTATTTTGAAAATACTATCATATATGTTTGAACAAGTATTTGTGTGTCTAATAAAATTAGAAGGACACTCACGTTTTCTGTTTTCCTTCGAAAGAAACATTTGAAGTTGTAATTAGAAAATTATGTTTTAGTAGGCATGAAACGCATATGTTATAGTTTAGTGTAGGTCATTGGATTTCTTGGGTTTTATTAGCTGAACAAAGCAGTCTATATATATATATATATATATATATATATATATATATATATATATATATATATATATATATATATATATATATATATATTATTTATATATTCAAGCATAGTTCTTAGAGTGTATATTATATATTTGATAAGTACAATAATTCTATAAAATATTTTTAAAAAAGCGAATTAAAAAAAAAGTTATTGTTAACAAAATTCATTTAAGTTAAATTAAAATCTGTCTTTCTCGGAAAAGATAAAGGACTTGTTCGGGCCTTTCAATGTGAGTATATACTCTTTGGGTGACTTTTGACTGAGTTGATCAGAGGCAAACGGAAAAGATGGAAGGAATAGAGCACAGAACGGTGGAAGTAAATGGCATCAAAATGCATGTTGCAGAGAAAGGAGATGGTCCTGTGGTGTTGTTCCTCCATGGCTTCCCCGAACTCTGGTATTCCTGGCGCCACCAGATCCTCGCTCTCAGCTCCCTCGGCTACCGTGCCGTGGCTCCAGATCTCCGTGGCTACGGCGACACCGATGCTCCCACTTCCATCGGCAGTTACACCTGTTTTCATATTGTGGGTGATATCATTGCCCTCATCGACTCTCTCTGTGTAGATCAAGTCTTCCTCGTAGCCCATGTTGGGGAGCCGTCATGGGGTGGTACCTCTGCATGTTTCGCCCCGACAGAGTCAAGGCCTTCGTCTGCCTCAGTGTGCCATTCATGCCCAGAAATCCCAAAGTTAAGCCTCTTGATGGCATGCGAGCCTTGTATGGAGATGACTATTATATCTGCAGATTCCAGGTTCTTCTATATTCTTTCGCATCTAACTAATTTCACCAGATTTTGAAATCTTTATTTTATTTTATTTTCTTTGCGTTTTATCTACTACGGTGTCAAAATCCGTATCACTAACCAAACCGATTAAATCCGTCATTCCTTTTTCGAATTTTGACCTAAAAGATAAGGCTCTTGAATAGTCAGAATTTAAGAGCATAGAACTCGTTGGTTTCGGATCTTCCTCTTTAATTCGAACGTCAATGGAAAACCCCCAAGAAAGATTGATGTATAGTATGGTTATGATTTGAGATTAGTTGTTTATATAGCTACTGAAAAAACATTGCATCTAACCTCAAGTCCAATGGCAGGAGCCAGGGAAGGTGGAAACCGAGATGGCCAAATTTGGTAGCGCACAAGTACTCCGGAACGTCCTTACAACTCGCAAAACCGGCCCCCCAATCATTCCAAAAGAAGGATTTGGACACAATCCAAATGCTCCACAAAACTTGCCCTCTTGCATCTCAGAAGAAGATCTGGCTTATTATGCTTCTAAGTTTGACAAGACCGGCTTCACTGGAGGGTTGAACTACTACAGAAATATGAACCTGTATATTCTTATTTCTTTATTCCTGCTTTAGTTCTTCGGAATTAATGTTTCAAGAAGAGTGTACTGATTAACTCTTAGGATTGCAGAAATTGGGAGTTGACGATAGCATGGAGTGGAGTACAAGTGAAAGTTCCGGTGAAGTTCATAACAGGTGACTTGGACATGGTATACACTACGCCAGGGACGAAGGAGTACATCCAGGGCGGTCGTTTCAAGAAGGACGTGCCAAATTTGGACGAAGTGGTTGTGCAGGAAGGAATTGGTCATTTCAACAACGGAGAAGCAGCAGAGGATGTTAGCACTCACATTTATGACTTCATCAAGAAGTTCTGATGTCATTCAAAACTTAATCCATCTTGTCTGTCTGAGTTTAATTGAATAATTTGAGTACCTTCTATTATGTCGGTATTTGGAAGCTCACTTGTTTATTGCTTCAGTAGTGCCAATGGTTGTTGTGCCATTAATGTAGTTGGAGATCGACCTTTTTTGATGATCTAAAACATAAGTTTGTGATTTTATGTTTAACATTGACAAATTTGAGGCGAGTTTACTTGATTATATATTATCACAAATTTAAATACAAGAATATAAATATTCATGAGTTTTAATGAACACAATAAGAAGTTCTGTGACAAAAATTTTATAAAAAAAAATTTGTGATAAGAAAATGCAAAATTAAGTCATATTATTATCCAAATCTTCGCATTCTAGAGTGATTTCATCAGACTGTGGTACCTTTGTTGTAAACTTTTCTTTGCAGCAACGATTGTTGCACTCTATTTTCTTACAACACCTTCTCTCGTCACATAATATTTTCATACT
Organism: Gleditsia sinensis; assembly: GCA_037074535.1. Taxonomy (NCBI): domain Eukaryota; kingdom Viridiplantae; phylum Streptophyta; class Magnoliopsida; order Fabales; family Fabaceae; genus Gleditsia; species Gleditsia sinensis. The sequence goes on from CM073464.1 coordinate 83,305,909, forward strand.
AAATAATTATTCTCTTATTTTTTTTATTACTCTTCTTGTCTCCATTCCGTTGAAAGAAGCAAAGAAATTAACTACATGGCACACTTGAAGTTGTAATTGGAAAATTATGTTTTAATTAGCATAAAACGCATGTGCTATGGTTTACTCTACATGATTGGATTTATTTTATTTTATTTTTTAACGAAACCAATTAATAGGAGGCAGAAGGAAAAGGAAAACAATTTAGAAATACGTGATGTAAATTATAACAAAATGTTTTGTTGTGTTGTGACTATCTAAATGATAAAAATAAACTCGTATAATTAACTTATATATTTTCAAGCGTACTTCTTAGCACTGATTAGAATTTATATTTATGTATATTATATGTTTGATAAGTACAATAATTTTGTAAAATATTTTTAAAAATTCTTCTAATGGACAACTATAATTTTTTTTAATTAAAAAAATTGAATCAACTCAAGTATAGGATTATTCTATTCTAAAAATATCAATTTCAAAACCATAACAATCTTAAATAGTTTATTTTACAAATAAATAGATTATATTTTCCATAAATTATTAGCAATTCAACTAAACCTTTCTAAAAGAGGTTGTGGAATGATTGAATAATGTTGGTGGCAAATGTATTTCTTGATTCTTCTTATGCATTTTAAGAACCAAGATAAATAGAAAAGTTATTTCTGTTATGAAATAACTTAAAAAAAAAATAAGAGAGACAAAAAAGTGAATCATTAATTTTATTCATATATGAGGGGGTATTTATACAAGTAGGTAGGAGAATCATAATAGTAATATACAATCATAATATAACTCTCTAGTTATACAATCATCCTCTAAATAATTATTACAGATAATATATTACCAGATAGGATAACTGAAAGATTTGGATTATGGATATCCACACAAAATATTCATAACACTCTCCCTTGAATGTCCATTCCTTAAGAATTTGCCTCGTTAAACCTTTGTTAGGAAAAATCATGTGGGACCAAAATCTAATGAAGGAAAAAAAAGTACATGATTCTTTCATTTAAGATGCTATAAAATAAGTATATATATGACAACATCATTTGAGATTCTTAAGTCTTCGAATTCTAATATTATACACCAACTTCTCGAATGTTGTAGTGGGAAGTGCCTTGGTAAACAAATATGCTAGATTATCATTTGAACGAATTTGTTGAATATGTATATATCGTGTAGGTGAAGAACTATATCTTACTAGTAAATTAAGAGCAAATGATATATCTGATTGGGTATAACTAACAAGATACATCAATGCCCCGATTGAACTGAGATATGATACTTCAAAACCAAGTAGTTCTTCATCATTTTCACAATGTCTGAAAGGATCTTTATTCACATCTAATGACCTCACAACCATTAGAGTATTGGTCACATAAGTTTCTTAATACATCTAGAATTATCTTAACACCTTGGTCACATAAGTTTCTTGATACAAAGATGCTATTATTTAAATATTCAATTTGTAATCCAAAGTAAAAACTTTGATTTTTCAAAATCTTTCATTTCAAATTCTTTTTTTAAGCAATTAAAAACTTTTAGAGCTTTTCAAAAGTTTCAATAATATTCAAATCATCAACATAAATAGCAGTTATGGCAAACTCACTTCCAGATCTTTTATAAAGATACATGGACAAATTGAGATATTTCTATACCTTTTGTAACAGGTATTTACTAAGGCGATTATACCACATACGCTCAGATTGTTTTTAGCCATAAAGTGATTTATTCAATTTGATTAAGTAGTCTATTCGAGAACTTGAATTGAGTACTTCAGGTAACTTAAATCTTTTAGAGAGTTTTATATATATTTCATTATCAAGTGATCTATATAAATATGCTGTAATAATATTTATTAGACGTAAATCAAATTTTTCACGTACTGTCAGACTAATTTAAATATCAAAAAATAGTTGCATCCATCACAAGTGAGTATGTTTTCTCAAAATAAATTTTGAGTCTTTGCAAAAATCTTTGGACAACAAGTCTTGCCTTATATCTCACAATTTTATTATTCTCATTTCATTTTCGCTCCAAGACCCATTTGTATCCAGCTAATTTTTACATTTTTAGGTGTACGGATTACAGATCCAAAACTTTTTACTTTTCAAGCGATTTTAACTCTGCTTCAATTGCGTCTTTCTATTTTTGGCCAATCATTTCTTTGTCTGCATTCCTGAATAGACTTTGGTTCATTATCCTCATTATCATTTAAAACATCACGCGCTATATTATATATAAAATTATTGTCAACGTTGACCTTTTGTTAGTTTCATCGTATTCTATTCATGACATAATTAATTGAGATATCTTCATTTTTACAATTTTTAGGTACCTGAGTTTTTTTAGAACTAAAAAATTAATTATGTCTTAGGACTCTTACGGAGTTGCTAAATCCTCGATTTGACCATCTTGATTCTTAACTTATTTTCCTTTTTTGAAGATTTTTATCTTTGGAACCAATGGCTTACTACTCTTCATGTGGGTCTCAAACTTATTTGTAATAGTGAATTGTTCGACAAGGACATCAATTTTAATCAAAGTATTAACAGTTAGTATTAGTAACTCTTTTCGGTCAGTAAATGTGTCTGACAATTGGTTGGATGAAATTTGTAAATAAATGATCCTTTGAACTTTCAGTTCACATTTTTTTATACGATGATTAAGATGAATTAGTGATAATTTATGCCAACTAATTTTTTTTCAACTGCTTATTTTCTCCTCCCTAATGTTGGAAAAATTGATTCATCAACATGACAATCAGTAAACCGAACTGTAAATAAATCTTTTGTTAATATTTTAAGATACTTTATTATGGAAGGAGATTTATATCCAACATATATTCTTAATCTTCTTTGAGAACCCATTTTAGTGCGTTGTGTTGTTGTTTTAATTAAACTCGCAAGTGCACGAATCTATTGGAGTACAAATTTAATGGTATGCAAGGTCGATCCCATGAGGATTGCCAATTGATAGGAAACTCTAATTTGAATCCAAATAAATAACTCTAACCTAATTGTCAAAATAGTTTTTTTGTGATAAGAATATTAAATCAAGTGTGCAGAGAATTGATGTACTCAAATTAAATTGAAATGCATTCAAGGTAAAAAGAATGTTAAGGTTAGAGGATCCACTCCTGGTATGAGTAATGATAAATTTAACTTTTTTATCATTCAATTGGAATCCTCACATGAATAAGGTTCCAATCGCAAAATGTATTACTTTGAGCTCACTTTTGTTTATACATGAATTATATTTACTTCCTTTTACACCATTAATACATGCTTGTAAAATGAATTCAAGCATACATTATGCCAATTATTATATTGTCTACAATAAATCAAGATTAATTCAAGAATTTATTGTGCCAAAAATTGTCTACAATGTATCAAGGTTCACATTTTACAATGTTAGAATGAAAAGAGGTACGAAGAAGAAACATAACATGAGATAGGTGGCGAGGCCAACCATAAACATAATAAGAGATAGGCGGTTTAATAAAATCAGCCAATAAAATAATAAGAAATAAGAGAAAAGAAAGTAAACATAATAACATAATATAACAAGAAATAGATGGTTTGGTAAAACCAGCCAATGAAATAACAAGAAATCGACGGTCTGATAAAATCAGTCATTAAGAAATAACATGAGAAAAAAAATAAGAAGGTAAATATAATATCAAAGATAAACGTTAAAATTAAGAGTTAGATAAATTATTATTCTCATACCAAGAGTTTCACCCTTTACCTTAGCATAAGGACATTAGTTCTCCATATTCAAAGTAAGAAAACAAAATTGAAGATAAACAAGCATGAAGATATTATGAAATGATAATAAAGTGTCTAAAGAAATAAGAACATTACAATACTAAAAGCACAAATTTATACTCTCAAAATTACACTATCTTCAGCTATTTTTTTACCTCCTTCTATCTCACAAGACCCCTCTATTTATAGATACAACTAGTGAGGTAAGTGAAAAAGCAAATTGCACTAAAGTTGACAGGTTGGATTGCACTAAGTCTACCAAAAGTAATCATGATATTTCTCTTTGATAGCCATCGAATTTGCTGCCCATGTAAAAAGAAAAGTTGTAGAAAATTGTGTCAGCTATTTACCGGCCAAATTTCTTATACATTGACTGCATATTTTATAAGATATGACCTAAATACTGTAGCAAGGTTGGGCTAGACTGCACCAGTAAGTAGATTTTCTTCTAGCCCAATTTTCGTCCTCTTAGTGTCCAAATTTACTAATCACGTAAACATGAAAGTTGTAGAAAATTGTATCAGCTATTCACTTACCAAATTTCAAATATATTGGATATGTAATTTATGATTTATGATTACAATACTGGAGTAAAGTTGGGCAGAAAAACAAATAGCAAACAGATTTTCAACATTGGAGGTTTCTTGAATCTTTTTATTTAAGTTCTTTTGAAAATATAGTCATAAATCAAGATTGGATTGATGTACATATCCATTAAGATGTGTCTCAGGAGTTAAAAAGATAATACTCATTACTCAGTCATTTTTAATGAATTCATCTTAACCGTTTGGTTTATAGACATTATTTTTAAAGAACCACAATTTAACTTTGATTTTTACAATTGAGTCAATTTTCTATTTTATTCTCCATTTGTAGAAGATGCATAAAACTAGAGATAAATACAAAAAATAAGTGCTTAAATATGACAAACAGTTAAGATGAAAGTATTTAATTCATGATTATAAAACTCACTTATCACGTTGTGGTGGAACAGTAGGGACATATACCTCATATCCAAAAATTCTTATATGAAAAATATTTGGTTCCTGACCAAAAATCATTTATAATGGGGAGTATTCATAATAACTTGTTGGCCTTATATGATTTAATGATGCAGCATGCAAAATTGCATGTTCCCAAAAGGATATTTGAAGTACAATTAAAAAATAATTATGCAAGACCATTTTATGTATGAACATGTGCTATAGGATGTTCAACATCAGTCCCAGTAAACATACAATACTCATTGAATATTTGAAAGTAAATTCACCAGTATTGTCAAAGCATACTTTTCTTTATTGAAAAATTAAGAAAATGTACTTGTAATTTAATCAATTGCGCAAATAATTTCGCAAACGTCAGGTTGTTAGATAATAACAACCACACATATAACCATTTAGCCGATGCATCAATTAAAACATAAAATAGTCAAATGGTCCACATGGTGGATGCATTGGTCCACAAATATCATATTGTATTCTTTCTAAAAATGTGAGGGATTCATTCTCAATTTTAACGGGTGATACTCAAATAATCAATTCTTTTAGAGTAAACATAATATGAGAAATTATTCAATTGAATAATTTGTTGATTCCTCAATGAATATCCACTTGAATGTTTAATTATTTTTCGCATCATAATTAATCCGGGATGACCTAATCGGTCATGCCAAATAACAAAGTTATTATGGTTTGCAAATTTTTGATTTGCAATAGCATATATTTCAATTGTATTTGTATAGTACAATCCAGAGAAGAATGTAGGTAATTTTTTTAATATGCATTTGTTACCTAAAGTTGTACTTGTGATATGAAAATAATTTAAAAATTAAATGTTGGATCAAGTATCAAAAATTTCCAAAGCCATATATATTATTATAACTTACTAATGAATAACAACTTTCACTACATTTTAAATTCTTGAGATTGGAAAAATAATCCAAACAAATTCAATTCAAATTAATTTTCAATTTATCGTGCAAGTGCATAATATTACATAATTCTATTATAAAATCAACAGACTTAAACTTAGCAAACAATAAGCAAAACACCAAAGGACAGAAATATGCACACGCCCATCCTATTCTTTACTGTTTTAAAATTTGTGTTGCCAATTACAATTCTATTACCATGATTTTATGTTTTATCTTCCAACAAGGCAACATCATTATTAGATGCAGCAAGCTGTCTTATGAGCCATGCAAGTTTTCTTTAATACATATTATCAAATGACAATTTTCTATATAATACCCTCCATTAAGATAAGTGCTTGGGTTTATAAAAGTCTCTATTATTTTTCTACAATTTTCAGTACCCAAGTCATGCACTAAATATTGGAGTTAATAACACTCATAATGTTCATTCTCTCTGGTCAGTTCTTAATTTGATAGAGGCCCAAAAATCAACTAGTTTGACACCAATTAAAAATACCTAGAAATGAACAAGTGCCGAAATTATTCAGCATATGAGAAGTCACTAAATGTAATTAGTAGCAAACTCATTTAAATTATTATATGTCAATAGTTTTCTTTAGTATTATAGCCTTCTTTATTTTATTAAATGCAAACTGTTTCCTTTAATGCACCTTCATCAATTAAAATGAAAATCATTTCCAACATTTTCAGTGCTAAATTTTAGTTTAATCAATGATTCAGGAAAGTGACAATGAAAAAGGCTCAAACCATTAAACAGGAAAATAATCAAGTGTTTTCCACTTATGTAGTCTTTCTTTAAGGAATTCTTTCTTAGAAAGGACTAACAAAATGCAAAAACCAAGAACTAGAGAAAATATTGAACTATTCTGGATTACAAACACCTTCTATTGTCTCAAGTCAAGAAAATTTTAAATAATATCATAATTATAATCATATGAATTGAAGTTTAAATGAAATAAGAAACTATAGAATTATTGAAGTAATTGATACAGCATCAGTTTATCCTCCTAACTCCATTAGCTGAACAAAAGCCCGCTACAGCTTTTTGTTATACTGACAGTATATAGTATTAAATTCAAATATATGTTTGATGAAGAAAATTATTAGGCGAACAGATAGCATTTAATCCAGCAGTTAAAGTATACATTTATTGTATAAAAATCATACTACATATTTCTTTGACTCAATCAGTAAATCAAGTCGTTCAATCCATGTTTCAAAAGGAGGTACCATTAAACCAAATGTCATAACACAAGGACTATATATGTTTAAGTCAGGAGAAATATGTTTTTAAAACCATCAGGACTATAGGTCAAAATATATTTTTTGAAACTTGTCATTCTCATCAAACAATATATAGAGGAATATACCTCTATGATTTCTCTCAAAAATCTTATACTAACAGTTTTACAAAAATATTTATTTACAATAAAGAATAAAAGAAAGAGATAATACTTTGAACAACTTTAATAAAGAGAAGTTTGTTCTACATCTGTTTATAACAAAATTAAGGTTTTTTAGCATGTAATACAACCAATGTGAGACTTTAATAGTGTACTAAATAAAGAAAGGATACAAGCTAACACTTTTCTAACACCTACCTCAAGCCGCAAATTATATACGCTTCAACTCGCTACAGATAAACTTCAAATAAGTTGGTAGAGTCATTCAGGAATATATAACCAAATAAGTTGGTAGAGTCCTTCAAGGATATATAATTTGGTGTAGTCCTTTAAGGACATATAATTACCCATAAGTTGATACAGTCTTTCAGAGACATATAATTTGGTGTAATCCTTCAGGAACATATAGTTGCACAAAATTTGGTGCGATCCTTCAAGAATATATAATTGCATATAAGTTGGTGCAGTCCTTCAAAGATATAATTTAGTACAATCTTTCAGGGACATATAATTGCACATAAATTGGTGTGTAGTTCTTCAAGAACATATAATTTGGTGCAGTCCTTCAGAGATATATAATTGTACACAAATTGATGCAGTCCTTCAGAAACATATAATTACACATAAATTGATACAGTCTTTCAGAGACAAATTAAATCAATTGAATTACACATAATGTGGGGCGGTCCTTCGAAGACAAACTAAAATAATAGTAATATAATTTGGTGCAACCCTTCAAGGAGAAACTAAAGCAATGACAATATAATTGTATATAAATTGGTGTGGTCTTTCAGGAACAAATTAAATAAATAGTTATATAATTGTATATAAAGATTACTAACCTTAAAACATGAGATAAGACGTCGTGCTGGTAACATGTTATGAAATAATTTAAAAGTAAAAAAAAAAAGTAAAAAAGAGACGAGAGTGTATCGTTAATTTTATTCATATATAAAAGAATATTTATACAAGTAAGTGGAAGACTCTCTAGTAATATATTTATCTTCTAAATAATTACTGAAAATAATATATTATCAAATATGATAACTAAAAGATCAAAATAATGAGCATCCATACCAAATATTTATAACAATTTCAACATTATTGTTAAGAGCACGGTGGAAGTAAATGGCATCAAGATGCATGTTGTAGAGAAAGGAGAAGGTCCTGTAGTGTTGTTCCTCCATGGCTTCCCTGAACTCTGGTACTCCTGGTGCCACCAGATCTTCGCTTTCAGCTCCCTCGGCTACCATGCCGTGGCTACAGCGACATCGATGCTCCCACTTCCATCAGCAGCTACACCTGCTTTCACCTTGTGGGTGATATCATTGCCCTCATCGACTCTCTGTGTGTAGATCAAGTCTTCCTCGTCGCCCATGATTGGGGAGCCATAATCGGTTGGTACCTCTGCTTGTTTCGTCCTGACAGAATCAAGGCCTACATCTGTCTCAGTGTCCCCTTTCGATCCTTCCTCGGAAGAAACCCCAAAGTCAAGACCGTAGATGCTTTTCATGCCTTGTATGGAGATGAGTACTACATCTGCAGATTTCAGGTTCTTCACACTTGTTTCTTATCAATATATAGTTTTATACGAAATTTGATTGGATTAAGCTCGAATGTTTCTTTGCATCTACTTTTTTAAGTTATTACCTCCTAGCTAGGTTCTCTTTCTAAATCAACGAGGGCAGTAACGGGTATTGGGTATTTCTTTCTAATGGTTCTTTTTGCCTGTCAAGAATTATGATTTTCTGATATTGACAGGAACCAGGCAAGATGGAAGCTCAGCTTGCTGAAGCTGGCACTGAGTATGCGCTCAAGAACATCCTTACCACTCGCCAAACCGGTCCCCCAATCTTCCCAAAAGGAGAATATGGAACTGGGTTCAATCCCGATACTCCAGAGAACTTGCCCCCCTGGCTCTCCGAACAAGATCTTGCTTATTATGTTTCTAAATTTGACAAGACTGGATTCACTGGAGGGTTGAACTACTACAGAAATCTCAACTTGTAGGTTTTTTCTGTAATAAAAAATATACTAACCATTTGAGAGTAGATAATTGAGATAGAACCTGATTGAGTAAAGGCACTGGTTTTTTGCAGAAACTGGGAGCTGACAGCACCTTGGACAGGAGTAGGAATCGGCAATGTACCAGTAAGGTTCATAACGGGTGAGGTAGACCTGGTATACACTTCCCCAGGGATGAAGGAGTATATCCATGGCGGTGCCTTCTAGAAAGACGTGCCAAATTTGGATGAAATAATAGTGCAAACAGGAGTAGCTCACTTCAACAACCAAGAAGCAGCAGAAGAAATTAGCAATCTCATTTACGAATTCGTCAAGAAGTTCTGATGCCTCTACTTAATCCCCCCCGCTTTCTCTGTGTGTTTAGTTCAATAATTTGATTACCTATGTACTATATGTTTTATGGTTAATCGACAAAGCCTTGCTTTTCGATGTTATGATATCTGTACCCTTGATTGTGCCATTGTTGCCCAAACATTCTATTCGTACAGGGAACCTGGCATTGTACTGTAAATTATATCTTAAAAATTACAGCATTATTAAAATATTTTATATAAAAGAGTTGAATCTGCTATTTAATCAATTGAATAATTTGTTTTTTTTTTCTTGGTTAAAAAATTATAATCAGACGTTAAAGTGACGAAAATACATCATGAATATAAGCACATAAACATGTAAAATGTTTTTAAATCAGTAACAACAAAAAATAAATTATTATTTTTATAATTTAAAATTATTTATGATATTTTAAATTTAATAGAATATATAATCATTTCTGTCAGAAAAGGCATGTTAGAGAGAGTACAAAGTATATGAATCGAGCATTCATTCACATTGTGGAGCCAGCGGAGTTTGAGAAAAGAACATATAACACTAAAACCAGAAATAAACAGATGCTCAAGTTGAGTATTCATCAACCCACAAAGATCTGAACTTGTTTCTAAACAGTGTATCAAAATTCCAATTATACAAAAATTGAAGAAGCTACCGTGCTGTGGCGCGGGGAGGGGGACGAGGGTGGCTAATATTTTACTACATTTTTTATTTTATTTTATTTGTTTTTTTAACTGGGCCCAACTCAATTTCACTGAGTTGATCGGGTTAAACCGAATACATCGAGTTGCTGGTTGTTCCATGTCCGAAAAAAATAAAATAAAAGAGTTGCCAGTTGTTTACATTTTCGGCTCTGGGTGCAGATTCTTATCTTTCTCGGGCTTCGTGGCGTCGATGACGGTGCTTATCGCTTAATCAAAATTTATAACGACTCTCCTTTTCCTATTCCCAATAGACAATTATGTACCGGACCTCCCTTGCGGTAACATCTAGGAAATGTTAATATAATTTAGATCTATTAAACATAAATTAATTAAACTATCTTGAGTAGACGAATAAACATATATTTAATTATGATTAATTTATTTTATTATTTAATATTTTATCTATAATATGATTAAAAAATTATTATAAAAATATAATTAATAATTACTTTTTATTACAAAAAAATTTTTAAATTAAAAAATAAGGCACCAAAATTTTGTTTTAATATATTATTTTAAAGATTTTAAAAACGAAAATATTTTGAAAATTTCATAAAAACAAACAAATTTGGATGAAATGTTTTAAATAATTTTAAATAAATTTTTGAAAAAATTTTAAAATATTTTAACATAATATTAATGATATAGATATATAAAATTATATTAAAATTAATTCAAACTAGTAACACAATAGAGATTTTGATTCAAATCCTATCAATATTTAAGAATAACATCTCTCTTATATCCATATCTCTATTTTAACCCTTTCGAAATCTCTATCTTTAAGTTTCTCTATTTCTATGTGATCTATATGCCTCTATTTTCATATATCTTTCTTAAGTGATTTCTTTTCTCTTCGTCTATCAATTTCTCTTTTCATCGTTTTTGTAGATTTTTATTTAAAATGAAGATCACGAAGAAAAGTAATGTCATAAGCATGAAAAAGAAAAGTAAAAAGTTGATAAAAATATTTTGACTTGTGAGAAAAAATTTAAGTGATAAATAAGGCAAATTTGAGCAACTTGGTGTTAGATGTGATGTAATGTTATTTATATATATATTTTTTATTGAAACAACTCAAAATAAAAGTATTTTCACTTAAACATTCTACAATACAGTAATTTCAATCGAAATAGTATAATTTCTTAACAAACACTATTTTATTTCAATAACTTCATTTCATTTCGGTGACTTTGGAAACAAAATTTTTTTGGTCATTTTGATGAAAAAAGAATTAGTTCCCTAGTAAAAAAATGAAAAAAAGGGTAATGCTTGGCATATATGCAATTTATATTTTATAGTAGTAGTTTATGAAGTTAAAATTTCTATGATTATTTAAACTATCTAAAATAGTGTCATTAATATATATATATATATATATATATATATATATATATATATATATATATATATATATATATATATATATATATATATATATATATATATTGAACATTTCTTTAAAATGGATAATATTATTATGAAGATGATAATATATCAATATTTAATAAACCAAATTCATTTAATATACCGTGGAATCAATATTTTAGGTTCACGATAAAATGATCCAAAATACAATTTTTAGGGTGCGTTTGGTTTGCGAAAACATTTTTTGTTTTCATTTTCTGACAACAGTTTTCATTTTCTAGTTTTCATATTTTGAAAAATACGTTTAGTTTATGTTTTTATTTTTACTATTTTTTAATTATATAGTTGTATTTTTATTTTATTTTTATTATTTTATAATTACATAAATAGTAAAACATTGTGTATATAGTTCAAAATAATTATGAAAATATCATCGTTATAATGTGCTACAATACTGAAAATTTTAAAAACGTCTTTTTGACGTTTTCAGAATTTTTCAAAAATTCAGAAAATATTTTATAAAAATGAAAAGTGAAAATAGTAAATAAATACATTTTCATGTTTATTTTTAGTTTTAAGTGAAAATAAAAATTAAAAACAGACAAACCAGATAAGTCCCATGAATAATTTAACCAACATAAAAAAGGGCCGTGTTTATTCAAACCCTAAAAAATGTAATAAGTGGACTAGATGCCAAAAAGAATGGGGGAAAGAAGACAAAGTACCAACCGGGGAATATGGTGGGGCGCTGCTTTCTAATGTTTTGTTGTTAAAAAAAAGTAGTTTGAAAATTAAAATTGTTCAGATATAATTTTTTTAAAAAATATATAAATTTTTAAAAAAGTCACAATTTTTCATAGAAATTACAATTTTTTAAAAAAAGTCACAATTTTATTGAAGAGTTATGTCTAATCAGATTTTTATTATAAATAAGAGTTTGAAAATTGATTTTTTTTTTTAATGAGAACATCAATTCTTCTCCTCTATTATTTTCTCTGAAACTTCAAGTTGTTCTACAAAGATATTCTAGAAATTAGTATCTGTTAATCTCTAAGTGTTTGGAATAACTTCTAAGGGTGATTTGTCATACACCCTACAACAAATATAGTGGGGATAAATATCACCTTAAGGACAGTGTGATTAAACACATTTCTGAACACAACTTTATCTTCAATCCAATCTATTTTTTTAACAATCTTAAGATAATATCTGTTGAAGATGAAGACTATCCAATAATCTGTACTTAAGTAAATAAAACTAAATTGGGAATCAAGAGTGGAAACTTCCCAGAGATTGATTGATTGGATCTAAGTATTTATGATTTTGTTGTTAAGTATCAAATTTTAACAATCAAGGTACGTTCTTACTTAATCGTCTTATTAACAATTAAGGTACGTTCTTACTTAATCATTTAATTTTCCAAAACATGGTTATATGCTTGATGTGATCGTGGCATTAGATAAAAAAAAGTCAATTCATATATATGCCTTGATTTCCTATGCATATGAATAGCTTATATCATAATAAGATTGTATAATATATATATTGCTGGTGTACAGTATATTGTTGGCAAGAAATTAAATTATTATGCATATTTTAATTGGCTTGACTTGTAAGTTTGGAGGCAATGCAAATTGTTTGGTGTTTTTACCAATATTTAGTCTTCAAATTTACTTTACGAGTAGATAAAAATGCATGCAGTCTTTCAATTCAAATGGGTGACTTTCTGTTTGATTTTTTATAGTATGGGCTTTTGTCGTCAAGTTTGGTTTAGATTTTCTTTTATGGCTTTTATATATACATGCATATATGGGACCCGCTTTAGTGGGTAAACAACGACGAGGACATGTTATCATTTGAGGCCATAGAAATATAAGAAAACAAAAATAGAGAAGGAATATCGCCACGATGGATATCTAACTGCTTAATAGGATTTTTATCGAATTTGTTCAATGGGCTCATGATTGCTTTGTGCTGAGTTGTTGGAAATCTGAATCAATGAATTCATAATAAGGAGGAGAGTCTGCACCATGGCCATAGTCACTACAATAAAAATAGATTTTCGCGATAATTTTTAAAATTGTGATTATTTAATAATTATTTAGCGACGGTTATTAAAACAATTATCGCTAAATAAATTTAACAACGGTTTTTAAAAAATTATTTCTATTTAGCCATGATTTTTTAAACAATCGTCGTTAAGTATTTTTAATTTTTACTATTTTTTAAAATCGTCAACTTTTAACGACGATTTTTTGAAAATCGTCGCTAAAAATTGTTATTTCTGCTCACATTTTAAATTTGTCAATTTTAAAGACGGTTTTTAGAAAATCATTGTTAAATAACAACGATTTTTAGAAAATCATCTCTAAATAACGAAGATTTTTAGAAAATCTGCTCTAAATAATGACGGTTTTTTAAAAATCGTCGCTAAAAATTGTTATTTAAATGTTAATTCGGGCGCGTTTTTAATGACGGTTTTTAAAAAACCGTCGTTAAATACTCTAATTTTTCTATAAATCTCACACATCTTCCCCTCATTTTTCACTCTCATCTTCCCTCCATTATTTTTCATTTAGAGAAAGTTTCTCTTTTCGATTAGGCTACTGGATTTGTTGTAGATAATACTTCTCTCTTTATTTTGTCTCTATTTTTTCCATGAAGAAGCAACAATGATGCAAGTCTTTGTGAGGAATACTTCTCCCGCATTTTCTATCTATTTAAATATCAGTTTTAATTTTAAAGTTCAGTCAATTTTTTATTGTTAAATTTTTCTTTTATGGATATTATTATTATTGGAGATACAATTATAAGAATCTTAAAAAATATTAAAATAAATTGACAATCTATAAGCGAAAGGCAGAAGGTGTAGCCTAATTTTTGTCCATGGTTAAAGAATTGACTATTTGATTTCATTTTTTTAAAAAAAAGTGTTTAGCGACGGTTTTTAAACCGTCGTTAAAGCAAAAGATAGGTTTAGCGACGGTTTTGAACCGTCGCTAAAAAACTACAGCTAAAACAGCGCCACAAAAAAAAATTAACGACGGTTCCAAAACTGTCATTAAATATGGTTTAACGACGGATTACCCACAGTTTTCAAAACCGTTGTTAAAGCCACTAAAAAACCGTCATTAAATCCTATTTTTCTTGTAGTGAGCCAGATCTGCTTGGCTGCTGTAGACTTGGTCATTGCAGCCACATGAAGGGGCTTCGCATCTGGGGACATCTTCACTAGCGGACGGTTGTTTATGGCCAAAAAAAAATCCTGAAGAGATGGTTGCCTCATCTAGTAGAGATGAAGGAGCTGTTGTGGCTGGGTAACTGACCGTTTTGATTTTATCTTTCTCATTGTTCAATTGCGACTGCCTAGTTGTGGTCAGGGTACTAATTTTTTTTTTCTTTTTCATCGAAACGACCGAAACGTTTTCGTTTTCGAAATCACCAACACGAAACGGAGTTATCGAAACAAAACAAATTATTTGTTAAAAAATTATGCTATTTCAATTAAAATTATTATGCTACAAAATGTTTCGGTGGAAATACTTTTATTTCAATAGAAATACTTTTGTTTCAGTAAAAATACTCTTATTTCGAGTTGTTTCGATGAAAATATTTTTATTTTGAATTGTTTTCGAATTATTTCAATGAAAATACTCTTGTTTTGAATTTTTTTCAAATTATTTCGATGGAAATAATTTTGTTTCGAATTGTTTTCTAGTTGTTTCGATGGAAAAGTATTAAACAAATTAAAAAATGAAAAAATTGAAAAATTTAAAGTAGATGAAAGTAGTATCACATCACATCTAATACCAAATTATTTTCTTCAATAAATCACAATATTTTTGTCATCTTCCTATTGTCCCTCCTCATTTTCCTAACATTATTTTCTTTCATTGTCTTCATTTTAAAAAGAAAACTACAAAATTGATGAAAAGAGAGATTGAGAGACAAAGAAAGAGAAAAATACCTGAGAGAGATACCTAAAGATAGAGACAAAATCATAGTCAACAGAGAGACACTTAAAAATAGAGGCCATGAAAAAATTAAGAAGATGGAGACATTGATGTAAAAGAGAGGTTGTTGTTAAATTTATTAGGATTTGATTTGGAATTCCCACTATAGTAGCATATTTACTTACTATTTAAATCTAGATATTAATTTGAATTAATTTTAATATAATTTTATATATCTATATCATTAATATTATATTAAAATCTTTTAAAATTGAAAAAAATTATTTAAAATTATTTGAAACATTTCTTAAAAAATCTTTCGTTTCCACAAAATTTTCGAAACATTTAAAAATATTTCCGTTTCTGGAATTACTGAAAGGGTAGTTCGAAACAAAATTTAGTATCTTAGTTGTAAAGTTTTCTTCCATGGAGGTGCTACCTGGAAAAAGAAGAGTCACAACTTTTTTGGTGTAAAGAATAGTAGCAACATTTCTGGTGCGATTGAAAAAAAAAGGCCACTTGGGAACTCCCAAGTCATCCAGTTTTCTTTTGTTCCTTCCCCCACGTTTTGAAAGCGATCCAAACATCAAAAGGAAAATACAGAAGGGGAGAGAAAGTGATTAGATGCAAACTCCAGAGAAGTTGTTTGTGTGTCACAATAAGAAAATGTTGCAGAAAAAAATCATCTTAGAAATTAATTAGAATTTTCTCTTTATGAAATATGAATGCTATAATTGTGTTCATGCTTATTCTATTGAATTTTTTTTTTAAGATTTTGCGATTTAGTTTAACCCTTGAGATTTATTTGTGAATGTATGCATAGTCAATTTTTATATGTATATATTTTATATTTTTAAATATAAAGAATTGATTATTGACATAAAATTGAAGTCAATAGTTTTGATATTATATTGACATTTAAATAAAAAAAATATGCTCATAAATATAGATGTGTAATTTTTTGAATATTTATGTGCATATTTTTGAAATTAAATTTATTTCTCAAATTGATTTGTTTGCAAGGGTGAGTAAGAAAGTAAATATGCACATAGTATGATTTTATAATATTTTAGAATATGTAGTGGAATGGTTTACACATGAATATTATAGAAAATTTATAAAGATGCTCATGAATCTTCTTAGGCTTATGTCAAAGCATATTTAAGGATAAAAAATTCATGGTAAATGTGCATTGTTGATTATCATGTAAGTTTGTGATATTTCAAATTGTTGCTGGAACTCAATTAATTAGTAAAGGTATATGACATGAAAATTATTAGTGTCATAACATGTTAGAAATTATTGAATATGTTTCTTACAAGACTATGTGTTAGTGGCACGTACAAATTGTAAATTATATGAAGCCATGACATATTAGTAAAAGATTTTATTATTAAATTTCATGTTGTTAAAAAATATGTTATATATTGTTTGTGAATTTGTGATTGCAAATTTGTTTCAAAACTTGATGGAATCTAGTGAAAACTATTTTGAATAGTTAACTAGATGGAATAGTTATTGATTTGTTTATCTCATGAGATAAGCATAAGAATGATCATGAATATGGTGATGTTTCTATCCTTATATGTGGGATGAATATTTGTTAACAAATTTGATTAGTGTGAAGATTTTGTGAAGTAGATATGATCTTAAATATGAAATTAAAGAACAAAATAGTAGGGGTTTATCCTTGAATTTATCAAGGAGTTGTCAAGTTGAAACACTTGGTTTTAAAAGAGATAAAGATCCCTAAGAGAATTTCACACAAGGAATTAAACTATGGTTGATCAATTGTTTGGTTGATTGTATTAGTGCTATAGAAGATATTGATCGAACATGATTAAAGTTATACTAGAGTAAATTATATTTTATAATTTACAAGTTACTATATATATGAAATAGTCAAGTGCTAACTATTGAAAGAAATTGGTTAATCCTAAAATATATTGAAAGAAATATGAATTTAGGATTGGAATTTAAATTCTTTCATAAGATACTGAGATGATAAAGTTTATGCTAGTTGAATAACTAGTGAAAATAAAGTAACTCATTCTATTATGGAATATGAGTTGGGTTATTGTAGAATAATGGACAAAGAGAAAAAATGATTGAAGAATTCATAAGGTGAAGTATTGTGGCCACAACCAAAGCCAATTATTTCTTTGCACTGTGATTATAAAGCTATATATGTTTAGCATATTGTGGACCATAAACAAATGCAGTCATATTAAGTTTGAAAAATAATCATTGATATTTGATTTTATAATCATAATTATTCAATATTTAAAACTAAGTAAATAACTTGGTAGATATGTTTATAAGAGGACTCACAAAAAAAATTGTGAGGATAAGAGGACTCATAAAGAAAATTGTGAGGGTAAAGAGGACTCATAAATGAAATTATAAGGGATATCACAAAGAAAATTGTGAGAAAGTTATAGCAAATAGTGAAACATATAATAATGTCTAGATATATTGATTTAGTATATAAATCATTGGTAATTCTTAGTAAAATATTAAGAAAAACTCACTAAAGATATAGTGAGGAGATTTAAATGGAATGGTATTAAAACCCCATAAATAAAGTCACCAATAATGGAAACCCAACTTCTAGCTGGACCAAATCTAATTTAAAGGTTCAATGGATAAAAACAAGTTACTGATAAGTGGCTGTGGCACTAGAGAAAATTTAGTCATTCCAGGTATAGTGCTTGTATATTAAAGATTTTTAGGGTGAGTAAAACACTTAATGGATTTAGGAAAGTCTATGAGATTAAGATTTAAGAAAAATCCACCTATGTGAACTTAAGGAGTGGTGCCGGTCCTAGCAAGAATTTGAGGTTGATTTTTGGACATGTTCATAAAAAGTCTAGGGTGAAGCACATAACCATATGAGTGCTTAAATATATTTTGTGGGAACTTCTTTGAAGTTATATAAAACTATGTGTGTGATATTTTCGGTATTAACTTAAGAATTGTGGTTCAATACTTCATGTAACAATCAATTTGTTAATACTTTGATATATTTACACTAAGTAGAGGTTCAAGTCGAAAGACACCTATCTCTATGCATAAGTCTTATGTGTTACAGAAGATAGTCAATTTTCAAACTAAGTGGAGGATTGTTAGAGAAAAGTAATTTGAAAATTAAAATTGTTCAAATATAATTTTTCAAAGAAAGATACAACTTTCTAGAAAAGTCACAACTTTTCATAGAAGTTACAATTTTTAAGAAAAAGTCACAACATTATTGAAGAGTTATGTCTGATCAAATTTTTATTATAAAATAGGAGTCTAGAGATTGAAAAATTTTTCTTTAATGAAAACATCAATTCTTATTCTCCATTATCTTTTTTGAAATTTCAAGTTGTTCTACAAAAGAGATTCTAAAAATTACTATTTGTCAATTTCTAAGTGTTTGGAATAACTCCTAAGGGTGATTTGCCATATACCTTATAGCAAATATAGTGGGACCAACTATTACTTTAAAGACAGTGTGATTATACACGTTTTTGGACATAATTTCATCTTCAATCAAATATGTTTTTCTAACATTTGTTGGTGCCTACTTTATAATATGTTTGGTAACTATGATTCCCTATATCCAAATTTGTTGGTCTCGTGCCAACACATTCACGTGGATGATCTAATTGAATAGCCTAATAACTTTTCTTGGATACTCCCATTCTAATCACGATGAAATTGGTGATAATAACACAATAAATGATAATTCAGTCATAGTATGTGAACACTTTATGAGAATAACCGGTCCATAATTGCGGATAATTATGTCTAATTGCGGATAATTGCGGAGGATCTCAAATTCTTCATGCTCAACCTATGAGATGGAGGGAATTCAACACACAACAGTGCAAGTCAATGGCATCAAAATGCATGTAGCACAGAAAGGCCAAGGCCCTATCGTGTTGTTCCTCCATGGCTTCCCTAAACTCTGGTACTCCTGGCGCCACCAGATTCTCTCCCTCATCTCCCTCGGCTATCGTGCTGTCGCCCCTGACCTGACCTTATCGCCCTTTTAGACTCCATGGGTGTCGATCAAGTCTTTCTCGTGGCCCATGATTGGGGAGCCATCATCGAGTGGTTCCTTTGCATGTTTCGCCCTGACAGAGTCAAGTCTTATGTCTGCCTCAATGTCCCTTTCCTCCGAAGAAGCCCCAACGTCAAGACAGTAGATGGCATGCGTGCCTTATATGGAGATGACTACTACATCTGCCGATTTCAGGTTCTTCGGTTCTTTGTTTTACATGTACAACAAATTTCACCAGACTTAGCTACGACTGTATTTTCGGCCCACTCTCTCCTTATTTCCTTCTATGTTATCAATATCTTTCTAAATCAACCAGACGTATTTAACTATCTTTTCCAAGTTATCCATTTTTTTTCCTTTTCTGGATTTGGCATAAACGAAGCTTCTCGCACTCTAGCATGTAGTTGGAATCCAAACTGCAGAAAATAATAAGAATTTACCAGTTCATACAAAAACCATTATGGATTGTGTGAGTGGGGAATGAATACTGGTTCATGCATTAATTACCAATATTTTAATTGGCAACTAATTGGTTATTCTAAAATGCAATGAGATTTATATTGTGGAAATTCGAGCTATTTTTCTACCAATAACAAATTTAATGATGCCCGACAATGATAAATAAAAAGCAGAAAACAAATAAAGAGAACACCAGAATTTGATGAAGTTCGGCCAATAATACCTACGTCCTCAGACACCACTACAAATATATTACTAGAATAATACAAAAGAGAGAAGAAAAACTAAGCCTTTAGAAGAGGTAGAAGGCTTGAGTTTTGGTGTGAAGTTTAACTAAGGGGGAGGGTTCCTTTTATAGGCTAAAGACCCTTCCCAATTTCAACAAACTTCCGACGTGGGACTAATTCCCAAAACCAACAAATCTCTACCTTGGGAAAAAAGTCTCAAAAATTACAAAATCTTCTCTCACAATAATATTATCCCTAGTAGTGTCTTCAAATGCACCTATAGTGCTATCTATCTACAATCTTCACAATATTGATCAAATTCATACAATGTTGAAACTTGATTGATGTTACTATCTTGGTCATCATATCTGCAAGATTTTCAGCTGTCTGGATCTTCTGAAGTAGTACTTCACCTTCTTCCAGAATCTCCTATATTAAACATATCGAATGTCTATATGCTTCGTGCATGTGTGATAAACTTGGTTCTTTACTAAACAAATAACACTCTGACTGTCACAATGCACCTTAACGTGCTTCTGACCAACTCTCAAGTCTTTCAGCAATCCTTGAAGTCAAATAGCCTCCTTAACAGCCTCTGTAATAGACAAAGCAACTGTTGACTATAAAGTAGACTTCCAATTAACTGGTGCCTTTGTAAATATAAACACATAACCTGTAATAACCCAAACCTTTGAAGGTTAAGTACAAATCATTTGGAACAAGGAAGTTGAGAACAATGTAAAATTTTAGAGCGTTTCTGACCTTTTCTTCTGACCTTTCGTCACTTATATAAGAATAACTCTCTCATATGAAATCTAAATTAAGTGATTCTAATTTCTAATGAAAGATAAGACATATATCTACAACTTTGATGTTGGGAACCTTTGCTAATTCTGTGAATATTATAGTGATAAGAGGCAAAAACCGCAGCATAGTGTGGTCTGGACATTTGCTCACTATTTTATGCATAACTCTTTCATACAACTTTCATGTTGGACATTTTGTCAAATTCGGCAAAATGAGTTCGCCGCGGCGAGAATGCTGCAGCATTTTCCCGAGAGCATGAGTTTTTCTGGTTTCGATCTCGCCCGGCCAAAATATACTCGCCGACGGCGAAAATCGCGGCTCGCCGCGGCGAGAATGAGTTCGTCGGCAGCGAGATTCGTCAGATAGCTTTTTTTTGCGGTCTCCCCTTTTCCTTCATTTCTCTTTCATCTGAACCCTAACTCTCTCTCTCTAAAATTTTTCTCTACCTTCTCTCTAAGATATCTCATCATTCGGACGTCCGATTTGAGCAAGTAAGGTACCGTTGGACTCGTGGGAAGGAGAGTTACAAATCCCACCGATCAGTTTCACCGAAAAACTGCCAGATTGTTGTCGAAAAATTGCATGAATAGTAACCTCCAAGGTAAATTCTGTCTAATCGCATTTTAGGCTTCATTTTTACTGAACTTCTTGCCATAGATGGTCTTAGAATTAGTTTCTATGCTAGAATATAGGGTTTTTAGGTTTCGGCATGAATAGTGTTTCCGGTGAGTGAATAGTGTTTTTTGACATGAATAGTGACGTTTAGAGTTTTTCAATTCTCATGTTATGTCTATGTTTTCTAGGTTGTTGAACCATCACGAGGTGAAATTCTCGTTATTGGACTCCTAGTAAGGTGAGTGGGTTTTTCATACTATAGCGCATGTTTTAGGAATTTGATTTATAACTCTCTCATATTATTTTAACTAGTTGGAATGTATATTAAATTGTTTTACCGCTTTGAAAACCAATATATTCCAACTATGTTAGAAATTATAAATTTCAATCCTAGTTGAACCATAGGTATGCAGGGCAAGCATCTAGACTAATAATTCTCCATTTGAGTTAAATTTATAGAAATGCGAACTTAGTCATAGAAATCAACTAAGTTAGCCATGAAATGATTTGATGCATGATAAGCATCTATGTAACGTCTACGGACGATTTATGTTTAAAAAGGGAAAGTTTATGATTATAAAGGTCTCCATGGGAATTCATGGATGAGATATATTTTTAGAACAGAATTTTATGCATGAAAGGAGCTAGATGGAGAATTATAACTTTCTTGAAATGTTTTACTTAAAACTCTTTGAATAACATATTTTTAAATATTTTGCTATTGGAGGAATCCTTTTAGATCACTGTTAGCTAACCGCAGGTAGTGCTAGCCCTGGTGCACCATGATCATGTTAAGGCTTCGGCCTAGGATACTGTGACGGGCATATAACTGCCTAAGACACAGGAATTTAGGGTGGACTTATGTTTACGCCTACAGTGATTGCCATACCCATTGCTATGTGCTTGGGGAAATTTAGGGTGGACTTATGTCTACGCCTACAGTGATTACCCTACCCTTGCTGTGTGCTTGGGGGAGATAATAGATCTGTTAGGAAAGACCTCCAATACACTAGTGCATTTTTCTTAAAGATTAAATAACTTCATTTCTTACTTACCATGCATAATTGATTTGCTTTACGGTTACTTATTTAATCATGTTTTATCTTTTGAACATACATTTGAATTGTTTAGCTTTTCTTTCAATAAATTATGGTTAAATGCTTAATGTTTCAATTATTAAACTCATTGCGAAACACTCGTGCTTGGTTTGCCCTGTTTCTGTTATAGTATGATTTACCCATTCACTGAGATGTGGTAATCTCACCCCTCTTCTGTTTTCTCCCCACAGATAGTCAAAGAAACATTGATCCAGCTACAGCTCCATAGGAGGCTAAATATAGCATTGGTGAGCCCCAGTTTGGGCAAGGCTCCGTTGTACTGATTGTATAGTTTAAGTTTATGTCTAGTGTATCTCCATGAACTTACAGGCAGGATCATCGCTTCTTGTGTACTTTGATGTGTAGTTGAGAAAAATAGTTTTATGTATTACAACTATGTTTGTATTATGAGGCCATGGGCCCAGTTGAATCAGGATGTTGATATATATATATATATATATATATACAATATTTTCTTATATTGGATGTGGCATATGTGGCCAGTTATATTTATTATGTACTCTGGATTGTGTGCTGAATGTTTGTGCATGTTATGTGTTAGGCTTACGGCAAGGGGGAAACCCTTATGCTGTGCCGGTCATGTGTTCCATCATTTGGGGCCGTGACAATATGGTATCAGAGCATTAGGTTTCCCTGTATTCATGGAGTATCAGACCTTTAGGTAGGACTTTGAGTATGGGTATGAATCCGGACATGCTTATACTCACGGTGTTGCTAAAGGGGTTCGATAGGATGTTGTCTTTTTGTTTAAGTAAGTCAGTTTATAGTATGCTATGTTGGCATGGTTAAGTGATGGTTGGGCTATCTCTGTTTTGTAGCGAGATGCCACCAAGAACGAGATCAAAGGTTAGGCAACCCGCGGCTCAAGAGTATATGGTTGAAGAGTCTGCTCAGTCCGCAGTACCCGTGCCTAGAGGCCGAGGTAGAGGTCGTGGCAGAGGCTGACCTAGAGCCAGTGCAAGAGGCAGTGGCAGGGGTGTAAGGGCTGCTGAAGCAGCCGAACAAGCTGAGTTAAGTAGTGAGCAAGCTGAGACTCCCAGGGCGGGGGAAATGTCTTCTCACCCCCGGGATGATGTGATAGCCCAGATGTTGGCAACCATGCAGGGTATGCAGCGGGTGATAGAAAATCTAGCCGAAAGAAGGGATGGGCAAGGTGGAAGGGACCCACAACAGCCTGAAAACAGCTACCTCCATTCCAGAACCAGTTAGGTCCGTGGAGCAGCATGTGAGACCCGCCGAGAGGGAAGTGGAACTATCTGAGTTCCTGAAGCTGAAACCGCCAATTTTCAAGGGGTTGTTGGCTAGTGAAGATCCCCAAGAGTTTATAGAAGACACTGAGAAGATCTGTGAAGTGCTTAAGTGTTCAGAGATCCGACCAGTAGAGTTGGCATCCTTCCAGTTGTCTAGTGTAGCGCAGGTATGATTTAAGACCATGATGCGCGGAAGAGGAGCTACAGCGCCACCTTTGGGATGACCAGAGTTCAAGGAAGTCTTTATGGAGAGGTTTGTGCCTGAGAGTATCCGAGATGCCAAGTGGCAGGAATTTGTAGAGTTGAAGCAGACTCCCGGTATGTCAGTCATGGAGTATGACTACCGCTTCACACAGTTGTTGCCGTATGCACCGCACATGGTCCCTACTGAAAGGGCCATGGTCAAGAATTTCGTCCAGGGGTTGATACCAGCATTGTTTAGATCAGTGGCACCCCAGATGAAGCAATTTCCCAACTATGCAGAGGCTGTGGACTGTGCAAGAATGATGGAGACTAGGCATTTGGCCGATGTCGAAAGTGTCAAGCTGAGAAAGAGGGATAGGGACAGGAGCTCCAAAGGAGGGCAAAGTTCTCATTCCCAAGGACCACGATTTCAGGGCCAGCAGCGCCCAGCACCACAAAATGTTGGGAACCCCAACCAGAGGCCAGATGCGAGTGGTAGGCTAGGTCTTAGCCAGGGAAACACCAGGTATCCAGGTCAACCAGGACCAAGAGCCATTCAGCAGAACAGGCCACAATGCCCTAGTTGTGGCAACCATCACTTTGGTCAGTGCCGCAGGGAGATGGTTGTTTGCTATCATTGCAACCAACCTGGACACATGAAGAGGGAGTGTCCCCAATTGTATGGCTCAAGCCAAGGGCCAACTCGACTGGCTTTGCTACCAACCCCAGTGGCAGCTCAGCCAATAAGGACTATACCGGGCCAAGCAAGTAGTAGAGGTACTGGTAGAGGGATGATGGGCCGAGGTTAAAGCCAAGCACGCTGAGGTCAACTGAGGATTTTTGCTCTTACCAGGCAGGATGCACAAGTTCAAATGCGGTCATGACAGGTACTCTTCCGGTTTGCCTACATGAAGCATATGCTTTGTTTGACCCCGGGTCTACATATTCCTATGTTTCCCCTAGTTTTGCTAAGAGTTTGGGTAAAGATCCGATTAGGATGGATGCCTCTTTCTTTGTAACCACCCTGGTCGGTGATTGTTTTCCAGTAGAGCATATATACAAGTCATGTAAAGTGTCAGTGGGTGATAGGGAGACATCTGCTGATTTGATCATCCTAGACATGATCGACTTTGACGTAATCTTAGGAATGGATTGGTTGGCATCCTGCTATGCTACCTTGGATTGCTATGGGAAGGCAATCAAGTTCTACTTTCCAAGTGAAGTTCCTTTCCGGTTCCAGTGTGACCGAAGTAAAGCTCCTAGTAACCTGATTTCAGTCTTGGGTGCTCAGAAGATGTTGAAGAAGGGATGCCAGGGATACTTGGCATATGTTAGAGATGTGGATGGGAAGATACCGGATGTAGACAAGATGGCAGTGGTAAGAGAATTCCTAGATGTCTTTCCAGAAGAGTTGCCAGGATTACCTCCTGAACGGGAAATAGAGTTTGGTATCGACCTTATTCCAGAGGCTCGACCAATTTCTATACCGCCTTACAGGATGGCACCCACAGAGCTTAAAGAGCTAAAGAGTCAGTTGCAGGATTTATTGGATAAGGGCTTCATTAGGCCGAGTACTTCTCCATGGGGTGCTCCGGTCCTTTTTGTGAAGAAGAAAGACGGGTCTTTGCGTCTTTGCATTGACTATCGGCAACTGAATAAGCTAACGGTGTGCAATAACTACCCTTTACCCAGGATTGATGATCTGTTCGATCAACTTCAAGGAGTGAAATGTTTCTCCAAGATTGATATGAGGTTAGGGTATCATCAGTTGAAAATCAGGAAGGAGGATATTTCCAAGACAGCTTTTAAGACCCGTTATGGTCATTATGAGTTTTTGGTTATGTCTTTTGGACTAACTAACGCACCAGCTGCTTTTATGGACTTGATGAACAGGGTGTTCAAGCCATTCTTAGATCAGTTTGTCATTGTGTTCATTGATGACATCTTGGTTTATTCTAAAGACCATGAGGAGCATGAACAGCACCTACGAGTCATTCTGTAGATCTTGAGGGATAAGCAGTTGTATGCCAAGCTCTCTAAGTGTGAGTTCTGGTTGGACAGCGTTATGTTTCTGGGGCAAGTAGTTATGAAGGATGGCATTCAAGTAGACCCCGAGAAGGTAGAGGCAGTACAGCAGTGGTCTCGCCCAACTAGTGTGACAGAGATCCGAAGTTTCTTGGGTCTAACAGTAGGGGTGTACATAGGTTCGGTTCGGTTCGGTTTTGGACCTCAACCAAACCGAACCGACCATAAAAAAAAAAAAATTGGACCCATTCGGTTCGGTTGGAGTCCAACCAACCGAACCGAACTGAACCGCCAAAAGGCGGTTCGGTTTGGTTCGGTTGGTTCGGTTCTTTTAAAAAAGAAAAAAAAAATTTTTGCCAAACTTTTTTAATTTTTGGCCCATTTAAATTTTTTTGGGCCTAATTTTTTTAAATTTTTGGGCTTATTTCGAATTCTTTGGGCCCATTCCAAAAAATTTTAAAAAAATTATGTAAAATATTTTTAAAATATAATAAAAAATAAATTTAATAATATAAATTAAATATATTAAAAATAATTTGGTTCGGTTCGGTTTGGTTCGGTTGGACCGTCCCAACCGAACCAAACCGAACCGAACCGGTCGATTTTTTTTTTAAAAAACCGAACTAAACCGATTTTAATCGGTTTGGTTCGGTTTTTGGTCGGTTCGGTTCGGTTTTTTCGGTTTAGTTCGGTCCGGTTCGGTTTTTGTTCACCCCTATCTAACAAGGTATTACTGGAGGTTCATCAAGGATTTCTCCAGGATTGCTGCTCCTTTGACCAGATTAACCAGGAAGGGAGTTAAGTTTGAGTGGTCGGATGCATGCGAAGAAAGTTTTCAGACCTTGAAGAAGTGTCTAACCACAACCTCAGTTCTAACTATCCCAACGGGCACAGGAGAATACTATGTATACTGTGACGCCTCAAGGGTGGGCTTGGGTTGTGTGTTAATGCAGAATGGTCATGTTGTAGCCTATGCATCTAGGCAGCTCAGGAAGCACAAACAGAACTATCCTATACATGATCTGGAGATGGCGGCAATTGTCTTTACCTTGAAAATTTAGAGGCACTATCTCTATGGTGAACCCTGTGAGATTTATACGGACCACAAAAGCCTCAAGTACATCTTTCAACAAAGGGATCTTAACTTGAGACAGAGGAGGTGGATGGAGTTGGTGAAGGACTATGACTGCACTATCCTGTACCATCCAGGCAAGGCTAATGTGGTAGCAGATGCTCTGAGCAGAAAGTCAATGGGGAGTTTAGCCCATATCACTCTACTACGGAGGCCGTTGATAAGAGATATTCATCGGCTAGAAGGTGAGGGAATGTGCTTTGAAGTGAAGGAGCCAGGGATGTTGTTAGCTCACATGCAACTACACTCTCCGCTGGTTAAACAGATTAAGGCAGATCAGGACAAGGATGCTAAGCTGTGTAAGCTCAAGGATGAAGCTAGGAATAATCAGACTTCTGAATTCAGTGTGGATGCTGAAGGAGTGTTAAGATGTGGGAAGCGCTTGTGTGTACCCGATGTGGATAGCTTGAGGAAGCAGATTTTGGAGGAGGCACATCAATCAGCCTATACTATCCACCCAGGAACAAATAAGATGTACAGTTACCTCAAGGAATTGTATTGGTGGACTTGGATGAAGAAGGATGTAGCAGATTTTGTGGCTCAGTGCTTGGTTTGTCAACAAGTGAAAGCTGAACACCAGAAGCCTGCCGGTTTGCACCAACAGATTGAGATACCGGAATGGAAGTGGGAAAGGATCACTATGGACTTCGTTACAGGGTTACCAAGGACCCCTAAGGGTTATGACTCAGTATGGGTGATAGTGGATCGAATGACCAAGTCATCCCACTTCTTACCAGTGAAGACTACCTTTAATGCGTTTAAAAAGGGGAAGTTTATGATTATAAAGGTCTCCATGGGAATTCATGGATCATATATATTTTTAGATGGAGAATTATAACTTTCTTGAAATGTTTTACTTAAAACTCTTTGAATAGCATATTTTTAAATATTTTGCTATTGGAGGAATCCTTTTAGATCACTGTTAGCTAGCCGCAGGTAGTGCTAGCCCTGGTGCACCATGATCATGTTAAGGCTTCGGCTTAGGATACTGTGACGGGCATATGACTGCCTAAGACACAGGAATTTAGGGTGGACTTATGTCTACGCCTACAGTGATTACCCTACCCTTGCTGTGTGCTTGGGGGAGATAATAGATCTGTTAGGAAAGACCTCCAATACACTAGTGCATTTTTCTTAAAGATTAAATAACTTCATTTCTTACTTACCATGCATAATTGATTTGCTTTACGGTTACTTATTTAATCCTGTTTTATCTTTTGAACATACATTTGAATTGTTTAGCTTTTCTTTCAATAAATTATGGTTAAATGCTTAATGTTTCAATTATTAAACTCATTGCGAAACACTCGTGCTTGGTTTGCCCTGTTTCTGTTATAGTATGATTTACCCATTCACTGAGATGTGGTAATCTCACCCCTCTTCTGTTTTCTCCCCATAGATAGTCAAAGAAACATTGATCCAGCTACAGCTCCATAGGAGGCTAAATATAGCATTGGTGTGCCCCAGTTTGGGCAAGGCTCCGTTGTACTGGTTGTATAGTTTAAGTTTATGTCTAGTGTATCTCCATGAACTTACAGGCAGGATCCTCGCTTCTTGTGTACTTTGATGTGTAGTTGGGAAAAACAGTTTTATGTATTACAACTATGTTTGTATTATGAGGCCATGGGCCCAGTTGAATCAGGATGTTGATATATATATATATATATACAATATTTTCTTATATTGGATGTGGCATATGTGGCCAGTTATATTTATTATGTACTCTGGATTGTGTGCTAAATGTTTGTGCATGCTATGTGTTAGGCTTACGGCTAGGGGGAAACCCTTATGCTGTGCCAGTCATGTGTTCCATCATTTGGGGCCGTGACATAACCGGTAGTTGATCTTCATTTGTCTAAATCACCAGCATAGTCGAAATCACAATATCCAACTACATATTGACCAATATTTTTATCTTGCTCAAATAATAAACCAACATCCACGGTGTTCCGAATATACCGTAGAATCCATTTGATAGCTTGCCAGTGTCCTTTACCAGGATCATGCATATATCTGCTCACAACCCGAACTGCTTGTGAAATGTCAGGTGTCGTATACACCATAACATACATCAAGCTACCAACAACATTTTCATAAGGAACTTTTGCCATATATTCTCGTTTAGCATCATTCTTCGGGGATAAATCAACACTAAGTTTCATATGAGGAGCAAGCGGAGTACTCACAGGTTTTGACTTGTCATTCATGTCAAAACGTTGTAGCACATTTCTCAGATATTGTGTCTGAGTTAGACGAAGTTGCCCCTATCGTCTATCTCTATTTATCTCCATGCCGAAAATCTTCTTAACTTCCCCTAAATCTTTCATCTCAAATTTTTTGCTTCAGTTGAACTTTCAGCTTATCAATTTCTCCTGAATTCCTTGAAGCTATCAACATATCATCAACATAAAGAAGATAGATAAAACATCCATCTTGTAGCTTCTGATGGAGGAATGTTTCACCACTGGAAAAAAAAAATCCTTGTAGTCAATTCCCTCCATCTAAGCATAGCCCTTAGCTACCAATATCGCCTTGTAGCGAATGCTTTTCTTGTCAGGAAATCCTTCTTTCTTTGCATATATATATATTTGCATCTAATAGCCTTCTTTCCCTTCGACAGACTTGCTAGCTTCTATGTCTAATTCTTATGAAGAGATTGCATCTCTTCATTCATAGCATTCCTCCACTCTTCATCTTCAGAACTTTGAATTGCTTCTTGATAAGTGGTAGAAATTTCATCATTCACTATTATAGATGCATGAGCCACCATATCATTAAATCGAACAGGTTTGTGTTTTACGCATTGTGACTTCCTTAATGTAATTGGTTCTTGTTGTTGTGGAGGTTCTTGGGTTAGAACCTCTTCTTCATTTGAATCCTCTTTTGCCATAGGAGTTTCTCCATCTTTGTACATAACTGAGTCGATTTTTCTTTCAAACTCCACCAGCTGTGGAGCACTATTGATCTGTTGAATGTCATCCTTCTTCAACATAGTAGATTTATCAAAGGTGACATCCCTGCTAAAGATTATCTTCTTTGTTTCAAGACACCAGAGGCGGTATCATTTAACACCAGCAATGATCCCCATAAAGAGCGCCTTCTTGACTCTCAGATCCAATTTCGATTCCTTTATATGATAGTATGCAGTGGAACCAAACACACGTAAGGAATCATAATCAGTAACAGGTTTTCCAAACCAAATCTCCAAAGGAGTTTTACCACCAATTGCTGTTGATGGTAAACGATTAACAAGATGGCTTGCATATCTCATAGCCTCAGCCCAAAATAGTCTACCCAACCCAGCATCGGACAACATACACTAAACTTTCTCTAGTAATGTTCGGTTCATGCATTAAACCACCCCATTCTGTTGTGGTGTATGTATAACTGTGAAGTGTCTCACAATACCTTCAACTTGATAAATTTTATCAAACGGATCATTCCGATATTTACCTTCATTGTCTGTTCTAAGCCGTTTGATCTTTTTGCCAGTCTGAGTTTCAATCATCTTTTTCCACTTAAGGAAACAATCTAACACTTCATCCTTTGACTTTATAATGTACATCCACACTCTTCGAGAGAATTCGTCAACAAAAGTAACATAATAGTGTTTTCCTCCCAAAGAAGATGTCTTGGAAGGACTCCACACATCAGAGTGAACATAATTTAGAATACCCTTGGTATAATGAATTGTAGTGCCAAACTTCACTCTCTTCTGCTTGCCCATCACGCAATGCTTGTAGAAATTTAGCTTACAGGTTTTCACATCTTTCAATAATCCTTGCTTTGCCAGAATTTGCAAAGATTTTTCACCTGCGTGCCCCAATCGCATGTACCATAATTTAGTTGCATCTGACCCTTCATCATTTAGAGTTACAACTACAGCTGTCCCAACAATTGTATTACCATCATAGTAATACAAATTATTCTTCTGGGTGCCTTTTAACATCACTAGAGCTCCAGAGACTATCTTCAAAACTCCATCTCGCATTGTCACA
Organism: Gleditsia sinensis; assembly: GCA_037074535.1. Classification (NCBI taxonomy): domain Eukaryota; kingdom Viridiplantae; phylum Streptophyta; class Magnoliopsida; order Fabales; family Fabaceae; genus Gleditsia; species Gleditsia sinensis. Next base: position 83,337,281 of record CM073464.1, read on the forward strand.
GTTAATCCTTTGGATTCTAGGACTCCTAAATAGATGAGATTCTTCTTCATGTCAAGTACATACCTAACATCTGTCAAAACTCTAGTTGATTCATCATGGTTCTTTAAGTAAATTGAACCAATCCCAGTTGTTTCACAAAATGTGTCGTTGCCTATGTAAATAACTCCACTGTCTATTTCTTTAAATTCAAAGAACTACTCTCAGATATGACAAATATGTTGGTTGCATGCTGAGTCAAACAACCACTAGTCAGATCGCCTTGCAGAGGTTGTAGCAACCAGTGAAAGATCTGAATCTTCATCATTGTATTCAGCAGCACATAATTCTGCAACAGTTTTGCCTTTTTCAACTTTGCCCTTATTTTTCAATTCGGGAAATCTTTCTTCCAGTGCCCTTTCTATCTACAAAAGGCACATTCATCTTTACTCAGTCTACCTCTCGACTGAGATTTCCCTCTTCTTCCTTTCTTTTGGCCTTGTGGTCTGCCTCTAGCTACCAGTGTTTCTGCAACCACCTTTGCATGATTGCTTTCCTCCTTGTCTTTTTTCTTCAATTCATGACTATATAGAGTACTACATACTTCACTGAGGGAAACTTTCTCTTTCCCATGAAGTAACATAGCTTCTATAAATTCACACTCTTCAAGAAGTGAAAATAGCAACATCAATGTCAGATCTTCATCTTTGAAAGTTTCATCAAGGTTCCTCAAATCAGCTACTGCCTTATTAAAAATAGTAATATGATCGTTCATGGTGGTACCCGGTTGATAACTAAATCAGAACAACTTCTTCTTCATAAACAGCTTATTTTGATCGCTCTTCTTCAGGAATTTCTCCTCCAATGCCTTCCACAGCTTACTTGCAGAAATTTCCTTTGAAAATGAATATTTCTACTCTCTGGAAAGGCATGATTGAATAGTACCACACACCAACCGATTGATGGTCTTTCATTCTTTTTCTTCAATTTTCTCTGGCTTCTCCTCTTTAATAGCAATGTCTAGACCTTGCTAAAAAAGAGCATCTAGAACTTCACCTTGCCACATTCTGAAATGACTCATACCTTCAAAAATCTCTACTGTAAATCTTGCATTTGGCGCAGCAAATCTCGTCAAAATTAACGACGAAGAAGTTGTCGAAGTTGATGTAGCGAAAACTGTGACTTTCTGAGTTTGCTCTTTATCATCTGTCATTTTAGCTCTGAAGTGTAAAAATTACCAATAATAATTTAGCCTGAAAAAAATGAACCAAAAAAATTCTCAGAAAAAACTGAAGGGGTCACACGGTCCCGCTTAAAAACTAGTTTCCTTAGACAGAACTTTCCTAGATATGTACTTAATTAGACAATATATTACTAGCAATTTTAATACCAGCTTACAAAAAATTCTCAAGAAATTATTTCTGATGTGGAATATCAATTAAAACTGCAACCACAGAGCATACTAAAATTTTCAAGAGAAATCGCAACCAATAGCTCTGATACCAATTGTTGTGGAAATTCAAGCTATTTTTCCACCAACAGCAAATTTAATGATGACCGACAATGATAAATAAGAAGCAAAAAATAAATAAAGAGAACACCAGAATTTGACGAGATTTGACCAATAATGCCTACGTCCTCAGACACCACTACAAATATATTACTAGAAGAATACAAAAGAGAGAAGAAAAACCAAGCCTTTAGAAGAGGTAGAAAGCTTGAGTTTTGGTGTGAAGTTTAACTAAGGGGAGGGTTTCTTTTATAGGCTAAGGACCCTTCCCAATTTCAACAAACTTTCGATGTGGGACTAATTCCCACAACCCACAATTTACTATATTGGTAGATTGGATTCTGGTGTTGATGTCACTAGCAATTTCTTCAAATAAAGAAAATTATTTTCGACAAGAGACAGGCAAAATGGAGGCTCAGATGGCTAAAGTTGGCACTGCATATGTGCTCAAGAACATCCTCATCACTACCAAAGCCGCACCTCCTATCTTGCCAAAGGGAGAGTAAGGAATTGGATTCAATTTGGATACCCCACAAACCTTCACCTCTTGGCTCTCTGAACCAGATCTTGCTTATTATGTTTCTAAATTTGAAAAGATGGGCTTCACTAGCCCTTCTTGAGCTGCTCTCTCTCTCTCTCTCTGTTTCCTTCAATGACTTGATTATCATCTATGATGCCGCCCCTAGTTTGTTCGTGTCTCATTTTCATTTGCAATCCCAACACTCAATATTTGTTTCATCTTGGAAGCATATTTCGTTCTAAGAGCTTTTTCCTTTTTTTGTGTATGTCATTTTACCTCACCAATATTTAATGATGAATTTGAATTCAATAAAACCATACTATATTGAGGTGTTCATTTAGTTTGTTTCCTTTCATTTTATAATTGGATAATATATAAGTAAACCTGTATGCATATATATATATATATATATATATATATATATATATATATATATATATATATATATATACATGGAAGTTTTTTTTATTATTTTGGGCTTATTAGATAGTTTAATATATATTTCAGTTCAATTGTAGATAAAGAATTTAAGGAAATTTAATTTTTTGTGGATTAATATTAAAAACTTATTTTGATGATCTAAAACATAACTTTGTGGTTTTATGTCTAACATTGACAATTGTGTGGCCACTACAATAAAAATAAGTTTTAGCGACGGTAAAAAAAAATTATTTTTAACATATAAAATAACAACGATTTTAAAACAATGATTATTTACATTTAACGACGGTTTTTTAAATAAACGTCGTTAAGTATCGTTAATTTTTATTATTTTTTAAAATTGTCAAGTTTTAGCGACTGTTTTCTAAAAGTCGTCGTTAAATAACTATGATTTTCTAAAAATCATCGTTAAAAATTGTTATTTCTGTCTTACCTTTTAAATTTGTAAGCTTTTAACAACAATTTTCTAAAAATAATCACTAAATAACAACGATTTCTAAAAATCATGGCCAAAAATTATTATTTTTAGCTTACCTTTTAAATCTATCAATTTTTAACGATAATTTTCTAAAAATCGCCGCTAAAAATGTTATTTCTTGCGTGTTTTTAATGACAATTTTTAAAAAATCGTCATTAAATACTTCAATTTTTATATATACCCCGCACGTCTTCTCCTCATTTTTCACCCTCATCTCTCTATTATTTTTCATTTAGAGAATGCTTTTCCTTTCGATTGTACTATTGAATTTTTTGTTAAGAATGTTTTTCCCTATTTTTTCTCTATTTTTTTTTACGAAAAAATAACAATGATACAAGTCTTAGTGAAGAATGCTTCTCCTTTATCTTCCCTCCATTTTTGTGTGAACAATGCTTCTCTCTCGTCTTTTCTCTATTTAAATATCAATTTTAATTTTAAAATTCAATTAATTTTTTATCGTTAAATTATTTTTTCTATGGATATTATTATTATTTATCGCTATTTAGCAACGATTTTTAAAAAATCATCACTATTTACATCGCTTTTTTAAACAACCATCGTTAAATAACGTTAATTTTTGCTATTTTTTAAAATTGTCAACTTTTAGCGACAGTTTTCTAAAAATTGTTGCTTAATAACTATGATTTTTTTAAAATTGTCGCTAAAAATTGTTATTTATGGCTTATCTTTTGAATTTGTCAGTTTTAAAAATCGTCGCTAAATAACGACGATTTTCTTAAAATTCTCGCTAAAAATTGTTATTTTTAGCTCACATTTTAAATTTGTCAATTTTTAGCAATGATTTTTTAAAACTTGTCATTAAAAAATTATTTCTAGATTGTTTTTAACGACAATTTTTAAAAACTCGTCGTTAAATACTTCAATTTTTATATATACCTCGCACATTTTCTCCCCATTTTCACCCTCATCTTCTCTCTATTATTTTTCATTTAGAGAAAGTTTTTCCTTTTGATCATGCTATTGAATTTTTTTGTGAAAAATACTTCTTTCTGTATTTTCTCTCTATTTTTTCTATGAAGAAACAACAATGATGCAAGTATTTGTAAAGAATACTTCTCTCTTATCTTCCCTCCATTTTTTTTGTAAACAATACTTCTCCCTCGTCTTCCCTCCATTTAAATATCAACTTTAATTCTAAATTTCAATTAACTTTTTATTATTAAATTACTTTTTCTATAGATATTATTATTATTTATCGTTATTTAGCAACGACTTTTAAAAAATCGTCACTATTTAACAACAGTTTTTTAGACAACTATCGTTAAGTAACGTTAATTTTTGCTATTTTTAAAATTATCAACTTTTAGTGACAAATTTTTAAAAAGTGTTGCTAAATAACTACGATTTTTTAAAAAACTGTTGCTAAAAATTGTTATTTCTAGCTCACATTTTAAATCTGACAATTTTTAGCAATGATTTTTAAAAATCGTCGTTAAATACTTCTATTCTTATACATATCTGGCATATTTTTCTCCATTTTTCACCCCCATCTTCTCTATATTATTTTCCATTTAAAGAAGGTTTTTTATTTCGATTGTGCTATTAAATTTTTTATGAAGAATGCTTCTCTCTGTATTTTTTCTATTTTTTTTTACAAAGAAACAACAATGATGCAAGTTTTTGTGGAGAATGATTCTCCCTTATCTTTCTTCCATTTAAATATCAATTTTAATTCTAAATTTGAATTAATTTTTTATTGTTAAATTATTTTTTCTATAGATATTATTATTATTATTGTAGATACAATTATAAGAACTTTAAAAAATATCAAAATAAAAAATAAAAATAAAATAAATTGACAGTGGTTGAGGTGACGGTTTTTAGACCGTCGCTAAAGTAAAAGATAATTTTAACAATGATTTTAAACCGTCACTAAAAAGTCGCAGCTGAAACACCATCATAAAAATAAATTTAATCATCGATTCTAAGACAGTTTTTATAATTGTTGTTAAAAATTTTAACGATGATTAAAACTATTAAAAAATCGTCGTTAAAATTTATTTTTCTTGTAGTGCGCGAGTTTGCTTGATTATTATCACAAATTTAAGTTCAAGAATATAAATATTCATGAGTTTTAATGAACACAATAATAAGTTCTGTGACAAAAATGTTATATAAAAAAATTTGAGATAAGAAAATGCAAAATTAGGTCATATTATTATCCAAATCTTCGAATTCTAGAGTGATTTCATCAGACTGTGGTACTTTTGTGGTAAACTTTTCTTTGCAGCAACGATTGTTGCACTCCATTTTCTTACAACACGTTCTCTTATCACATAATATTTTATTGCTAAATAATTATGCTCTTATTTGTTATTACTCTTCTTGTCTCTATTCCATTGAAAGAAGCAAAGAAATTAACTACATGGCACACTTGAAGTTGTAATTGGAAAATTATGTTTTAATTAGCATTAAACGCATGTGCTATGGTTCACTCTACATTATTGGATTTATTCTATTTTATTTTTTAACGAAACCAATTAATAGGAGGCAGAAGGAAAAGGAAAACAATTTAGAAATACGTGATGTAAATTATAACAAAATGTTTGGCTGTAAAGTCGTGTTGCGACTATCTAAATGATAAAAATAGACTCATATAATTAACGTATATATTTTCAAGCATAGTTCTTAGCACCGATTAGAATTGATATTTATGTATATTATATGTTTGATGTCACGACCCAAATTTTAGGGCACGTGAAACACGTATATCATGAACATATATTTTCCATAAACATGAATATTCCAATCATTTATCATAGAAACAGATACATATAGATTTTTTCACACATATTACATATACAAATTAAGTCCATAATCATCAGAGTAACAGCAAAAGCAAGGATCCTGCCTGTGGCGTTCAGAGCAACTCTAGAGTACAAATATTTTACAAATATAAAACATTGAGAGCCTAGAAACAATGTAGGCTCACCACTGGAGTACGACCCCTAGTCGATCACGTGGCTGTTGGACCAAACTTTATGTCTTTATCTGAAAAATAGATTCACATCGTGTAGTGAGTTTTACAACTCAGTGAGCAGATAATACCTCCTATGACCTCTTAGGTCAACATATGGATGTACTCATATAATAAAATTTATGTCATCAAAAATTACATTTCAGAAGTACATCCACATGGGACCCGCATTTTCAAATATTCTCTGTTCCAAAAATCATAATCAGATCTTTCAAACCGTATGCGGTACTGTATAAACAATGCTCATATCAAGTTCAAAATCATATTCAATACTGTAAAATCATTAATCAAATTATGCTATGCATCAAAACATTTCTCATAAAATATTCGGAGGATCCCATATCAGAACCACCATACCAGAGTTTGACCCCTTCCGTACTTTGGTGGTAAAGGATTTGCCTAAACTCAGCATCCCGCTGAGGTTTGCCCTACTACCATTCAAGAGGACACGCGAAGGGACTCTGTATGGGTCTTTCCCAAGCACACAGCAAGGGAAGGCAAAATAACATCTCATATAACTGGCATCTTGCCCACATATAGGAGGCATTCCGCTCTCCTTCACATATAATCTCCCGTGTGTTGGCCCTCACACGAGGCTAGCACCACCTCCCCTGCTAACTGAGGCAATCAAGGTGCGCACCAAGGCTAACATCACCTGCTGTTAGCAGACAATGTTTCCAATAGGATTCCTCCACAGAAAATACCATATGCACATATGCCATATAATCCAGTATAAATTCTCAATATAATACAGACTTTCAGTCTCAAAATACTCATATGTCAAAACTTCCCATTCAGGGGAAACATGTATACATGCCCATATCCAAGGCAAACATATCACTGTAAAATCAATGTCACATGTATAACATACTTTCTTTGACATGTAATGCGAAATACATGTAAAAATCATATGTTCAATGTATTTCAAAATTCATCTGTTATAAATTACCCATTCAGGGTTTATCACATATATATATGCCCTTTCTCTAGGCAATCATATATCTCTATAAATCAATGTCACGTATATAAATATTCACTTTATCATTTAATGAGAAATACATGTGAAATCATATACACCATGAGTTCATAAATCCATTTTTAAAACTATACTCTTCTTGAACTGTATTTCAAAATGTAAGCATATCAAATCGTTTTAATGCATTTCAGAAACATATCACAGTGTGTATATCTCATAAACATAATCATATATATATTCAAGTGTCAAGAAGAGTATAGGCAAGTCATAGGAAGAATCATCTACTCACAGGGTAAGGGCTCCGAATTGGATAGCTCTAAAATGCTCTTTTCTAGTCTGAATTTGACCAAATAAGCTTCAAAAACGTGTCCGGAGGGTCCAAAAACTTAGGAAATGACTTCCGGGGCTTGGTCAACGCAGGGGTACTATTCACCACCGGAGTACTATTCATAGCCGAAATCACTATTCACCCGCCACTATTCACGGCCAAAATCACTATTCACCGCCATATAAAAAGTTACCAAATCACCAAAACGAATTCATATCCTAATGTTTATCAAGCTTCTGAACCTATCTACGGTGTCAGATTTCTAATTTGAGGTCTCTAAGTAAGAGTTTCAGAAGTTACCTTTTACCGAGATTTTCTACTTCAGATTTACGGCGATTCAACGGTGGATTTGAAAAACTGATCGGTCAGAACTGAAGTATTCTTCGTCCTGAATCCAGAAATACCCTCAGTTTTTAGATCGGACGCCTATAGGCACTCCAGATCGAAAGAAAAAGTTGGAGATTACTATTCATTCATTATTCACACACTATTCCTCTTTCGTTTTTTCTTTTTCGGTTTTGCAGATCGTTTTTTTGCAGATGACAGCCACGGTTTCTCCTTTTATCATTTGTTTTTTTTTTGTTTTTTTTTATAATAATAATTATTTAATAATTAATAATAGAATTTTATTTTATATAAATTCATATAAATTCCGTTTTTCATCATAAAATATCCCAAAAATTTCTAAAAATTTCCTTTCTCATAAATCTTTAGTTAAACTTTTAAATCATGATTTTTCTTGATAAAACTCATAATAAAACAAATTTCAAAACAAATATCTTTATTCATATTAAAAGACAAAATATTTCTAAAAATACCATAAAAATTCAATAGAGGTCGGTATAATTATTTTAAGTAAAACGATAATTATTTTGCTTAAAAGTCTTCTACTTTTAGCAAAACATAATCATTTATAAGCAAATAAAAATATATTTACTTATAGCCAAATACTATCATTTAAAAATAGAGATTACGCGCCAAAATATAAATTCTCATATTCCTTTTGTAATTCTTTAATCCATATAATAAATATACATATTTTCTACGGTTCTTATCTCTATTTTCAAAATTCTCTCTTTTATTCTAAATTTCCTTTAATTGGAATTCTTTTTCGTTAAATTTTACGGTTATTACATTCTTCCCCCCTTAAAGAAATTCGGTCCCCGAATTTCAACTCATAGTTGCAGATAAATACTAACATAATTGTTCAAACAAATGTGGATATCTGATGCGTATATCCACCTCGCTTTCCCAAGTAGCTTCCTCAGAAGAGTGATTGATTTTTTTTTTTTTCTAATCAATTTCACTTCATACAAAGTACTCAACAAATTATGTATATACAAATAAGGAACTCTTAAACCATTATATATCTCATTCCTTTATATCCTTAAGCTTGCATGCATATATCTATAAGTCGATATTAAGAACCGTACACATAGAAGAACATATTCACATCCGTATTGGATAACTATCTTTTCTTATTCCAGACTCCTATCAAGTCATCTTTATTCTCACTTATCAACATCATCCCATGAATATCATCACCTTAATCTATCATCTATTTTTTTTTATCATAAATCCATTAGTCAATATGTTAAACATACATAGCAATAAATCTACTAAACCTTTTATAACGTTTATGTACCATTGATACATGTCTAACAATTCCAACTTACCTTATCACAGTAACTTTATACCCTCTTATTAATATCAATGAATTCATTATCAAAAATTTCAAGCCTTTCTATCATATCTAGAAATGCCTCATTCTAGTTCCTATCAATTTCATTCAATTAGCCCATTCATTCTAAGAAGACTTCCTTCAACAATCATTCACACATAATTTTTTTTCAATCTTAACATAATTCACATTCTTGATTCTATACTCAACTTAACATGGTATAAATCTTTAAAACAAATATCTTGATCACTATATACACTTTTTTTTTAACATGGTTCTCAAAATATTCACCATCTTTCCAAATTGTGAACTCAAAGTTAATTTGAATCCTACTTCCCATATTTTATTCCTCAAGAACTTCAATACCACTAATTCACTTTATTACATTCTTCAAAGCACCATAAGGCCATCATCTATTTGTTCCTTTCAGTTTGGTGTCCAAACTCACTATTTTAATTTATAACTAGTTTAATATCCAACTTCCTCCAGAATTTACTCCATTAATCACTTCCAACAAATTTGAAATCACAAATTTCCTTATTTTGTCTTACCTATACTCAAGTAAACCCAATATGGTCAAATTTCCCTCTTATGACACTTTCCCATTAATAGCCAATCCTTACGTAATTTTAACATATCTTACTTTTACTATTCATAACAAGTCTGCTTCTTACCCATTTCAATTCACTTCTCACACATTTATACATTTTAGTGACATACTATCCAAATCTCAAACATAATCCAAGTCACAATCTCAACATATGAAAATAGTCATTTACCCACTCGCCTATTAGGAAACCTACGGTATTTCATGTAAAACCTCACATAGTATCATTTGTATATTGTCTTAGCAGCTATTCATTCGTCTAAAACTCTCTCCAAAAACAATCTGTGAATTGTGGTCCTTGATTAGAAATAATTGATATCAGTACCTCATGAAATCTCTTTATCTTATTTGAATACAATTTTGCATACTGAGCTATGTTATATCTGATTTTCACTGTGTTGGTTTAATCAACCTATCAATGATCATCCATATTAAGTCAAACTTCTTCTTTTTTTCTTTTTATATTGTGTTCATGGTAGCCTTATATCAAAATCTATAGTTATTATTTCCCATTTCTATTCAAGTATCTCTATCTGCTATTGTAATCCTGCAGGCCTTTGATATTCTACTTTTACCTGCTAACAAGTTAAACATCGAGAAACATAGTCAATTATATCTTTCTTCATACCATCCCACCAATAAATTTATTTTATGTCTTTATACATTTGAGTTATTCCAGAATGAATTGTATACATGGATCTATGGGCTTCCTCTAAAATTTTTTCTTAAGTTCCTCTTTATCAGATACACATATCCGCTAACCAAATCTCAGAATTCCTTCAGAGTCTACAGTAAAATCAACTTCACCACCATTTTTCACCTCTTCTATTTTCTTGCACAAACAGGCATCCTCTTTCTGTGCCTTTTTCACCTGCTCGATCAAAGATGATTGAAACCGCATATGGGCCAATAGTATCTCAAACTGATTTACTTCCAATACTACTTCATGACTTTTCAAGTTATGTATTTCTTTAATCAATGGCCTTCTTACTATTGTGATATAAACCAAACTATTCATTGACTTTATGCTTAATGCATCAGTCACTACATTGGCCTTACCTAGATGATATAATATTGTACAGTCATAATCTTTAAGTAATTCTATCCATCATCTTTGTCTCAAATTAATATCTTTTTCTTAAAAAAAATGTATTTGAGAATTTTATGATCTGTTAGATTTCATATGTCTCACCATACAGATAATGCCTCCAAATTTTTTTTTTAGAGCAAAAACCATTTCTGTCATTTTCAAATCATGAGTCAGATAATTTTGCTCCTGTGGTTTAAGCTGTCTAGATGCATATGCAATAATTCGACCATATGACATCAATACACACCTTAATCCAATTCTCGATGCATAACAATACACCGTATATCCTTCGATACCTAAAGAAATAAATAATACTGGCATCGTAGTCAAGCACTCCTTTAATTTCTAGAAATTTCTTTTACATTCATCTAACCAATCAAACTTTATTCATCTATCGGTAATACATGCATAACTGTAGTAATCCATCCTTCTTTTTCACAAATAAGACTAGAGCACCTCAAGAAGTACTAGGGTGTATAAATAACTTGTAGTCTTATAACTGATCCTTCAATTTCTTAAGTTCAGTCGATGTCATTCTATATGGAGATACAGATACTAATTGGGTTAGAGAAAATAAATCAATATCAAATTCTATTTCTCGTTTTGAGGTAATCCAGGCAATTTCTCATAAAATACATCAGAAAATTCTCTAACCACTGAAACTTGATTTACATTGGTATACTTTATATCGACATCTCTCACCACTGCCAAATATCATTGGCACATTTTTTTAATAACTTATGGGCTGCTAAAGCTGAAATTAAATTACTGGGTACATGCTTCCACTGATTATTCATTACTTGCAACTCCTTTACTAACCTTTTATACTATTGATAATATCTTTATACTATATCAGTTAGAACAAACTTCGAAACACTTAAACAAGGTTAACCCATTTTGACTTTATTCTTTAACATGCTTATGACATGTCTGAACAATCAACCATAAAATATTATGTCTATCCAAGAGTTCTTCACATGAATTGCCCATTTTTTTTTATACCTCAAATTTTAAATTTTCATGGGTAAACCTTCCTTTCTCATAATGCTTGTACAAAATATTACTGAAAACCAAACTGTCTTCGAATCATTTATATCAACAAAATATATCATTGAAAGCATTATCTTCATAGATTCTCTGCTCTTAAATTTAATCCACCCCACAGCTTGCCAAATCTATTTATATACCTAGATTTCAACTCATCCATCCAAAAAGAGATTTACATCTATTTCCAAAATACTCACTTTATTACAAACGATTATTTTGGAGTTAACAACCTCAATTACATCATAGCCCACTATCAATATTGTATTAACCATTTGTCACATTATTTCACATAAGCAAATCAAATAACCAATTCAAACCTTCTTGACATCCAAACACACCATTACCTTTGTGTTTAAATGAAATACTCTTATTTTCAACTAATTCTTTTTCTTTGTACCCAAGAGGGTTCTTTTTTTCACTGTTCATTAAAACAGGTTCAAGAGCTGAACTGATAGTCCACTCTCAATAGACACCATCTAAGACATATGCATTAATACTTATATATCGGTTATATAAGGACAAGAGTCAGAAGGAAGAAGAGGGCAACACCCTATAGAATTCTATAGCAGCACCGTGAGTATAAATATGTCCGCGGTTACATACCCATACTCAAAGTCCTACTACAGAATCCTTTGCTCTGATAGCCACAGGGCAACCTAATGCTCTGATACCAACTTGTCACGACCCAAATTTTAGGGCACGTGAAACACGTATATCATGAACATATATTTTCCATAAACATGAATATTCCAATCATTTATCATAGAAACAGATACATATAGATTTTTCCACACATATTACATATACAAATTAAGTCCATAATCATCAGAGTAACAGCAAAAGCAAGGATCCTGCCTGTGGCGTTCAGAGCAACTCTAGAGTACAAATATTTTACAAATATAAAACATTGAGAGCCTAGAAACAATGTAGGCTCACCACTGGAGTACGACCCCTAGTCGATCACGTGGCTGTTGGACCAAACTTTATGTCTTTATCTGAAAAATAGATCCACATCGTGTAGTGAGTTTTACAACTCAGTGAGCAGATAATACCTCCTATGACCTCTTAGGTCAACATATGGATGTACTCATATAATAAAATTTATGTCATCAAAAATTACATTTCAGAAGTACATCCACATGGGACCCGCATTTTCAAATATTCTCTGTTCCAAAAATCATAATCAGATCTTTCAAACCGTATGCGGTACTGTATAAACAATGCTCATATCAAGTTCAAAATCATATTCAATACTGTAAAATCATTAATCAAATTATGCTATGCATCAAAACATTTCTCATAAAATATTCGGAGGATCCCATATCAGAACCACCATACCAGAGTTTGACCCCTTCCGTACTTTGGTGGTAAAGGATTTGCCTAAACTCAGCATCCCGCTGAGGTTTGCCCTACTACCATTCAAGAGGACACGCGAAGGGACTCTGTATGGGTCTTTCCCAAGCACACAGCAAGGGAAGGCAAAATAACATCTCATATAACTGGCATCTTGCCCACATATAGGAGGCATTCCGCTCTCCTTCACATATAATCTCCCGTGTGTTGGCCCTCACACGAGGCTAGCACCACCTCCCCTGCTAGCTGAGGCAATCAAGGTGCGCACCAAGGCTAACATCACCTGCTGTTAGCAGACAGTGTTTCCAATAGGATTCCTCCACAGAAAATACCATATGCACATATGCCATATAATTCAGTATAAATTCTCAATATAATACAGACTTTCAGTCTCAAAATACTCATATGTCAAAACTTCCCATTCAGGGGAAACATGTATACATGCCCATATCCAAGGCAAACATATCACTGTAAAATCAATGTCACATGTATAACATACTTTCTTTGACATGTAATGCGAAATACATGTAAAAATCATATGTTCAATGTATTTCAAAATTCATCTGTTATAAATTACCCATTCAGGGTTTATCACATATATATATGCCCTTTCTCTAGGCAATCATATATCTCTATAAATCAATGTCACGTATATAAATATTCACTTTATCATTTAATGAGAAATACATGTGAAATCATATACACCATGAGTTCATAAATCCATTTTCAAAACTATACTCTTCTTGAACTGTATTTCAAAATGTAAGCATATCAAATCGTTTTAATGCATTTCAGAAACATATCACAGTGTGTATATCTCATAAACATAATCATATACATATTCAAGTGTCAAGAAGAGTATAGGCAAGTCATAGGAAGAATCATCTACTCACAGGGTAAGGGCTCCGAATTGGATAGCTCTAAAATGCTCTTTTCTAGTCTGAATTTGACCAAATAAGCTTCAAAAACGTGTCCGGAGGGTCCAAAAACTTAGGAAATGACTTCCGGGGCTTGGTCAACGCAGGGGTACTATTCACCGCCGGAGTACTATTCATAGCCGAAATCACTATTCACCCGCCACTATTCACGGCCAAAATCACTATTCACCGCCATATAAAAAGTTACCAAATCACCAAAACGAATTCATATCCTAATGTTTATCAAGCTTCTGAACCTATCTACGGTGTCAGATTTCTAATTTGAGGTCTCTAAGTAAGAGTTTCAGAAGTTACCTTTTACCGAGATTTTCTACTTCAGATTTACGGCGATTCAACGGTGGATTTGAAAAACTGATCGGTCAGAACTGAAGTATTCTTCGTCCTGAATCCAGAAATACCCTCAGTTTTTAGATCGGACGCCTATAGGCACTCCAGATCGAAAGAAAAAGTTGGAGGTTACTATTCATTCATTATTCACACACTATTCCTCTTTCGTTTTTTCTTTTTCGGTTTTGCAGATCGTTTTTTTGCAGATGACAGCCACGGTTTCTCCTTTTATCATTTGTTTTTTTTTTGTTTTTTTTTTATAATAATAATTATTTAATAATTAATAATAGAATTTTATTTTATATAAATTCATATAAATTCCGTTTTTCATCATAAAATATCCCAAAAATTTCTAAAAATTTCCTTTCTCATAAATCTTTAGTTAAACTCTTAAATCATGATTTTTCTTGATAAAACTCATAATAAAACAAATTTCAAAACAAATATCTTTATTCATATTAAAAGACAAAATATTTCTAAAAATACCATAAAAATTCAATAGAGGTCGGTATAATTATTTTAAGTAAAACGATAATTATTTTGTTTAAAAGTCTTCTACTTTTAGCAAAACATAATCATTTATAAGCAAATAAAAATATATTTACTTATAGCCAAATACTATCATTTAAAAATAGAGATTACGCGCCAAAATATAAATTCTCATATTTTTTTTGTAATTCTTTAATCCATATAATAAATATACATATTTTCTATGGTTCTTATCTCTATTTTCAAAATTCTCTCTTTTATTCTAAATTTCCTTTAATTGGAATTCTTTTTCGTTAAATTTTACGGTTATTACATTTGATAAGTACAATAATTTTGTAAAATATTTTAAAAAATTCTTCTAATGGACAACTATAATTTTTTTAAAAAAAGCGAATCAACTAAAGTATAGGATTATTCTATTCTAAAAATATCAATTTCAAAACTATAACAATCTTAAATAGTTTATTTTACAAATAAATAGATTATATTTTCCATAAATTATTCGAAATTCAACTAAACCTTTCTAAAAGAGGTTGTGGAATGATTGAATAATATTGGTGGCGAATGTATATCTTGATTCTTCTTATGCATTTTAAGAAAAAAGATAAACAGAAGAGTTATTTCAACATTATCGTTAACAAAATTCATTTAAGTTAAATAAAAATCTGTCTTTCTCGGAAGTTTATTTTTTTATTATTAAATTCAACCCAAGACTTAAATAAAATTTCAATGAATACACTATATTATTTCTCCCCATTTAGCCTATTATTTTATCCACCAACATTGGATTTGAAAATTTTCATCACAACTATTATTTGTTAGCTTGAGATGTGTCTATTTTTATCTTAAATTGATAATATAAAATAAAATTTATCTACATAATTTAATTTAAATCAATTAAATAATCCCTTTTTTATTATATCTATTTGTATGGGGTTTAGATATTTCTTTCCATTTGGACTTTATACTTTTATCCACCGACATTGGATGTGAAAGGGATCAGGGTGGGCGGGATTTTTTAAAATAAATACGGTAGAGGATTTGAAATGCTCATGATATAAAACACACTCAACTTCTATAATATGAGACAAGGTTCTTTGAGGTGGCCCCAACCACTTCGAATCCATCGCCAAATCGGGTTCCACATTTAGAATCGTGCTTACAGCTTATATTATAGTTATTTAAAAAAAGAGCGCCAGTTACCAATTTAGACCATAGAATATGGATATGGATCCATATCCAGAATATCTCTACCTCTGGTTGATACTGGATTATTGGTAACAGGATGAGCCCATCTCTTAAGCAAATAACAGTACATGAGCTGAGCACCCGAACGAGAAAAACTAAAAAACGTCTTCGTAAATTAATCCATTCAAAAAGCAATTAAGCATTTTAGTCCTCTCCTACTTCCGCCGCCCCAATTTCCAACGACCCTTTTTAGTTTACCTCTTCTATAAATTAAATATCGGAGGATCTCAAATTCTTCATAGTCGACCTATGAGATGGAGGGAATACAGCACACAACAGTGCAAGTCAATGGCATCAAAATGCATGTAGCAGAGAAAGGCCAAGGCCCTGTCGTGTTGTTCCTCCATGGCTTTCCTGAACTCTGGTACTCCTGGCGCCTCCAGATTCTCTCTCTCAGCTCCCTCGGTTACCGTGCCGTCGCCCCTGACCTCCGTGGCTACGGCGACACCGATGCCCCTTCTTCCATCGCCTGCTACACCGGCTTTCATATTGTGGGCGACCTTATTGCCCTTTTAGACTCCATGGGTGTCGATCAAGTCTTTCTCGTGGCCCATGATTGGGGAGCCATCATCGGATGGTTCCTCTGCATGTTTCGCCCTGACAGAGTCAAGGCCTATGTCTGCCTCAGTGTCCCCTTCCTCCGAAGAAGTCCCAACGTCAAGACAGTAGATGGCATGCGTGCCTTATATGGAGATGACTACTACATCTGCCGATTTCAGGTTCTTCAATTCTTTCTTTTACATGTACAACAAATTTCGCCAGATTTAGCCGGTATCGTATTTTTCATCCATTCTCTCTACTTGCTTCCTTCTCTATGTTATCAATATTTTTCTAAATCAACCAGACCAGGTGTGGGTATTTAACTACATTTTCCTAATTATCCTTTTTCTTTTTTTTTTGTCCTTTTCTGGCTTTTGCATAAACGAAACTTATTAGACTCTAGCACGTAGCTAAAATCCGAATCGCTTAAAATAATCAGAACTTACCAGTTCATAAACGAAAATTCTATGTTTAAGCGGTAAAAGTTCTACCACCTTCTATTTTTATAAATAAAGAAAAATAAATTAAGAATAAAAAAATTTTAAATAAGTTTTTATAAACATCATAATAACTTTCATTTAATTTTTTAATTAAAATAGCTCTAGACAAGTATTAGAGATCAATTTACATAACTTTAGTTAACAGTTAGTAGTTAACTTTGGTTAAAGGTTAGTTAGAGTTTATAACGTCTAAGCTATTATAAATAGCATGTAAGGGTACACTAATTATGCATAAAATAATACGTTCTTTTACTCATTCTCTTTTTCTTCCTCTTATCTTCTTCTTTTACATTCAGTATTCTGTTATAGTATGAGAGCACAAGCCTTGAGGCATGGCTGCCATAGATTCAATCTTGGGTACCTCTCTAGAAAATAACCAGAAAAGAAATATCACTATCTTCTCCTCTTCATTATCCATAAAACTAGACGATAACAATTTTCTTCTATGGAAAAGACAAATCCTAGCAGCAGTGAAGGGTCTTCGATTAACCAGTTTTCTTGATGGAAATTATGTGCCAGATAAATATAGCTCTCAAGGAGATGCATTGGTAAACAAAATCTCTGAAGAATATTGCAAATGGGAACTTCAGGATCAACTCTTGCTTTCTTGGCTCCTGTCATCGATGGATGTAAGTATGCTAACCCGCATAGTAGACTGCGAACATAGCTTTGAAGTTTGGCATAGGCTGTTAGAATATTTTGAAGCTCATACCAGAGCGAAAGTGTGCCAATTAAAGATTCGGTTAAGGCAAATGAAAAAGAATGATCTCTCTGTATCTGAATATTTGTTAAAGATAAAAAGAATTGTTGATTCACTAGCTGCAATAGATAATCCATTATCTTTCTCTGACATTCTTGAGATCATCTTTTCTGGTCTCCCCTCGGAATATGATGCTTTCATTACAAGTATAGTTACCAGGAAAGATGATTACACCTTAGTAGAAATAGAATCCCTTTTATTAGCCCAAGAAGCCCAAATAGAAGATAATAACAAGGTAGAAAATTCAATGTCAGTACATTCTGTTACAAATTCGAACTCTGTAGACAATATAAGTGCAAATATAGCAAGTCATGCAAACAACAGAGGCAGAGGAAATTCATTCAATGGATATTCAAGCAGAGAATACAATCAAAATTTTAGAAGCAGCATGAATAGAAGTTTTAGAGGGCATCACAGAGGTAATTACAGAAGCAAAGGAAGAGGAAGGTTTCTTGGAAATAGATCCACGGTCATATGTCAAGTGTGTAATCGACATGGGCATTCAGCATTACAATGTTACTATAGATTTGACCAAACTTACCAAGAATCATCTGATCAATACTTCAAACCTTAAGGAAACTATACAGCAAACGTAGCCACAGCTGATGGATTTCATATTGATTCAGCGTGGTACATTGACTCTGGAGCCACAAATCATGTAACTCTAGAGTCCAGCAATCTGATGAATAAGAACTACTATATGGGGCAAGAGAAGGTACACATAGGTGACGGGGCTGGATTAGAAATAGAAAATATCGGTCAGTCTCTGATCTCATCTCCATTTTCTCCAAACATTCTTACTTTACAAGATTTACTGCATGTGCCAAAGATGACTAAAAACTTACTTAGTGTATCAAAATTTGTCCAGGATAATGCTGTGTTTTTCGAATTTCATCCTTTTAAATGCTTTGTCAAAGATCAGGTCACGCATCACATACTTTTGGAAGGCATCGTTAAGCAAGGTTTGTATGTGTTCAAAGATTTTCAACTGAAGCATCTGCATTCGAGGTCAACAGCAGCAGCAACTGGTATGAGAAATCAAGATTTCAAGTCTAATACGGTTGGGACCACAGCTTTCAATAATCCTGAGCATCTAAATTTGCTTACTGATGTATTTGTCAATAGTTCCCGTAGTGTAATGCCCACCTACAGTATATGGCACAAAAGATTAACTCATTGTGCTCCACAAGTTGTTTATCAGATTTTACAATCTTGTAATATTCCAGCAATCAATAAAAAGGATAAAGAGTTCTGCAAGTTTTGCTGCATTAGTAAATCACATAAGCTGCCATATTCTGACTCCAAATCCATTTAAACACAGCCACTTCAGTTAATACACACTGACTTATGGAGTCCAACACCCATAATTTCCACCCAAGGGTACAGATACTACATAAGCTTCGTTGATGCATTCAGTAGGTTCACATGGATATTCTTATTAAAGTCCAAATCAGAAGCATTCAGCACATTCAAAAAGTTTAAACTGATGGCAGAGAATATGTTTAACTGCAAAATAAAGAGTCTTCAATCAGATTGGGGGGGAGTATCGAAGCTTCACTGAGTTCTTACAGCAGAATGGAATTATCCATAGAGTCTCATGCCCTTATACTCATGAGCAAAATGGGATGGCAGAAAGGAAGCACAGGCATTTGACTAAAACAGCTCTCACTCTCCTAGCTACTGCATCTGTGCCTCATAAATATTGGGACCATGCTTTTCTAACAGCAGCCCACGTTATTAATCTTCTTCCCATAGCAGTGTTACAGAACAAGTCACCTGTAATAACCGTAAAATTTAACGAAAATTCTAATTAAAGGAAATTTAGAATAAAAGAGAGAATTTTGACAATAGAGATAAAAACTGTAGAAAATATATATATTTATTACATGGATTAAAGAATTACAAAAGAAATATGAGTATTTATGTTTTGGCGCGCTATAAGCAAATATATTTTTATTTATGTAGAAATGATTATGATTTGTTAAAAGTAAGTGGACTTTTAAGTAAAAAAAGTATTGTGTTGCTTAAAATAATTATACCGGCCTTCATTGAATTTTTATGGTATTTTTAGAAATATTCTTTCTTTTAATATGAATAAAGATATTTGTTTTGAAATTTGTTTTATTATGATGTTTATCAAGAAAAATTATGATTTAAGAGTTTAACTACAGATTTACGAGAATGGAAATTTTTAGGAATTTTTGGGATATTTTAAGATGAAAAATAGAATTTATATGAATTTTTATAAAAGAAAATCTAATTATTAATTATTTAATAATTATAAAAAAAAAATTTAGAAACCATAAAATGAGAAACCGGGGGCGACGAATTCGAAGAAGAAGAAAACGGAAAAAATGCATAGTGCTGCATAGTGAGTGAATAGTGACTACAAATCTTTTCTTTCGATTTGGAGTACCAATTGGCTTCCGATATCAAAACTGAAAGTGTTATTGGATTCAGGAAGAAGAGTACTTCAGTTTTGACCGATCAGTTTTTCAAATCAACCGTTGAATCGCCGTAGATTTGAAATAGAAAATCTCGGTAAAAGGTAAATTCTGAAAAACCTTACTTAGAAACTTCTAATTAGAAATCTGACTCCGTAGATGGATTCAGAAACTAGATAAATATTAGGATATGAAATTGTTTTGTTGATTCGGTAAAATTTTTGTGACGGTGAATAGTATTTTTCGGCGGTGAACAGTACCCAAACTCATTTAAGGTTTTTGGACCTTCCGGACTCGATTTTGGGGTTTGTTTTACCGAATTCAGACCAGAAACAAGGATTTTAGGGCTATCCAATCTGGAGCCCTTACCTGTGAGTGGGTTTTTCATACTATAGCGCATGTTTTACGAGTTCAGTTTATAACTCTCTCTCGTATGATTTTAACTAATTGGAATGTATGCTAAATTGTTTTACCGCTTTAAAAACCAATATGTTCCAACCATGTTAGAAATTATAAATTTAAATCCTAGTTGAACTCTAGGTATGCAGAGCAAACATCTAGGCTGATAATTCTCCATTTGAGCTAAATTTATAGAAATGCGAATTTAGTCATAGAAATGAACTAAGTTAGCCATGAAATGATTTGATGCATGATGAGCATCTATGTGACGTCTACGGAAGATCTATGTTTAAAAGGGAAAGTTTATGATTATAAAGGTCTCCATGGGAATTCATGGATGAGATATATTTTAGAACGGAATTTTATGCATTAAAAGAGGTAGATGGAGAATTATAGCTTTATTGTAATGTTATGAAATGTTTTACTTTAAACTCTTTGAATAGCATATTCCAAATATTTTCTATTGGAGGGACCCTTTTAGATCACTATTAGCTAGCTGCAGGGAGTGCTAGCCCTGGTGCACCATGGTCATGCGAAAGCTTCGGCCTAGGATACTGTGACGGGCATATGACTGCCTAAGACACAGAGATTTAGGGTGGACTTATGTCTACGCCTACAGTGATTACCCTACCCTTGCTGTGTGCTTGGGGGATTTAGGGTGGACTTATGTCTACGCCTACAATGATTACCCTACCCTTACTGTGTGCTTGGGGGAGATGATAGATCTGTTAGGAAAGACCTCCAATAAACTAGTGCATTTTTCTTAAAGATTAAATATTTCTAAACAATCTCATTCATCATTGTTATTGCATAAATAACTTCATTTATTACTTACCATGCATAATTGATTTGCTCTACTGTTACTGATTTAATCATGTTTTATCTTTTGAACATACATTTGAACTGTTTAGCTTTTCTTTCAATAAATTATGGTTAAATGCTTAATGTTTCTATTATTATCCTTACACTTTGATTTCAATTATTAAACTCATTGCGAAAAATTCGTGCTTGGTTTGCCCTGTTTCTGTTATAGTGTAATTTATCCATTCACTGAGATGTGGTAATCTCACCCCTCTTCTGTTTCCTCCCCACAGATAGTCAAAGAGACTTTGATCTAGCTACAGCTTCGTAGGAGGCTGAAAATAGCGTTGGTGAGCCCCAGTTTGGGCAAGGCTCTTTTGTACTGTTTGTTTAGTTTAGTTTATGCCTAGTGTACCTCCATGAACATACAGGCAGGATCCTCGCTTCTTGTATTTTGATGTGTTATTTGGAAAAATGGTTTTATGTTTTACAATGATGTTTGTATTATGAGGCCATGGGCCAAGTTGATTCACAGATGTTGGATTCATGAGATATATATATATATATATATATATATATATATATATATATATATATATATATATATACAATATTTTCTTATATTGGATGTGGCATATGTGGCCAGTTATATTTATTATGTACTCTGGATTGTATGCTGGATGTTTGTGCATGCTATGTGTTAGGCTTGCGGCTAGGGGGAAACCCTTATGTCGTGCCGGTCATGTGTTCCATCATTTGGGGCCGTGACATCACCATTTGAGAAAATTCATGGAATCCCACCAGACTACAGCCATCTTCGAGTTTTTGGATGTACATGTTATCCATTACTTAGACCATACAATAGACACAAGCTAGAATTTATATCTAAAGAGTGTATATTTCTCGACTACTCTCAACACCATAGAGGTTACAAATGCCTCCATGCATCTAGAAGAATATATATATCTAGGGATGTCATTTTTAAGGAACAAGAGTTTCCCTACTCGAAGCAAGGTCAGAATTTAGCAGACACCAGACCCACACCTATTCCTTATCAGTTTAACCCTACTCTACCAATGATATATCCAAACATACAACAGAGACTCACTACTACTGGACATAACTCTCGGTCCCTAACATCTCCAGAATTTCACCATCAAAATCATACTAGTTTCACATCTGAGTGTTCTTCATCTCAGACTATACCCACTAACATTCACACTTCATTTCCACAAAATCAAAACTCCAGCTTCCTAGTACATCCATCATCTCAAACAAATGCTGAAAATTTATCTTTGATGCAGAAACCTTCTGACATTCTGGGAGCACATCCCATGATCACTTGAAGCAAAGCTACGATCTTCAAGTCCAAGATTTTCTCCATTTCTAAAGAACCCACTTCAATAAAGCAGGCACTTCAAACACCCGAATGGAAGAATGCTATGATAGAGGAAATTG
The DNA here is from genome assembly GCA_037074535.1 of Gleditsia sinensis. Classification (NCBI taxonomy): domain Eukaryota; kingdom Viridiplantae; phylum Streptophyta; class Magnoliopsida; order Fabales; family Fabaceae; genus Gleditsia; species Gleditsia sinensis. The sequence continues at coordinate 83,360,190 of CM073464.1, forward strand.
CTGCACTCCAACGAAACTGTACCTGGATTCTCTGTGAGTTACCTCCAAATAGGAAAGCAATTGGATGCAAGTGGGTCTTCAAGCTAAAAGAGAATCCATATGGCTCAATACAAAAGCATAAAGCTAGGTTAGTTGCCAAGGGTTTTCATCAAGTGCAGGAGTTTGACTTTGATGAAATCTTCAGTCCGGTAGTTAAACCAGCAACAATTAGAGTTGTGCTCACTCGCTTTGACAAATAATTGGCATTTACACTAAGTGGACATCAACAATGCATTCCTAAATGGAATACTCAAAGGGAAGTTTATATGGAGCAACCCCAGGGATTTGAGTGCAGCAACAAGAGTTTAGTTTGCAAGCTAAATAGATCATTATATGGGCTCAAGCAAGCTCCTAGAGCTTGGTTCGACAAGTTGACTGCAACTTTGAGACAAATGGGTTTTCATTCTAGTAAATGTGATACATCTCTGTTCTCAAGAGTCAATACACATCATTCCATCTACCTGCTCATTTACGTGGATGATATAATAATTGTAGGCAACTCATCAACTAAGATTTCCAAACTCATTACAGCTTTACACAAAGAATTTGTGCTCAAGGATCTTGGTCCACTAAGTTACTTCCTGGGAATTCAAGTTAAACAACTCTCAGATGGGTCTCTGCATCTCTCTCTGAGTAAATATATACAAGATCTCTTAGTCAAAAGTAAGATGGATAAAGCAAAACCTATTCCTACTCCAATGGCAACAGCAACAAAACTCTCAATTGAAGATAGTGATCCTATGCTAGATTCACATACATACAGGTCAATAGTTAGAGCTCTCCAATATGTTACAATAACAAGACCTGAACTCACCTTCAGTATAAATAAAATTTTCCAATTCATGCACAGCCCAACAGAGGCTCACTGGAAAGCAGCCAAAAGAATTCTTTGTTACCTAGCAGGCAGTATCTCGCATAGACTACATTTAACACGTTGCTCACCCTCTTCTCTACAACTAGTAGGATACTGCGATGCAGACCGGGCGTCAGACCTGGATGACAGAAGATTAACATCTGGAATGTGTATTTTCCTTGGTTTAAATCTAGTTTCGTGGTCATCAAAGAAACAAACCGTTGTATCACGATCAAGTACCTACAGAAGCCTGGCAAATACAACTGCTGAACTTATGTGGTTAAAGTCCCTACTTCAAGAACTTAATATATGTTTATCTCAACCTCCCATAGTCTGGTGTGACAACCTAAGCACAGTTCTCATGTTTGCAAATCCCATTTTGCATGCTCGGACAAAACACATCGAACTTAACTTATATTTTGTTCGAGATAAAGTTAAGGAAAAGGCTCTCAAAGTCGAACACATTTCTTCAATTGATCAAATAGCATATTGTCTCACAAAACTGTTAGCTCTCACAAGATTTCAAAGTCTTAGAGACAAGCTTACGGTAAAATGTATACATTCTACTAAAGCTTGAATAAAGTAGAGATCATATTCAAGGGAAGCTATTAGAGATCAGTTTTACATTGAATAAAGTAGAGATCAGATTCAAGGGAAGCGATTAAAGATCAGTTTACGTAACCTTAGTTAACAGTTAGTAGTTAACTTTGGTTAAAGGTTAGTTAGAGTTTATAACATCTAAGCTATTATAAATAGCATGTAAGGGTACATTGATTATGCATGAAATAATATGTTCTTTTACTCATTTTCTCTTTCTTCCTCTTATCTTCTTCTTTTACATTCAGTATTCTGTTAACAAGTAATAAAGGCTGGTTTATCCTGAAATGGAATGAGATGTACTATGGTAGATCTGATTCTGGTATTGACGTCGCTAGCAATTTCTTCAAATAAAGAAAAATATATTTGACAGGAGCCAGGCAAAATGGAAGCTGAGATGGCTGAAGTTGGCACTGCATATGTGCTCAAGAACATCCTTACCACTCGCAAAACCGGTCCCCCAATCTTACCAAAAGGAGAATATGGAACTGGATTCAATCCCGATACTCCAGAGAACTTGCCCCCCTGGCTCTCTGAACAAGATCTTGCTTATTATGTTTCTAAATTTGACAAGACTGGATTCACTGGAGGGTTGAACTACTACAGAAACCTCAACTTGTACGTTACTCTTCCTCCTTGCTGCCGCTGGGATTATGTTCCAAACTTGTAAATTAATGTTTCAGGAATCCATTTTTAATACAGACACTAATTCGTATGGCACTTTTCCACTATGGGCTAATGTTTTGCTATGCACTGCAGGAACTGGGAACTCACAGCACCATGGAGTGGAATACAAATTAAAGTACCAGTGAAGTTCATAACGGGTGAGTTAGACATGGTATACACTTCTCTGGGGATGATGGATTATATTCATGGTGGTGGCTTCAAGGAAGATGTTCCAAATTTAGAGGAAGTGGTTGTGCAGAAAGGTGTAGGTCACTTCAACAACCAAGAAGCAGCAGAGGAGATTAGCAATCACATTTATGACTTCATCAAGAAGTTCTGATCTGATTCACAACTTTCTTGAGCTGCTCTCTCTGTCTCTCAGTTTCCTTCAATAATGGGATCCTCATCTATGATGCCGCCCCTAGTTTGTTCATGCCTCCGTTTCATTTGTAATGCTACCACTGAATATTTGTGTCATCTTGGAAACATATCTTCGTTCTAATAGCTTTTTTGTTTTCGTATGTCGTTTCACCTCACTAATATTTAATAATGAATTTGAATTTAATAAAACTATATTATTATTGAGATGTTCATTTAATTTGTTTCCATTCATTTTTGTAGTTGGATAATATATAAGTAAATTTATGAAAATTTATTTTTTGGTTTTGATATATATATATATATATGAATTGATATTTAGTCTATTAATTGATAATTTTTTATTTATCAATGATATTTAAATTATAATATATAATATAAATAATTTTAAAAAATATTATTTTTATTAAATATTATAATTTAAATATTATTATAAATAAATAATATCTATAGATTAAATTATTATTTTTTAATTTTATTGTAGATAAATGATCTATATGTTGAAAGAATTTAAATTTAAATTTTTTTGTGGCTTAACATTAAAATTCGTTCTGATGATCTTTTGTCTTACATTGACAATTGTGGGGTGCTCGATCATCCCAATCTTCGCATTCTAGAATGATTGAATCGCACTGGTGCTTTTTTCATAAACTTTTCTTTGCAGCAATGATTCTTGCACGTTACTTTCTTATAAAACCTTCTCTCACATAAACTTTTGTCATAAACTTTTATAGTGAGATTGTTTGTATATTATTAGCAGATCAATTAAGTTGACAGTTTCAGTGGTTCAATTCAAATTTAAAATAACACTTATTTTTTAATAATTATTTTAAAAAACTGTGAATGTAAAATTATTTTGAAAATACTATCATATATGTTTGAACAAGTATTTGTGTTTCTAATAAAATTAGAAGGACACTCACGTTTTCTGTTTTCCTTCGAAAGAAACACTTGAAGTTGTAATTAGAAAATTATGTTTTAGTAGGCATGAAACGCATATGTTATAGTTTAGTGTAGGTCATTGGATTTCATGGGTTTTATTAGCTGAACAAAGCAGTCTATATATATGTATATTCAAGCACTGTTCTTAGAGTGTATATTATATATTTGATAAGTACAATAATTCTATAAAAAATTTTAAAAAAAAGCGAATTAAACAAAAAAGTTATTGTTAACCAAATTCATTTAAGTTAAATTAAAATTTGTCTTTCTCGGAAAAGATAAAGGACTTGTTCGGGCCTTTCAATGTGAGTATATACTCTTGGGGTGACTTTTGACTGAGTTGATCAGAGGCAAACGGAAAAGATGGAAGGAATAGAGCACAGAACGGTGGAAGTAAATGGCATCAAAATGCATGTTGCAGAGAAAGGAGAAGGTCCTGTGGTGTTGTTCCTCCATGGCTTCCCCGAACTCTGGTATTCCTGGCGCCATCAGATCCTCGCTCTCAGCTCCCTCGGCTATCGTGCCGTGGCTCCAGATCTTCGTGGCTACGGCGACACCGATGCTCCCACTTCCATCGGCAGTTACACCTGCTTTCATATTGTAGGTGATATCATCGCCCTCATCGACTCTCTCTGTGTAGATCAAGTCTTCCTAGTAGCCCATGATTGGGGAGCCGTCATGGGGTGGTACCTCTGCATGTTTCGCCCTGACAGTGTCAAGGCCTTCGTCTGCCTCAGTGTGCCATTCATGCCCAGAAATCCCAAAGTTAAGCCTCTTGATGGCATGCGAGCCTTGTATGGAGATGACTATTATATCTGCAGATTCCAGGTTCTTCTATATTCTTTCGCATCTAACTAATTTCACTAGATTTAGAAATCTTCATTTTATTTTATTTTATTTTCTTTGCGTTTTATCTAGTACGATACAAAATCCGTACCGCTAACCAAACCAATTAAATCCGTCTTTCCTTTTTCGAATTTTGACCTAAAAATAAGGCTCTTGAATAGTCAGAATTTAAGAGCATAGAACTCGTTGGTTTCGGATCTTCCTCTTTAATTCGAACGTCAATGGAAAACCTCCAAAAAAGATTGATGTATAGTATGGTTATGATTTGAGATTAGTTGTTTATATAGCTACTGAAAAAAAATTGCATCTAACCTCAAGTCCAATGGCAGGAGCCAGGGAAGGTGGAAGCCGAGATGGCCAAATTTGGTAGCGCACAAGTACTCCGGAACGTCCTTACAACTCGCAAAACCGGTCCCCCAATCATTCCAAAAGAAGGATTTGGACACAATCCAAATGCTCCACAAAACTTGCCCTCTTGGATCTCAGAAGAAGATCTGGCTTATTATGCTTCTAAGTTTGACAAGACCGGCTTCACTGGAGGGTTGAACTACTACAGAAATATGAACCTGTATATTCTTATTTCTTTATTCCTGCTTTTACTTATTCGGAATTAATGTTTCCAGAAGAGTGTACTTGATTAACTCTTAGGATTGCAGAAATTGGGAGTTGACGGCAGCATGGAGTGGAGTACAAGTGAAAGTTCCCGTGAAGTTCATAACAGGTGATTTGGACTTGGTATACACTACGCCAGGGATGAAGGAGTACATCCAGGGTGGTCGTTTCAAGAAGGACGTGCCAAATTTGGAGGAAGTGGTTGTGCAGGAAGGAATTGGTCATTTCAACAACGGAGAAGCAGCAGAGGATGTTAGCACTCACATTTATGACTTCATCAAGAAGTTCTGATGTTATTCAAAACTTAATCTATCTTCTCTGTCTGAGTTTAATTGAATAATTTGAGTACCTTCTATTATGTCGGTATTTGGAAGCTCACTTGTTTATTGCTTCAGTAGTACCAATGGTTGTTGTGCCATTAATGTAGTTGGAGACCTTTTTTGGATGAATGTTGCCCGGACACCCCCATCCCTGCTGTTCCCCTAAACTTAGAAATTTAATAACTTTCTACGTTAAGTTGGTTGCATTCCCTCAACTACCGCTGTTTAACTTGCACCCAACCCTTTTTTTCTCAATTACATATATATAATTGGTATCTATTATTTTCTGTTGCATTAAATATGTTACGTAAATTGGTTCTCGGGTTAAAGGATATTACTACTATCAATTCACTTGCGTCAAAGGCGAGTTTAAGGATATTCAAAGATACACTTCAATTGACACTAGTTCAACAAGAATAGGGGGCCAAAGCATAAAATTTTCAATACTGAATCCATTGCTTTATCAATAATATTAACTGCCTTTAGTGCCTATGATGTTGCAAAAATTTGAATTTCCGAAGTCACAGATCATGAATATAATTAATTCAAACCCTAAATCCTCTACTGTTCCTCCTTCCTCTAGCCTTCTCAAACTTCCTTCCCTTGGATCGCACATAAGGCTTGGAGTGGCTGTGTGGCACACCAGGAGCAGGACCAAAATGCTTCACGGCTTCACGAGCATTCTTTGGGCCTCGAAGAAGGACCTGATTCCATGAGTTTACAGATGAGACTTACTAACAAACTGAAAATCTCAAAATTTCCAAGCATATTTAATCAATTAAGAAGATATCCACCTAATCAGTATTTCCAACAAAATTTTCAACAAGCTTCCTAGGAAAAAGGGCTTAAAGAACCAAACAAAAAACTCTGCTATTGTGATTCCTGTTCTACCGCCTACAGAGATTTAACAAATTCTAACATAAAAGTAAATAAAGAATGATAGCTATTGAAGGCATCTAAACCAATATTGAATTCTTCTAGAAAGAAAAACACTAAGAACGGATAAAACAAAAAGTTCAGACAATGAGAAGGGCCCACGGTCATATTGCCACATTGCCACATACCGTGTTCTGTCCCAGAGGGGCCTTAAGAGCCAGCTGATCAAATGTCAAGCACTCACCACCAGCCTTTTCTATTCTGGCTCGTGCTGTCTCAGTAAACCTGAGAGCTGTAACTTTCAAAGGTGGAATATCATATGCTCGTACGTCATCAGTCACAGTACCCACAATCACAGCAATCTTATCTTCCTATATAGAGAAATTTCAGCAGAAAATTAATGGAAACTATAATGACTAAATTACCAAAGTAACTAAGATATAGAAAAACAAACCTTCCCCTCCATGAACTTTATCAACCTTGACAAAGAAAGTGGAGGCTTTTTAACCTTGCTCATGAACAAGCGCTTGAGTATTACAGCATTGAAATCGCTACCAGTTCTGCGGAGAAGGAAGCGATAAAGCTGACCATGGAACATCTAATCAGGCTAATTCAATGTATATAAAAAGGCAAAAACATGAAATCGCTACCAGTTCTGCGGAGAAGGAAGCGATAAAGCTGACCATGGAACATCTAATCAGGCTAATTCAATGTATATAAAAAGGCAAAAACATGAAAAATGCATTCAAATACAGATCTTTGTGAAACCATTAAGATGTGACTACAAGAAAATTAAGCACATTTCTACATTGAAGGTTGACACAAAAAAATGAAAGAGAGTACTAGTTCCCTCAGTGTAATAAACTGAAAGCATAATCATATGATATCAGCATTAGCATGGTTAAAAAAGCATCATTGGGAACCATTCCTCATTGACAATGATAAAATTCCGGTCCCCAAAAAAATAAATCCATCCATGTAGTGTTGAAGTAAGCTTTACGACTAACATCATACTACAACAACAGCTAAGCCTTTTGCAGTCATAAGAAAGTGAATGAATCTCAGTTCTACCAACATTTTATACTGTGTTCCAAATGAAAACCTTAACACCGTATGATGTCGCCAAATTGCAGTCAGCTCATAATATTTTTTAAAAAGAATTCTCTTCTTAATAAAGAGGAAAAAAATGAAGCTAGGAGTGTGGAATATCAGGCTCAGATAAATGTGGATAAATCTATTCCCAGGTCTTCGAATGATGAAGGCCTCATAATGAGCTGGGATCACATTTATCATCATCGTGAAAATACACATCGCCTACATATATAATAGCGCACACACTTCATTGACACGAACAGATTTATCGAAGACAAGAAATCGCTGACTAATTCTCTGGGTAACTGAAGAATAAAATGTATATTTCCATATTAAAAAATTGAATCAGATACGAACCTTGACCAAGAGCTTAAGGTAGATATCATTGGACTTGGGTGCTGTTCTTTTAGCCTTTTTGCTCTTACCACCAGCCTTAAGATCGATCCCCTGTAAATCAAATGGAAAAAAAAACACATAGGGATAAAGGAGACGAAGCGAACGAAAGAATGCTCACAGAAGAATAGGGGGAAAGAGAGCGAACCATTGCTGCCTCGGGTGTAGACGAGCTCCCGCCTCTCTGCTGGGACGATGCTGGAATTTAAAAGGGGAAGTAGCTGGCTGAAGCTAGGGTTTTTGAGTTGCCAGCGTGCCGTGCTAGTTGCTACGGATCTGGGCCGGTCTCTTGTTTATGAAAACCAAAGAGATGAGCTAGCCCATTACCAATGACTTTGTTTTTATGTGTGGCCAAAATATTAAAAAGCCTTGTCAAACAAAAAAATCTTAAAAAGCTTCTTTTTATGGTAAAAAACCCATTACTAATTACCAAAAAAAAAAAAGGTTCCATCTATTACTGCTAGCGTTTTTTTTAAAAAAAAAAAAGAAAGGAAAAATTTAAATGATAAGTTTTAATATTTTAAAAATCAGACTAATTATTAAAATGATAAATATAGCAATTCACAATTTACTAATCTAATCACGATCGAAATGACAATAAAATATATATGTAATTATCTTTATATTATATATAATATAAAAATATCTAAATGGATATAAATAAAAAATTATAATCTTACATAATATAATATTTAATTTTAAATAATTTTAAGCATACTAATATAATAAAAATATTATAAATTTTTTTATTAAATTAACTCATAATTTATAAATAAAATGTAGCATTGATATAAATTTAGTATAGATTTTATATGATAATTCAAGATTAAATCATGAACAAACACTTTTTTAATAAACTACTATATTATATTCTTATAAATTTTTTTGAATTAATTTTTATTTATTAAATTTTTAGTTATTTTCCTAAAGTATAAATAAATTATTTACACTATAAAAACTATGGTGACACATTAACATAATAGCAAGTGTGCTAGTTTTAAAATTATCTAATTCTTTTTTTTAAATGATCGAATTGATAACTAGATTAATTCACTAATTTTTCAATTGAATTTATTTAATTTTTAAAATTATGATGATTTTTATTGAATTTATGAATCAAATTACATTTTGGTATTCATGTCGGTTTGATCATATTGTTATTAAATAAAATTTAAAATGTACGTTCACAATATATATTTTTCACATCATCTATAACAATTATTTTAGAATTTACTCCATTCCCACTAGCTAAAAGATATAATTTTCTATATGTTACCTATTTGTCGGCCGAAGAAAGGCAACCCATTTTTCTTTTATTGCTTATTGCGCAAAATTCTTTACCTGGATCAAGATCTTGAAACTCAAATCCAATCTATCAGCAACAATAGCATTGCTTACTCAAATGTTAGCCATTCCATTACCTTCTCTACGGAAGGTAGGCATGGGGCCCTCTTTTTTTTTTTTTTTGGAGAGTTGAATTGTTTTATTATTAAGTTCAAGACAAAGCACATAACATAAATATTTTTTACAATTTAACAATATATTCTTGATTCTTTGATAAAAGCATCTCTCTGTTATTCTATTAAAAAAATTGATAGCAATCATTTAAATCATTATACATACTTTAAATTCATCTCAAAATTATCGAATTAAATTAAGAAATTAAAAATTAAAAATATATGAAAAATATCAACCTATAAAACTCTCGGTAAATTAGTTAGGATTTTATTTTTTAACAGCAAAAAAGATGAGAATTCTTCCAATCAAATAGACCATCCAAAATGCATTTCACCGTTGAATAAAATTCAAGACTTGAAGTTCAAAGTTCCTACATTTAATAAGAAACCATAAAAGATTTGTATTGTCATCGCACACAAAAAGCGCACAGCTAGCTACATGAGATCTACATAATTTCCTATTAAAAAGCAATCTGTGCAATAAAATCCATTTTTTGTTACTGTTTACATTGTAGAAGAAAAGGAATCACCAAGAGTACGCATGATTCCTATATCTGGATCAACATCAACAAAAGATGAATGCAGCCTTGTTTAAACAAAAAGCATAACATTTGCAATAGACGTTGAAACATCTTCAATCAAGCCGCTCCATCTACAATGTAATATAGTATATTAGAAACCAGAGGAGAAGATACTATCAAGCACAGAAAGACAGGTGGTGGATGCAAAACCAGAAATAAAATGGCATACATTTCTGAATTAGAAATTCACCATGCCCAAGACAGACAAGTTTTATTTTTTCATTACCGAAAGAAAAGTCATGGTATTTATGGCTACATCAAAGAACATAAATATGTCCATTACTTGAAATTATAATTGATAAAGAAAGAATAAAATTAAAAGAATGTAATCAGTTTATACCTTCCAAAGTCCATCATTGAGATAATGCAAGTTGTCCACCCCAATTCCCTTGTTAATTGATTTTCTGAAAATTAAGCAAGTAATTCAACTTCTTGAGTTTGAGAATCAGCAAGACAAATGAAAATATTGTAGATAAGAAATAACTTCTCTTTATTTCAGAATTTGCATTTTTGAACTTTTATTCTTATGCTGAGGTGTTGACCATGATATATGCAACATTTTATTTTAGTGACAGCAGAGGTTATAATCCAATTTCAAGCCTTTTAAGGCACAACATTGAGCATTCAGATAGGCTAGTGCCAGTTAGCCTTCACCAAGATATAGCTTTACCTTCATGCCTTGATCACTTTCGCCCCAGAGCCATCAATAAGAGACTTGCATGACATGCTAACGCTATCATAATCATCAATTTTACATAATTACTAACTCCATACTTCACTGGTTGACATGCTATTTTCACTTGCCTCCACATGTGAGATTGTTATGTGATAATAAGAGACTGCAAAATAAATTATTTATATGTGGAAGAAACACTTCTTATTATTTCATCTGAGATATCTGTTTGGTCAAAAAGAAGAGAAAGACAAATTTCTTACATGTCTTTTGCTGACATTTTTGTAAAGCCAATAGCAAGAGCATGCTGCTTTCCTTCAGCCATGATCGCCTGAGATCAGACAAAATATGTATTAACTAGAAAATATTTAGGCATAACAACAAATAAACAAAATAGTGTCAAATGTGGCAGTACCACAGGGGTTTCTGCCTCCACTGCCTCATCCAAAACACCCCCAGGAGATGTGAGACCAGGACACATTATGTTAGCACCCGCTAAGACAAATTTTATTGCACCACGGTCAACTTGCAATTTCTTCATTATATTTGGATCTGTAAATCAATAACAAAAATAAGAATATATACAGCTGTCAGTATATCTGGACTGGTTGAAGCATTGAAAGTCGAAAGATAACTGAAAAATTACTACTCACTGCCAGAATTTAAATGAGATGGATGTGCATGTGCTAGGCAGAGTAAAAAATTAGTATCAACTACCAAGAAAGCAAGAACAAAGGCTTTGTTCCACTTCTTAAATCCACATCCTCCCTCCCTCCCCTCTCTATGGAAGACCCTTTTCCTTATGTCCTATTCATTATGTACACTTCAGGCTCAAACACTACAAATCTATAATAACCACAGAAAATGTCTCAGGACTGATGGGATACATATGGTAGGAAAACTTTATCAAGATCAAGAGTACAGAGGAAGCTAAGAAGTAAATATTCAACCAAATCTTTTCCTTATGTCATATAATTTACTAGACTTGACGCTCAAAGACTACAAATCTATAATACCCACACAATTTGTCTCAACTCTCAAGATTGAAGTGCGTGTGGAAGACAGATAATAGAAAAACCTTATCAAGAGAACAGAGGAATATAAGAAGTAAACATCCCATGAACGATTGAACCATATGATCTTTCCACATTTCACTTCCTCTTGGTCAGGATAACTGACTAAACTAGTAGATCTGAATAAAACTTTCCTACCACACAATAAGACAATAACATAAATTAAATACATTTCTAAAAGTCAAATACTTAATCTAGAAACACTCCAACATCTTGAAAGAACATAACGGCTTAGCACATCAATAGTCACTCCCACTGTCTGACCAGACCAGAACTTAAGCCCAACTTTAAACCTCTATCACAATGCTTGAGAGTAAGATGCACAGAAAGGAAAGAAAGAAAAGCTAGATCAATTGCCAATGAGTCAATGTCATCATCCTATCAGTCACTAGCTGCTTCACTTCACATGTATGTAGCTGTATAGAAGGAGAAACCAACCAATTGCAATTGTTGTTTATGTTCTATACCAATTTCTATTGGAGTTATGACTTCTGGTTTGGTTCAAGCACATGTGTTTTAGAATGTACCTCTAACCAAAAGAAACAGCATTTTTACAAGTTAAAAACGTGAAGGAAGATAGACTTTACATTGATGGAGGAGTCGCAAGGTAGGCATGTATGGTCCATCACGGACACTGAAAAACAAAGGTACGTTGTTCACTAGAACAAGATTCAGATGGTTCTGACTACAAAAACAAGGCAAAAAGCAATTAATTAGCAGCCATAAGAGTTATAATGGGGGAAAAGTAAACTTAAGGAAAATACAGAAAGAAGAGGCAACAGAATCACAAACCATTTAACAACTATAAGAGGGGACTTCTTTGGAAGTATATCATCTAACACAGGCTCAAGTCCTGGGTACTGCAGTAAAGTAAGGGTTGGGTTACATGTATCAAAAAGTTATGCCCATCATAAAGCAAATGCATGTGTTTCAAATTTCTCCAGTCAAGATTAAAAATGACTACAGCCAAAAGTAGCATCACCTCTTCAGCAATACTTTGTCGTATTTTTCGTTGAACAGATGCCTTCACTTGATTTTGTGCAGACACATCTTCTGATGAGAATCTGAAAGATTAAACATGTAAATATATAGATACAGAGTAGTTCATGGAAAAATTATTACAATTGACTTTTGCCATGGAACATCCATGGGAGAGAACAGGGAGAAGAAAAATGAGACTCTTCAAAAAACCTTAAACATTTCTAGCAAGCATTGGGATTTGTGGAATATGACCATTTTCCTTTAATTATCATTGGTTATCCTTTATAGAGTATTTACGCATACAACTTATCGATAAATACTCCACAGATTATATATTCATTAACCTCAAGACTAAAACCCAAACATACTTCTCAACAAGAAAATAAGCATGGTATCTGATGTGCACAATGCCATGAACCTTTGCTGCAAGGGCATATCTATATTCATAGGTCAGATTGATGGAACAACGAGATGCATATATATAAGATAAATGAGAAAGAATATATCCCAGGGGCCAGAGTACCAACAAAACATCAATTAAGCCACACTTGTGGCACACACACACTCCGTTTAGGAGAGTGGCGGAGTGTCAAACACTCATCGAACACGTGTCCCATGAACAGATTTTCAAAAAAAAAAAAAAAAAAATTTGGGCCACATATTGAATACTTTTGTGGACGTGTCCAACACGTTTTTGGCACAAAAAAGTCTAGCCCTTCAGTTTTCATGAACCAAAAGCCCACCCGGCACCCAGCCTTCTCGATTAAGCCCTAATACCCAATACCCGGTCTCCTCCTTCGCGTTTGTCCCTTGTTTTGTTGCTGTTTGAAACTTCGCCTGCTCACTATGCCTTGTTGTCTTCTATTCGTGTCTATCGCTGGCCTTGTCTCTTTCACTGTGCGGCTATCCCATCGTCAGCTCTGCTCCATACTCAGTCAGCTTTGTTCCATTTTTGCGAGGTTTTGCTCCATTCTCTGACGAGTCACGATTTTGCTCCATTCACGTGTAGCTCAGGTATCTATCTCTTTGTTGTTCCATTGAACTTGCATGTCTTGCTTCTTGTTTGGTTTTGCTCCAACAAATGGTCCGAGTCCGTGTTTTTCAATTTTGCTTGTCTTCTTTGTTGTTCCATTCACTTGGATTTGCGATAATTTAGGAGAAATAGGAAATGTATTATGACCAGAAACAGAAATGGATTAGTTGCTTTATGCTCTGTACCGTGCCTGTCTTCTCTGCTGATTAATTGTGATGAATTGAGGATTAGTGAATTACTTGTGTCTCAACTCTCCCATTTTGCTTGCTTATGTTATTGCAATTGTGATGACTGATAAATTGATTTATGCATTTACCTGTGCCTTGTGGCTTCTGTTTGTGATTAACTGCTTCTGTTTTTGTCTGATCTAGATGCCAATTGCTTCTTTCTTTGTAATTAATTATGTATGTTTTGAAAATAGGTTTTGTGATGGGCTGAGAAATGGCAAACACAATAGGTATTAGACACGGTAAACAGGGGGTCTAGAGTATGTGATATGATTCCTAATTTTCTTTTCATTTTATTTTATTTAGAATGTCTCAAAGTTCTGATTTTGGAAATGTAAATATTAGTAAAAATAATGTGCAAAGAGATTATTATAAACCTTTGTGGAAATTTGTCACAAAGGGGAAAAAGGAAATAAGAGATGGAGAAAATATTCTTTTTACATACAACTATTGTGGAAATAATTATAAAGAAACTTATTCTAAAATTAGGACTCATTTATTAAAACTAAAAGAGTTTGGTATAAAGGCATGCAACAAAACTTCTAATAAAGATCTTGTTGATATGAAAAAAATAGAAGATGATGCTTGTAAAAAAAAGCTTACATCCATGTCAAAGAAAGTTTTATTGCCACCATCTAATGATGCATCAAAGATTGACTCATCTAGTAGCACTAATTCTTCATTCCATTCATTTAGAATTAGGAGTTTAGGAGGTGGAACCAAAAATAAAAAGAGTGTAGAGAAATCCTTATTACGTAAGTTCTTTTACTTATACTTGTAACTATAATTAGGCTATTTTCATACCTCCAGGCTACAATTTATTACGAAATTCTTTGTTACCACAAGAAAAAACACATATTGAGAGAATGTTGCAATCTATAAAAACAACATGAAAGGAAAAAAGAGTCATTATTATTTGTGATAGATGGTCAAATTCACAAAAGCAGTCTCTTATTATTTTATGGCGGTGACAAAAAATGACCCTACATTCGTAAAAATCATTAATTGTGAAGGTGAATACAAAGACAAAGAATTTATAGCAAATACCATTTTTAGTGTAATTAGAGAAGTGGGAACAGAGAATGTGATTTAAGTTATCATTGATAATGCTCTAATTTATAAAGTTGTTGGAGTTGAGTATCTTTATATCTTTTGGACTCCTTGAGTAATCCATACATTAAATTTAGTCTTGAAGAACATTTGCAATGTAAAAAATAAAGAGGGTAATGAAGTTATTTTTAATAAACTTGATTGGATAAGAAAAATATTCGATTATGTTACAATAATAAAGAATTTTATCATAAATCATAAAATGAGACTAACTATATTTAATAAGTTTGTTCTTTTGAAGTTGGTTGCCATTGCGAATACTAGATTTACTTCAATTATTATTATATTAAAGAGATTTAAACTTGTAAAGTATGACTTGCAATCAATGGTGATTAGTGATGAATAGAATCTTTATAAGGAGGATGATGTGGAAAAAGCTCAATTTGTGAAAAATAAAATTTTCAACGATGTGTGATGGAATAAAATTTATTTTATTCTTACTTTCTCTTCTCCAATTTATGATATGTTGAAAATGGTAAGCACTGATAAGCATAAACTTCACAAAATATATAAAGTGTGGGATAATATGATTGAACAAGTGAAGAAAATAATATTTCGCCAAAAAGGCAAACTTGATTCTGAGGAGTTGAACTTCTTTAATGTGGTATATCATATATTGATGTAAAAGTAAACTAAAAGCAACACACCTTTTCATTACCTAACACATTCTTTGACTCTTAAGTATTCTTATTTTTATTTGTTGCTAAGTTGTATTTTTTAATTTCATTATGTTAATGATAATAATATATTGTTTTAATTCTCTTTATAGGTATTATAGTCAATTTTGGTTGGATGAAGCTTCTAATAGAGTACCTCCACACAAAGATGGAGAGATAACAAGATTACAAGAGAAAGAATGAAGTGTTTGAAGAGAATTTTTTAAAATTTCGATGACTTGAAAATTTTTTACGTAGAATATGTGAAATTCTCCACTTATTTATAAAATTTTGCTGAATCGGACTCTATTGATAAAAAAAGAACATGGAACCATATTTTTTGTAAACAATTTATGTTTACTCCACTTCACTTTTTTAAAGTCTTGCTTTTAAGTTTGTTGAACAATTATCTTCTTTTTCTTGTTACGAAAGAAATTAGAGCACATACTCATTTATTTACTCATTTAAAAAGAACAAATTGATACTAAAACGTGATCAAAATTTAGTATTTGTTCATAATAATTTTTTACTTTTGTCAAAAAGAAGCACATAATATATGTAAAGTGATACCAAAACATAAAATATTAGAAGAGATTGTTTTCATGATGGTAGAAGATATTAGAATTTTATTAGTTGTGTATATATATATATAATTTTTTATTTTTTTTAATTTACATATCTTCAAAGTCTCATATACTATATGTTTTAAAAAATTTCGTGTCCCATTCTGTGTCCGTGTCCCTCATAGAACCACACCACACCTATTGAACTATTCTATGTAAACAACCAGCAAACCTGAAAGAGCGTTTCAGGAAATGCTGATAACCACAGTTTGCCACCCAATCCCTTTTGCAAATACACTCCCTCCCTAAGAAAATTCACGGTTTCTGATAACATATGATCCTCCAACCGAACGAATTGCATACTGGCACCTACTAGGCATGGCCCAATTGTGTTAAAACCAAATAAACGCGCTGCCATACTAACATTTTCTAACGCGCCCATGACAACAACTTAGGAAACTTGAAACATATAAAAACACAAAATGATTTAAACTAAATACCCAAGGTATCATCAAAACAACACCCCAAAATAAAAAATTTGCGCAGACATGCAGAGAGAGAGAGAGAGCATACTTTTTGAACATCTTTACCAGGCAGCAGAGACGGATCTCCAAACGTTTTCCAAATGAAAGAAGAAGCGAGCAAAATCGGGGGTTTAAGTTAAGATTGATCTGAAACCCTTCGCCGTGAAAATGGTGACTTACTGAATAGGTAGATGCATCCGCGGCGCACCAGAGTGTGCGTCGTCAGTAAGCCTCATTTCCGCTAGGCCATTGGGCTTCCCAGAGCAATCTGGCTAGATGTAGATTTTTGTTGCCTTTATTGAGCATTTGATATCGATAGCCTTCTGGATCTAGGCCCGATAAAACAGGCTTCTAGATGTAACCTATATATATGAGCTAGGCCGGAAAAGTGAGTTGGACCAGGCCTCGTCACTCAACAAAGGTAGTTGTTCTAATTTTTTTTTAAAATTTGATCCTTTTTTATTCAAAAATACTGGACTAACTCTTTTTTTAGTTTTTTTTTAATTTTTTAATGCTATTGGCCATAGTTTCATAAACGTACGTGTAAAAGAAAACAAAAAAGAAAAAAGAGGAACTGCTACTACTAATTATTCTTATGCAAAATTTGATTTATTTCCAGAATTTTGTATTTGTAATATTTTTTTGATTCAAAGAAAAGCACTGCAAATGTATAATATACGACTGTATCTTTTCAGAGTAATTTATTTCTTGTGTTCATTTGGTATTACGTGCATAGTAGATTGTTAATTTGAATTAAGTTTGGAAGTTGAATGTAAGCTAAAGTTTGGGAACTGTAGTTGCTATGTAGTGTTCCCCTTCAAAAACTATATTAAAATAGCCCTCAAAATAGATCTAATACTCAAATTTGTGTAGGTCCCTCATCAACAATTTTTGAGGTGTTAATTCATTATTATTATAATTAAAAGGGAAGTTGGAAGAGGAGAGCGTTTGATAATTTCAACGTCGTTTCATAGTCAGTCCCCCTCACTCTGATTTGGAATTATTTAGCACCAATCACAGCTTTTCACGTTCCCATGTGCCGCCTTCGAAGGTTTCACCGTTCAAACAATTCGAGCCTTTGGGGCAGAGAGTTTTAGTAGTCTTAGATGGGAAATTAAGAAGTAAGAAATTTTTTTTGTTTAAGAAAAAAGGGAGTTTGAAAGTAAAAATGGACAAAAAAAAAATAAAAAGTAAGAAGACAAGCATTGGGTGATAATGACCCATGATTCATTTGATTTGCAAATTGCTATGCATTTCTTTTTCTCCAATTCAACCACAATCATTTCATTTCTCGCTCTCTCTCTCTCTCCGTCCAACAGGTGGACATCTTGTCCGTATATCCGTTCCTATTCAACAACTATATAGCTCCCTGGCTTAGGTTCTGTTCGTTGACACTCTTTTTTCTTTATTTATCTTCGTCCTTCTGAGCCTTGGGTCAATTTATTTCACCTTCCCATCCATTTTCGGAATTCAACTATTATTCACCTCTGCTAAGGTGGTAAATTCAAGGAGAAGCAGAAGAAGAAGATGACAATGGAGGGAATGATGGATAAGGCCGTACTGGATGATATCATAAGGAGGCTGCTCGAAGGCAAGGAAGGAAAACAGGTCCAGCTCTCTGAGTCGGAGATCCGTCAACTCTCCGTCAACGCCCGCCAAATCTTCCTCTCTCAGCCCGTTCTCCTCGATCTCCATGCTCCAATCCACATCGGCGGTCAGCTTCTTCCTCCCTCTCCAATCCACATCATATTCAACGCCCCCAACACATTTCTGATTATGCCCAGTTGCAAAACTGATTCTTCATGCTCATGCCTAAACTATTTGGCTAGAAATTTTTATCTTAAGAAAATTGTTTCTTTTTTTTTTTTTTTTTGGTGTTCTTCTCACATTTTCTTAGAGATTTGAGAAAATTGCCATATTGGGTACGTGTTAATCTGCATGAATTTTGGGAAGGTCGGGCATTTACTTCTCCTTGTTATATGAACAATCCAATTTATGGGTGTGGAATTTCATATATGAACCGCGGAAGCTTGCTTCTTTCGTCATACATTATTGGCACGAGACATTATAATACACTAACATAGATTGTCATGCAAAGTTTACGCTGTCATATGAATTTTGATATGATGGAGAAAGATTTCGTTTCCTCTTCTTGATCGGAGCTAGTTTCTCTTATTATGAACACGAATGAATTTGATTGTAATTTGTAAGCTACAGAAGATGACTTTTCTAAAATATTAAATAAATAAAAACGTGAAAGAAATCCCTACAAGCTCTGCAAAACTGAAATTTAAGCTTTTAGACCACTGTTAAAATGTTACACCTTGCTAGTGCCTTGGTTCTCCAGTATATATTAAAAGTGAAAACGCAAAGAAATGAAGAACGCCTAGAATTGCAGTTTTAACGTCTTTCTAGTTCCATTGCTATGGGATGATGTACTGACAGAGTCTACTCTTCAATTCATCAATCAAATATTTAAATTTGGTGCATTTCTCCATTTGCAATATTTTGGGGAAAGGGATGTTGCACAGGCTTTTATGGCCCATTTATATGAACCGCGTGATATAATTTGAAATCCAGTTTAGAAAATTCTTCTCTTGGAGTTGCTCAATGCCTTTGTCACCGTAATCCCTTGTTTCTAATATTGCAGTTCTCTTGCAGGTGATATACACGGGCAGTACAAAGACTTACTGAGGCTTTTCGAATACGGTGGCTACCCTCCTGCTGCAAACTACCTGTTTCTGGGGGATTATGTAGACAGAGGAAAGCAAAGTTTAGAAACTATATGTCTGCTTTTGGCTTACAAAATAAGATATCCTGACAAAATTCATCTCTTAAGAGGAAACCACGAGGATGCAAAGATAAATAGGATATATGGTTTTTATGATGAATGTAAAAGAAGGTTCAATGTTAGGCTATGGAAGATATTTACGGACTGCTTTAACTGTTTGCCAGTAGCTGCTCTTATTAATGACAAAATACTTTGTATGCACGGGGGCCTCTCTCCAGAATTGCAAAATTTGGATCAGATAAGGGAACTTCCCAGGCCTACTGATGTTCCGGATAATGGTCTCCTATGTGATCTGCTTTGGTCTGATCCTGATTCTAACATAGAGGGCTGGGCAGATAGTGACCGAGGTGTTTCAAGTAATTTTGGTCCTGACGCAGTCACAGAGTTCTTGGATAAAAATAACCTTGATCTCATTTGCCGAGGTCATCAGGTGAACCCCTTTCTTCTTATGAGCAAATTGAACAAAAGTTATAAATTATGTGTGTATCGCTACTGGTCTCATGGGCAGTTTTGTCGTTCTATTTTATTACTAAAATTGAACAAGCTCCACGGGCAGGCTCTTACCCTTCATGCATTGGCTAACTTCTTTAGAAACAACTCAACCACATTGAACCATGATGAATCTAGAACGGTGGGAAAGAAAAATGCCAAATTATAATTTCCTAAAACCATTTATTTTCTACTTAAAAAATTTCCTAGATTACCTTCCGTTAATTATGCTTATCTCAATAATACCCATCGCGGAATTTGTTCACTTCCGAAAAAAGATAATGCTCTCTTTATAATCATTGCAAATTTATCTTATAGGTGGTGGAGGATGGATATGAATTTTTTGCTAAACGAAGATTAGTTACGATATTTTCTGCTCCAAACTATGGTGGGGAGTTCGATAATGCTGGCGCATTGTTGAGAGTTGATGAATCTCTTGTATGTTCCTTCCGGATAATGAAACCGATTGGTAAAGGATCAGGATCTGGTTCATCAAAGTTGAATCTTACGAAGGTATACTATCAATAAGAGACTGTAGCATGATTTTGAATGTTTGTCTATGACTCCATGTCGGGGTCTCATACATCTTTTTTTTTTTTTTTGACAGCCGCCCAAACTTGGGACCGTCTAGTCATGTGGCATCGATTTTCGGTTCAAATAGGAATGTAGTGAACTCAACTTGTATAGAGTCGAATATCTCCAGGTAGATGAGTCTGGCAAAGGGAGCCTTCCAACTTTATAAGTTGAAGATGATTTAATGGCTCTAAAACTATATTGTAAACTGAATTCCCCAGGCATTCTTCTATTTGCAGGAGCTATAATACAACATACACCATTTGGTCACACTTTTGTTTGGAAAATTAAAGTGTAATTTGTAGAGCAAACAGAGATTTCCATGTTTTCAAACGAATAGACTTTCATGCCATTTGCCTTATTGATTGCACAGGAGAAAGAAATCTTCTTGATAAAATATTGTGGCTTTTCCGTGTTACCGTTTCCCCAATGACGTACCTCTTTCCTGAACCATATTTCGAATGTATCCCATTTTCCATATTGAAATTCTCGTACGACAAAAATATCGTGATTGGAATCTTAGCAATGTCGCTACGTCGTCGTTTTCTACCTAAAATATTTTGAAGAAAAACATACGTTTTAATTTATGTACAATCTGGCGTTTGGCAGAATGGTGCAATACTCTTTCTTTTTTCTTTTTCTATATTGGACATTCACTCTGGCGGTAATTCTCATTACTTGATCTTAAACTAGATTTTATATATTAGTAGTTTGGATCTTTAACGAACCAATGTATAGAAGATTTTCTACTTCCAACATCACTTCATTTTATTTTCTATAATTTAACGAAGAAAAAGGACAGAAGGGAAATTAATTCCGCACATTCTCTTCAATTTGGTCATTATTATATGGACAAGACGGAGAAATTTGTTTAAACCCCAAAAATTTAAAATGACGCCAGACAGTTGTTGTTGTTGGTTTTGCAAAGATAACAACTGTAATCACAAATCCTAGAATATATTTGTGGATTTGGGTATTGATGGGCCTCTCATTAGTAAGCAATATTGCACCGGGAGTAAGAAGAATGTGAGTAGGCCGAACCTAAGCCAGCCAAAGATATAAGCATACTACAGAAAGAGACAAGGGATAGAAAAAGAGAAGGATGTGGTAACGAATTGGGCATGGGAGAAAATGGAAGCATATAACCCGGAGGCGTGAGGTTAAAAACATGAGGAGAATTTTAGGGAAACCTTGGAGAGACTTATCTTTGGAAAGTCAAGCTAGATCACTATTATCTCTTTTCTTCTATTTCTTTTCATTTTGTTATGTATAGTTCTGCATTGTCTCATAATGATATACTAATAACTAATTCTTTGGATTGTTGAATGTTCACAGTAATACTCTCTTCATCTTTCTTTTTTTTGACTCTGTAAACTATCTCAATCGCTCTTTGAATAACTATAGCATAGAAGGTCCTGTCATTTTGATATCAGAGTGATAAGATCAGGAGAAATGGTGAATACCAGAATAGAAGAAAAAATAGACAGCATTGAACATGACGTGATAACAGTAAAAGACAATATCAATCACTTGAAAGAGTGGGTGATGGATATTAAGGATGTAGTAGGCCGCATAGATAGGCGAGTTGAGGAAGATGGAGGAAACAATCAATTCTCACACTCAAAAACCAATAATGGAGGATGGATAGCGAGAGGTGAAAGGCACAGTAGTAAAAAAGAATTCAGCAAATTTCAGAAGTTAGAGTTACCAATGTCCATGGAGGAGGAACCAATTGGATGATTATTCCAGGTGAAGCGATATTTCTCATCAATAGAATTCTAAAAGAGAAGCTGGAGGAAAGAGCATTGAATTGGTTTCAGTGGCTGGAAGCAAGAAGCCCAGTGCAGAGCTAGAAGGAGTTCAAGAGGGAACTCACGAGGCGATTCCACCATTCTCAACAGGACAACGAGTACGAGATAGTAATGGCACTACGACAAGATCGCACGATGAAGGAGTACAAAGAGCAGTTCAAACTCCTATCTGCTCCATTAAAGGAAGCACCGAAAGAGATGTTGATTTCCAAAATGGGCTTAAGGAAGACATACAGACTAAGCTGAGGATGTCCAAAGCCCACACCCTAGTAGAAGTAATGGATATGGCCCAAAAGATTGAGGAAAGGAACGAGATATTGGAGAAACGTGATGAGTGAATTTTATACTCATAAATTAAATATTTTCATTTTATCTTTTTGCCATAATTAAGCATAAATCTCCCTTACTTGTCTTTAGTTTTGTGTATTTCTTACAGATGGAGAGAAGAGTATAAAATGGACTTAATTGGAGGAATAAGAGTTAAATTGTGGTTATTTGGAAATGATGTCTATAAATCAAGCATATAAAACAAATTCATTAAGAATGGCTGAGTAAGGAGTATTATCATATTGACTCGTGAGACGCATCCTAATGGATATATGCACAAAGTTATTCTTGATTTATAATCACATTTCCAAAAGAACTAAAACATAAAGATTCAAGGCAAAACACCTAATGTTGAGAATATATTTGTTGTTGGCAGTCCAACCCAACTTTGCTACAGTACTTGGGTTATATCTCCAAACATACATATCCAATATGTATGTAATTCGGTAGGTGGATAACTGACACAATTGGGTACAACTTTCATGTTCAAGTGGTCAGAAAATTCAGACATTAAAAGGGCCAAAAGTGGGCTAGAAAAGAATTTGACTACTGTTGTAGTCCAGCCCGACTTTGCTATAGTATTTTGACCATAAATCACAAATTACGTATCCAATTTGTTCACAATTTGTCTTGACGGAAAGCTAATGAAATTTTTTACAACTTTCGTGTTGATGGAGTCAGAAAATTCGGTAGATTTCAAAAAGATATTCAAGGATCAATTTCGGTGCACATAATTGAATCCAAATTGTCAACTTTGTACAACTTTCTTACCTAACAATTTTGACAATTACCACACCTATCACACCTAATTGTATCTATAAATAGAGGGTCTGAGAGGTGAATTAAAGAGCTTTTGAGAGAGTTTGGAAAAGCTTTGTTGAAATTTTACGTACTTGTAATGTTATTCTCTCTTTAGACATTTGTATTTTTCATTTTCTTTCATAATATTATCATATGTCTTCATCTTTCATTTTACCTTCTTGCCTTAATTATGGAGAACTAATCTCCTAATGCTAAGGTGAAAGGGTGAAACTCTTGGTATGAAAATAATAATTTATTTAACTCTTGATTTTAATGTTCATATTTGATGTTGTATTTACCTCCTCATTTTTTTATGTTATGTTTTACTGGCTGGCTGAGCCACCTATTTCTTCTTCTTGTTTAATGGCTAGCTTTGCCGTCTACTTCTTATTTTTATTGTTCATGGTTGGTTTTGCCAACTAATCTTGTAAAATGTGAATTTTGATATATTGTAGACAATCTTTAACACAATAAATGCTTGAATCAATCTTGATTTATTGTAGACAATATAATGGTTTGCACAATTTATGCTTGAATCCATTTACAAGTTATCTTTTACATCTTTGTATTTTTAATCATGTAAAGTGTGAACCTTGATACATTGTAGACAATTTTTGGCACAATAAATACTTGAATTAATCTTGATTTATTGTAGACAATATGATGATTGGTACAATGTACGCTTAAATCCATTTTACAAGAGCGTTTTTATATTTTAGTAATACAATAAAAAAGAAGTAAATATAATTCATGTATAAACAAAGATGAGTTTAAATTAACATATCTTCCGATTGGAAACTTATTCATGTAAGGATTCTAATTAAGTAATAAAAGAGTTAAATTTATCTTTATTTGAAATACCAAGAATGGATCCCCTAACTTTAACATGTTTCTTTACTTTGAATACATCTCCATTTAATTTTAGTATATTAGTTCTTTGCATATTTTGTTCAATATTCCTCTCACAAAATAAAACATTGGGAACTAGGTTAGAAGTATTTATTTCGGATCTAAATTAGAATTTAGATTCATGCACTTGCGAGTTTTAATTAAAACAAGTTTTTGACGTCGTTGCCGGGAATTGCGACAGAAAGGCTATTTAGATCCAGGTAAGTATATTTCTTCCACTAGTTATAATTTAGAAAATTTATTTTTATTCTGTATAGAAATTTTTTTTTTTAGAATTATTCCTAAAAAATTGGTGTAGTAAGTTGGGTGTATAAAATTGGTTGATTATGTCAATAAGGCTAAATGCGCCTAAGGAGTGTGGGTTTTAAGAGAAACTATTGTGATTCCTCCATATTTTCCTGGGAGTCTATTGATTAAATACTATCCATTATTACTAACACTTTGAAAAAAAAAAAGTTTGTATAATTTTGTGATTTTTTTTTCTTTTTGTGGTATTTGTATTTTGTTGTCATTGTGTAGTTAGATTCTTTTTCATAATTAAGAAGCAATTTTTTCAGTTTATGCGTGCTTGAAAACGTGATAAAGATAAGCGATTGGTTAGGAAAAATTTAGGATCAACCATTGATTATACAATAGAGACATTAGATTCTACTGGATCACCATTAAAAATAGAAGAATAAGTTGTGCATAATAAAACTCTTATGGAGTACTTCTCACCTGTCATAGCTAATACTTCATCTTGCATCATAGCCAATACTCTATCTTGTATAGTTTTGCCACAAACTAATGCAACTCATTTTGAAATCAAACCATCCATACTCCAACTTTTACTATTATTTTATGGTTTGGAAAGAGAAGATCCATATATGCACATTAAAGAGTTTTTTGAAATCTGCTCGACATTTCGCTTCTAAAATTTCAATGATGAGTCAATCAAACTTAGAATGTTTCCATTTTCATTGAAAGATAAAGCTAAATCTTGGTTGAACTGCCTTCCTATAGGAACTATTACTAGTTGGAATCAATTGATAAATAAGTTTCTGACAAAAAAATTTCCTATGTCTAAAACTGATGCCCTTAGAAGAGAAATTTCTAATTTTTGTCAAAAAGAGGGTGAACAATTTTTTGAATGTTGGGAAAGATTTAATGATCTTCTTTTGAAATGTCCTCATTATGGTTTTGAAATTTAGAGATTGGTGAAATATTTCTATGATGGTTTAACTTCATCGAACCGTCAAATGATTCAAAGCATGCATGGTGAGATATTTTTACAATTGAATGAGGGGGAAGTTTGGGAATCCTTAGGATCTTTATCTAAAAATTCTCAACATTAGAACTGTATAGATCCCAGGGATAAGAAGTCTCAAATACAAAAAATGGGAGGAATTTATGAAGTGAGTGATAACACAGATGTGAGAATTGCCTTAGCTAGCCTGACTAGAAAGGTAGAAGCTTTAATTTTAAGCCACACTCTGAACCCTTCTACTAATACTAGGATAGAGGCATGTGTCTTGTGTTCTAGTACATCTTACATTGCACAATTTTTTCCATCCATACCAGCTTATTAAGAAGCATTTTCTGAGCAAGCTAATTCTCTTCAATCTTATGGAAAGTCGTTAGACAACACATTTACACCCACATATAATCCAAATTGGAGGAATCATCCAAATTTTTTATGGAGACAAAATTAGCCTCCAATGAATCAAGGTGGATAACAATTTGCCTCTCCCAATTCATACCCTCAAGTTCCTCAACATGCTCCTCCTTTCGGGGTACCACAACAAAGAAAACATTCTTTGAAGGATACCTTGCAACAGTTCATGCAATCAACTCAACAAGTCTTGCAATCTCATACTTAAACTATTTCAAAATTTGAAACACAATTAAGTCAAATAGCCAATGCTGTAGGAGAGAGAGAAAAAGAGAAATTCCCCAGTCAACTTATTCCTAATCCTAAGGGTCAATTTGAAATAGGATCATCAGCAAATCCTAAGGAAGAAGTAAAGTATGCGACAACCCTTAGATCTGGAAAAGTCATTGATAATCAAGTTCACATGCCAGAAAATGAGGAACAGAGTCAACATGAATCCCAAACGAATGACTCAAGTAAAAAGAAAAGTGAACAGATTCCTTGTGCCCCCAAAACTCCTTTCCCTCAAAGACTTGTGGCAAATAAGAAAGGTACTCAGTATAGTGACATTTTAGAGGTGTTTAAGCAAGTAAGCATTAACATCCATTTTCTTGACTCTATCAAATAAGTACATGTTTACTCAAAATTCCTAAAAGACCTTTGCACGGTGAAAAGGAAAACTAATGTTCCAAAAAAGGCATTCTTAATTGAACAAGTAAACTCTATAATTCAACAAAAAACTCTTATCAAGTACAAAGATCCTGGTTGTCCTACAATTTCTTGTGTGATAGGTGACCATGTGATTAACCGAGCCTTACTTGATTTAAAAGTAAGTATGAATCTGCTGTCTTATTCTGTGTATGAAAAACTTGGATTAGGAAAACTGAAACCTACACCAGTGACCCTTCAGTTAGCTGATAGGTCCACAAAAATTCCTATGTGCTCATTAATGTTGATAAATTATACTTTTCAGTAGATTTTATTGTTCTTGACACTGAACCTGTTGAGAATACAGAGACAAAAATTTCAGTCATTTTGGGTAAACCATTTCTAGCAACATCCAATATAATCATTAATTGTCGAAATAGAATTTTGAATTTATTTTTTGAAAATATGACTGTGGAACTAAATGTTTTTAATGTCTCTTATCAACCTATGGACATGAATGATTTATGTGAGGTCAACCTGATTGAAAGTGCCATTTATGATTCATTTTTAGACTCCTTTAGTAATGATCATCTAGAAAAATATTTTACTCCTTTCAATAAGGATAAAGATGAGGATTATCTGGTTAGTGAAGTAGACTCTTTATTAGAGATAACTCCACTAATGGATACTGATAAATGGAAAGCCAGAAAAGAAATAGTTTCACCTTCTGAATCAGTTCCACTGCCATCTGTTGTTCATGCTATTTACCCACATGGTGCAGTAAACATTGAAAATCCTGAGGACGGTAATGTGTTTAAAGTAAATGGTCAAAGATTGAAAGCACTTTTGGAATTACATAACCCGGAGATAGAGGAGACACTTTTGCGTGATCCTGTCTACTAGGATTGATTTGCTTCTGTTGTTAAAGGCTGTCATGCACGCTATCTAGGTAAGGGCTTTCTTTATTTAACTTGCATTAATTGATTTCTTCAGTGTTATTTTCTTGTGAATTTCTATTGTTTTCCTGCTTTTGTTGCTTTTTCTCTTTCTAAAAAAAAATTCTTCTTGAGTCAATAATGAAGGACATTTTCGCACAATTGAAAAATCATTTTCCTTCTCTTCCACCTAATACATTGACAAAAATTTACAAAGCACAGGTTGCAAGATTAAGGGTGTTGATGAACATGAGGATGCCTACTGATATTCGTTGGATAATTGAAGTTAAGGTACGATTATCAAGTGAGTCTGCAAATGATTTCATCTCTTACATGCCTGGTTTAGGAAAAACCAATTTTGCTAAAAAGTGCAGAGCTAAACGAATGGGTATTTGTCACAAATGTGGACGTGAAATTTGCAACAAACGTTGTCGTTCTTTGGGTTGGGCGTCTGTAAATCGAGAAGATAAAATTAAGTTCATTAAGGATGGTTTGAATAAAGAGTCATTGGATGATGATTTTCATCCAACGTCTCTTGAGACACATTCTAGTGGATCTGTGCATATTGGTATTGTCGGTTTATGGCCTCATTTCAAAAAAGAACATAAACGGTACAGTCTTGAAAATCTGACGTTAAAAGACCATGTTTGCCAATTTATAAGAAAATTGGATGGGAAGCATATCATCGACCCATAGAGAGCGTTTAAGCCATTATTGGACTTAAAATCAGAGGAAGATGTGAGTCACAATCACAACTACTATACATATGCATGTGTGCCGTCATTTTTGAATTTTTCACTTTTAATTTAGCTGACATTTACCGGCATACTCCTATAGCTATTGAAATTATGTTATCGACCTATTCACATAGTTATTACAAGCATGCCCTTATCTGAGTCTTATAAATGCACACATCATTATCTTCATCTTCATACTCAAAGTTAAGGTGAGTGCAGATATAGAAGGAACCGCAGTTCGTCACTTTCGAAATATTTGTCTTTTGTGGTTCCAGTCTTGAAAAAAATGGAGCGTATGTAAAAGCAACACAAACTTTGGGTATGGTACTAGCCAAAAGAAAAATTCATTTAATTTATGGTGGAGGTTGTCGAGGGTTAATGGGGAGTGTGTCTGGATCTGCATATCTAAGAGGATACTAAGTTCTAGGTATTATTCCTACTACTCTAACTGCATCAAACATTGTAAGAAAAATAATTGGGAAAGAATGTAGGGCATCCTCCATACATGAACGAATTGCTAAAATGATGTGTAACGCTAACGCCTTCATTGCCTTACCCGGTGGTTTTGGTACTCTAGAGAAAATTTTTCAAGTCGTCTCTTAGGCACAACTGAACATGCACCATAAACCCATAGGTTTGTTGAATGTTAACAATTTCTTTGATGGTTTGTTATATTTTCTTAATCATGTTGTAGAACAAAAGTTTATCTCACACTCAGCACGTCAGATTCTCATCTCGGCCTCAAATGCTTACAAGCTAATTGATGCATTACAAGCATTTGTTCATGTACCTGATCCAATTATAACTCAAATAGATTGGACAACAAAAAACCGCAGAAAGCGCAAACTGGACTTAGATCTTCATTTGTAACACCTTTTACTTGCTTGAATAAATTTTTATTTTTATTTTTGTTTAGTTTGCTGTAGGTTCATCTTTTCTTAGATCTCCTTTAAGGTAATATCTCTTTTAATCTTTATTTTTTATTTTGTGTTTCTTCATCTTTCAAAAAAATAAATAAAAAATTGAGTGATGTTTTGAGATTAGGCAAAGCTAGCATCAATGATGAAAATAGTTTAAAATAATTGTAACCTTTGAAAAATTGATGAGTTCTGAGTGTTATGTGTGAACTTGAACTCTAATGTAACTTATATTTTATTTGAGAATCCTAACATTTTGTACACTTAATCTTTTACATTTGACTAATTGTTTATTCATAAAAGATTTATGTGATTCAGATATGTTAATTAATCTCGTAAGAGTCTAGAACTTATTTAATTGTCACTTGAGGCGAAATTCTAGACTACTCTCCATTTAAGAAATGAATTAGACATTGTTGAAATCGCTTGAACCTTTCAAACCAACCTATACATGATGTTATCTCTAGCAACCTATTTTGAGCCTATATTCATCCTTTCTTGAACACCTATATTATTATCTAACCTTTAAATATAAATATTTCCAACTCTTACTTTTCACTCACAGGAATAATCATTTGAAAAGCTATAGTTCAGGGGTGGATCGTAGAAATTTAAAAAAAAAAAGAGAAAAAGAAAGTTAATACTCCCTAAATAAATAAGTTTGGGGGTGTTTATATTCAAAAAAAAATATTATGAGCAAATAATTGTAACCTTTGAAAAATTGATGAGTTCTGAGTGTTATGTGTGAACTTGAACTCTAATGTAACTTATATTTTATTTGAGAATCCTAATATTTTGTACACTTAATCTTTTACATTTGACTAATTGTTTATTCATAAAAGATTTATGTGATTCAGATATGTTAATTAATCTCGTAAGAGTCTAGAACTTATTTGATTGTCACTTGAGGCGAAATTCTAGACTACTCTCCATTTAAGAAATGAATTAGACATTGTTGAAATCGCTTGAACCTTTCAAACCAACCTATACATGATGTTATCTCTAGCAACCTATTTTGAGCCTATATTCATCCTTTCTTGAACACCTATATTATTATCTAACCTTTAAATATAAATATTTCCAACTCTTACCTTTCACTCACAGGAATAATCATTTGAAAAGCTATAGTTCAGGGGTGGATCGTAGAAGTTTTAAAAAAAAAGAGAAAAAGAAAGTTAATACTCCCTAAATAAATAAGTTTGGGGGTGTTTATATTCAAAAAAAAATATTATGAGCAAATAAATGTAAGGATGATGAAAAGGTTGGAAATAGAAGTCACAGTATAATATCAAAAGTATTTGGGAGGCTTTAAATGATCATGTACGTTGAAGAGTGAATTGAGCTTTCATTCATATCATTTTATCCACCTTTAACATATGCCATACATTACAAGCCTAATGAAAATCCTAATGATCTTAAATGTTATGATTAGTTTACATTAGTGGAGAGTGACATGAAAAATAAGCTTATAGAGTCTCAAATGCATATATCTAGAGATCTGTTTTAAATATTTGATTATATAAATATATTTAAATACAAAAAGTCTAATGTCATAAAACTACTACACACACACACACTTGGGATTCAAGAGTAAACCATATGTTTCATTTGAATAAAAGTTCTACATAACCTTGAGATTCTGATATTTTCCTTGATTGCACATTTTAGATCCTTGAGAAATGCTTAGTAAGTCAAAAACAACTCATCACTCACTCATAATTTGAATTTTGAAGTTTATGTGTTTGCTTGAGGACTAGCAAAAGATTAAGTTTGAGGGTATTTGATGAGTGAGTTTTATACTCATAAATTAAATATTTTCATCTTATCTTTTTGCTATAATTAAGCATAAATCTCCCTTACTTGTCTTTAGTTTTGTGTATTTCTTACAGATGGAGATAAGAGTATAAAATGGACTTAATTGGAGGAATCAGAGCTAAATTGTGATTTTTTGGGAATGATGTCTATAAATCAAACATATAAAACAAATTCATTAAGGATGGCTGAGTAAGGAGCATTATCATATTGACTCTTGAAACGCATCCTAATGGATATATGCACAAAGTTATTCTTGATTTATGATCATATTTCCAAAAGAACTAAAACATAAAGATTCAAGGCAAAACACCTAATGTTGAGAATATGTTTGCTGTTGGCAGTTTAGCCCAACCTTGCTGCAGTACTTGGGTCATATCTCCAAAAATACATATCCAATATGTATACAATTTGATAGATGGGTAGTTGACACAATTTGGTACAACTTTTATGTTCAAGTGGTTAGAAAATTCAGACATTAAAATGGCCAAAAGTGAGCTAGAAGAGAATCTGACTACTGCTGCAGTCCATCCCGACTTTGCTCTAATATTTTGACCATAAGTCACAAATTACGTATCCAATTTGTCCACAATTTGTCTTGACGGAAAGCTAATGAAATTTTCTACAATTTTCGTGTTGATGGAGTCAGCAAATTCAGCGGATTTCAAGAAGATATTCAAGGATTAATTTCGGTGCATATAATGTAATCCAAATTATCAACTTTGTACAACTTCCTACCTAATAATTTTGACAATTACCACACCTAATTGTATCTATAAATAGAGGGCTTGTGAGGTGAGTTAAAGAGCTTTTGACAGAGTTTGGGAAATCTTTGTTGGAATTCTATGTACTTGTAATGTTATTCTCTCTTTATACATTTTGTATTTTTTATTTTCTTTTATAATATTATCATATGTTTTCATCTTTCATTTTACCTTCTTGCCTTAATTATAGAAAACTAATCTTCTAATGCTAAGGTGAAATGGTGAAACTCTTGTTATGAAAATAATAATTCATTTAACTCTTGATTTTAATGTTTATATTTGATGTTGTATTTACCTCCTTCTTTTTTATGTTATGTTTTACTGGCTGGCTGAACCACCTATTTCTTCTTCTTGTTTAATGGCTAGCTTTGCCGTCTACTTCTTATTTTTATTGTTCATGGTTTATTTTGCCACCTAATCTTGTAAAATGTGAATTTTGATATATTGTAGACAATCTTTGGTACAATAAATGTTTGAATCAATCTTGATTTATTATAAACAATATAATGATTGGCACAGTTTATGCTTGAATTCATTTACAAGTTATCTTTTGCATCTTTGTATTTTTAATCATGTAAAGTGTGAACCTTGATACATTGTAAACAATTTTTGGCACAATAAATACTTGAATTAATCTTGATTTATTGTAGACAATATGATGATTGACACAATGTACGCTTAAATCCATTTTACAAGAGTGTTTTTATATATTAGTAATACAATAAAAAGGAGGTAAATATAATTCATGTATAAACAAAAATGGGTTTAAATTAACATATCTTCCTATTAGAAACTTATTCATGTAAGGATTCTAATTAAATAATAAAATAGTTAAATTTATCTTTATTTGAAATACTAAGAATAGATCCCCTAACCTTAGCATGCTTCTTTACTTTGAATACATCTTCATTTAATTTCAGTATATTAGTTCTTTGCATATTTTATTCAATATTTCTCTCACAAAACAAGACATTGGGAACTAGGTTAGAAGTATTTAATTCGGATCTAAATTAGAATTTTCTCTCAATTGACAATCTCTGTGGGATCGACCTTGCATACCACTAAATTTATACTCCAATAGATTCGTGCACTTGCGAATTTTAAGTAAAACAACAACAAAACGCAGGGAAGACATGAGTAGAAAGACTTCCAGACCCATGCAATCTTACAAATGGGCAACCAGCTATCCTTGGCCTAACCCAAGCAGAGCCTTAAGGATGCCTGACCTGAGCAAGTGGTCCCATTTGCACTCCAAAACATGCCAAACCTAAAGAGAAACAAGGATCATCAACCTCAATAACCATTAGCCGAGGAAGATTCAAAAGGATAAGCAAAGAAGAATATAATAAACGGAGAGAACAGAGATTATGCTTCAGATGCGATGAGAAATTCGAACCCAACCACCGATGCATAAATAAGCAACTCAGTGTCATGATCCTCTCGGCTACTATGGATGAAGATGAAGAAGTGATATCAATCGAACCGGATAGTGAAGCATTAGAAAAGGACCCAAAAACAGCTGATCTGATGGCACTATTACTAAATTCCATCGTGGGCATAACGGGAGGTAAAACAATGAAGTTAAAAGGGAGATTACGTGACAAGGAAATCCTAGTGATGATCGACAATGGAGTTTCGCATAAATTCATCTCTTCCAGTTTGGCAGAGTTTTTATCATTATCGGTATATCTAACCAGCCATTATGAGGTGACAGTAGGGGATGGCCACTAAGTACGAGGGCAAGAGGTATGCCAGAATCTGGAGATAGAGATGCAAAACATTTAGGTCTAACGAGATTTCTACCTCTTCGACTTAGGAGGAGCTGACATCATACTTAGAGTGGAATGGCTAGAATCCCTAGAAAAAGTAAGAGTTAATTGGAAAATGTTGACCATAAGCTTCAAGATGGGAAAGGAGATAGTATGCTTGAAGGGCAACGCAACCCTATCTAGAGCTTTGACGTCCCTGAAAACGATGATGCGATCCATCAAGAAGGGTGAGGAAGGTTTCTTTATCGAACTAAGAGAGAAAGAGACCCAGGAACACGGAGAACAGCTGTCGGATAGAGCCATTCAACAGCTGCTTACGGAATACTCGTCTGTAAGTGGCCCTCTGGAAGGGTTGCCACCTTCCCGATCTTGCGACCACGCCATTCTAATCAAGGAAGGGGAACAACCCCCTAACATTCAACTCAATATATATCTGCATTTCCAAAAGGCTGAGATTGAGCATTTGATCAAATAAATGTTAGCATCTAAAATCATTCGCCCAAACAGTAGCCCATATTTAAGTCCTATATTGTTGGTATATAAAAAAGATAATAGCTGGAGATTATGTGTCGATTATCGAGCCTTGGATAAAATACTACACCGGATAAGTTTCCAATTCCCATGATCGATGAGCTCTTGGATGAATTGGGGGCTGCCAATATCATCTCTAAACTGAATTTAAAGTCAAGATACCGCCAAATCCGCATCAAGGCAAAGGATGAAGTCAAGACAGCTTTTCACACCCAATAAAGGACATTATGAATTTATGGTCATGTCCTTCGAACTGACTAATTCCCTTTCTACTTTTTAATTTTTGATGAACAATATCTTCAAAGAGTATCTGAGAAAATTTGTATTAGCGTTCTTTGGTGATATTCTCGTCTACAGCTCTGATATGTCAACCCATCTACTTCATTTATAGCTCATCTTGGAAGTTCTCCAAAGAAACCAGTTGGTAATAAACATTAAAAAATGTGTGTTCGAAAAAGATAAGTTAGAATACCTAGGCCACCTCATTTCCGCGACTAGAGTGCAGGCTAATCTCGGTAAGATTCAAAATATGATCAAGTGGCCAGTGCCTAAGCATCTAAAGGCCTTAAGAGGATTCTTGGGGCTTACGGGGTACTACTGTAAGTTTGTGAAGGATTACAGCAAGATAGTAGCCCCTCTAATGACACTACTCAAGAAGGATGCATTTCATTGGAGCAAAACAACTCAAGTAGCATTTAAAGAACTCCAGAAGGCTATGACTATAGTTTCAGTATTGGCGATGCCAGACTTCAACCAGTTATTCGAGTTTGAGACAGACGCGTCAGGGGTAAGAATTGGAGATGTGTTAATATAAAATAAGAGGCCAATTGCCTACTTCAGTCAGGTACTATCCAACCAAGCTCGACAATATTCAGTATATGAAAAGGAACTCATGACAATAGTGTTAGCAATAAAGAAATGGCGCCACTATCTTATGGGCCACAAATTTTTGATATGCACCAACCAAAAGGCCCTAAAATTCTTGTTGGAACAGAGAATACTGGAACTTGACCAGCAAAAATGGGTGTCCAATCTGATGGGATACCGGTTCGAAATTTACTACAAGCAGGGAGTAGAAAATAAGGTAGCTGATGCTCTCTCCAAGAGAGGTGAAACTCTTGAGCTGCAAGCTTTTTTGTTATGGTAGTTGGACGAGATGAAAGACTAGGATAAGGAGATATAAAGGGATGGCAAGTTGGCAGAGATCAAAAAGTAGATAATTAAAGGGGAGCAAACACCTGAAGAGTACAACATCTAAAATGGAAGTTTGCTCTTCCATGGTCGATTAGTGATCCCCAGAAGTTCACTCAAAACACAGAAGCTAATCAAAGAGTTCCACTCCTCACCACTAGGATGCCATTCAGGTTATCTGTGAACATATAAGAAGCTGATTGAGAATGTCTATTGGGAAGGGATGAAAAAAGATGTTAAGGAGTATGTGGCTCAATGTGAAATCTGCCATAGAAATAAATATCAAGACCTCAGCCTAGCTGGATTAATCCAACCCTTATCCATTCCCAACAAGTATAGGAGGACATTAGCATAGATTTCATCATACAGTTTCTCAAATCTCAAGGGTTTGACACAATTATGATGGTAGTTGACAGATTAAGTAAGTACGCCAACTTTATACCTCTCTCACATCCATATTCAGCCAAGGAGGTGGCTTAGGAGTTTACAAAAGGTATAATAAGACTGCATGGCTTCCCAAGGTCTATAGTTTCAAACCGTGATGGGCTTTTCATAACTCAATTCTGGAATGAGATATTTAAACAGTCAGTGACGACTTTAAGCTATAGCTTAGGATACCATCATGAGACCGATAGGCAAACAAAGGTGGTAAACATAACTCTTGAGACATATCTTCAATGCATGGTGGGTGACAAACTTAAATAGTGGAGTAAATGGTTAACCTGGGCGGAATACTGATATAACACCACTTTTTATGGGTCAATGGGCATGACTCCCTTCAGGGCTCTCTATTGAAGGGACCCGCCTACCTTGTTTCGAATGGAAGACTGTGTCTCACTAGTGAAAGAAGTGAACCACCTGATTAAAACTCAACCAGATTTTACAGGAGCTGAAAACTCATATGGAAATAACACAAGAGAAGATAACAAACAAAGCCAACCAGCACAAAAGAGAAATTCAATTTGACAGTTGAGATTGAGTCTATTTGAAAATAAAACCATATAAATTGCGAGCTCTATCCAAGAGAACTAATGAAAAACTTAGTCCTAAATTTTATGGACCTTACAGAATTACTGATAAGTATGGAAAGGTGGCCTACAGACTGGAATTGCTCCTTGCCTCACGCATACATCTAGTGTTTCACATATCTCAGCTCAAGAAGAGTTTCCCATCCACAACTTCTGTCCAGCAACTACTCCTATTTCTATTAGATGAACTGGAATTACAAGTGCAACCTGAAGCAGTCTTAAACTACTTCAAAACCCGTAAGCTCATAAATGGAGAAATCAAGGTACCGATCAAATGGGTCGAATTACCATAATTCGAAAATACCTGGGAGAGCTATGACATCATTGACAAACAATTTTTTTATTTTCACCTTGAGGACAAGGTATAACTTGTTGGGGAAGGTAATAATGGACCTCCCATTAGTAAACAATATGCTAGGAGGAGTAAGAAGACTGTGAGTAGGCCGAACCCAAGCCAACCAGAGATGAAAATATACTACAGAAAGAGACAAGGGATAGAAAAGAAAAAAGAGAAAGAAGATATAACTGAATTGGGCATGAGAAAAAATGGAAGCATATAACCCGGAGGCATGAAGTTAAAAGCATGAGGAGAATTTTACAAGAACTTTGAGAGAGATTTGACCTCTTGAAAATCAGACTAGATCACTGCTATCTCTTTTCTGCTATTTCTTTTCATTTTGTTATGCATTGTTTTGCATTGTCTCATAAGGATATACTGATAACCAATTCTCTGGACTGTTGAATATCCACAGTAATACTACCTTTATCTTTTTTCTTGTGACTCTGTGAACTATCTCAATTGCTCTTTGAATTGCTATAGCATAGAAGGTCCTATCAGGTATCAAGTGAGTTATTCCAGTTTTCTTCAATGGTTACGTAGCTGGGACATTGAGAGATTTGCTCAAGTTAGGAGGAGACGGAAGAGGTGGTCAATTGCGCATTTGCGCCTTTTACAGATCAGACTAACGTCAACATTTTAAAAGGGGCCCCTGTAATTTTCTAAACCAAATTGAAGACAGCAGAAACTATGCCAAAATTGTCATCAAATCAACTTTCAATTTTTTCTTTTCATTTATTTTAAATTAAAAAAGATCTTCTATAAAGAAAATTGTCTTTTTAACAAACAGAAAGAATGGAGAGAAGAAAGAGGTGAAATATAGAGCGTGTATTAATCTTAATTATTATAACAAAAGAGTCAAGATTCACCTACAAATTAGCATAAATATGTTCACAACACATACAAGGAAAGACTCCTCTTACATTTCTTTTTCTATTTTCATGAAAACTAGGCCGCTGCTCCATCATCTTGCCTTCAGTTTTCTTGCAGTTCGTTTTATAGCTGCTAGTTTCTGGCGTTGGCTATGGCTCTTCCTTTTGCTGCATGATCAGCATATAGATGTGAATAGAAAATAGGTACCGTTCCAAGAATAAAGATAAAGGAATAATCTCTTCATGAATGGGCAATACATACAAATTAATGAAAGTAAAATATATAAAACTCAGATTCTGTCATAATATACAATTTGGTACCATGTCAGGGGCGGAGAGGGGGATATTGGTTCCTTCAAATAGAAGTGCAAAGTAAAAAAAAATAACCAGAAAGATAAAATGGGATTGAAACAACAAAATTAAAAGAATAACCCCAAATAAACCACAGTCATACAAATTTTTGTATTTAAGTGTTAAGGCATACAAATATGTAAGGCTACTCATTTACAGGAAGCAAAAAAGACTGTATTCTAACCTTATAAACACCAATCCTGCTGTTAGAACCATCCCTCCGATAGCCCAAGAAATTCTTTCACTGAAAGGCATTTTCCTCACCCACTGTGGGAAATCTTCAAACATTCTCAACCTGTCACCTCTCCGGGTCAAATCAAACTTTGATGCCTTCCATGAATCAGCAACTGAACCTAGACTGGCTATATCACCATAGCAAGATGTTTCTTGCAGGCTAATATATACATTATCAGATGGTTTCACTCGAAAACCTGCAGCAAGACAAAGATCTGTACCATTGGAGACCCATTCAGCAGCCCTACCACATACAAAGTCATTTACTCCACAAGGTGCTACAATCTGGGAGGTCAAATCAATCCAAAATGGATTTTGTCAAGCTTTTATAAGGAGACAAGTTTAAAATTACTTAAGGAAGGTGACTTAAACCCTTAAACAATACCGGAACCCCCTGTTAACAATTATTAGCAATAAATCAATCCTGATGTCCAATGAAGCACAACCTCCTCTTCAAATAAATACCCCAAAAGAGAAATGTAGATCAAATTACTGCACCAGAGATAACTCGATTTATGGAAAACCCAGATAACCTCTTTTCTTTTGCCAGCATGTAAAGGATTCAAACTTATTTCCATGATCTTGTGACAAAATTAACCAGATGGAAGGTAAGATAGTCACCCATATACCTGTGTTTTTACATCCATAGAGAAGTAAGCATTTGAGCAGGCCTCATAAAGTCTGTCGCAGAAAGATGCACAAATAAGAGGAGGTCCGGGCTGAATACCAACATTTGGGTCACATATGGAACACTCCAATAGTTCCCATAAGTGCAAGCACTCCTGGCTGGCTTCTCCAGTAGATGCAAGCTTCCTTACAGCAAGCAGAGCAGGATGGGTCTGGGTTATGTCACAGCA
This sequence comes from Gleditsia sinensis, assembly GCA_037074535.1. NCBI lineage: Eukaryota > Viridiplantae > Streptophyta > Magnoliopsida > Fabales > Fabaceae > Gleditsia > Gleditsia sinensis. The sequence goes on from CM073464.1 coordinate 83,398,996, forward strand.
AGTCTTTTTGCGAAATATCCTGCAAAGGGTCAAATCTTTAGGCCCTTTTTTGGGAGGCTTCCCCTCTGATGCAAAGGGAGGAAAGCGACCACCTTGAGAAACACATACACCATTGGGATTACCTGTGAAGGAAGAGATTGTTAAAATGTATGCTTATCCGAAAACTGTTCCATCAGAAACCTATTAAACAAAGTAGTACCAAGTATTTTGAAGCCCAGCCAAATTACCAAAACAATTTTTTGGATCTCATTTCAGATTATACTTAATTTGATAATATAAACAAAAGTGTGTTACATGCTTGAATTTCATGAATTTTATATCTACGACTAATGAATAATACCATCACAAAGTGCATTGAAAGCCAAATTTTCTACAGGCTCAATCTAAGTAAATAGAACAATTACTAGCAATTTTCGAGAGAAAGTTAGAAAGTAAACCAAAAATAATTACCCCAGACTAATTTTGCATCATAAAACAGGATTAGAAGGAAAAACCAATGTTATATGAATTGTGCATGTAGAAAGAAACTTATAAAAATCAAACAAGTGAAAAAACCACAGACATGTAGTCAACTTGAGGAACTAGTATATACAGGCCTAGTATAACAGCCGTGTAAAGCCTGATACGGTAACAGTAAAACAGTCCAGATTTTAGGCATCAAGTTGAAGTTAGAAGTATGTGACAACTGACAAGTCACGCTGAATAGCAAAGACATTTGTCCATGTCTGAGTATGAGAGACAGAGGGAATAAACAAGGAGGCTATGTAAGTGAGTACGTATATGTAGCATAAATATATTTGTTTATCCCAAGAAATTTGGGCTTTGTCATGAGATAGATCATAGAACAAGTTCATGGCAGCTAAAATTTGGAGTATTAACAAACCCATTTATGTGCTTCGTCAAAAGCTTGAAAAATCAAATTGGTTCCAATAAGAAAGCCTTTTCTAGTCTACATAAACAAAAAGGAGCTACTTAAGAAAAGGGAGAAGTACAACTCATCATATCTCGATAGATAGAACCATCTGGAAACTGTAATATTCTAACCACGTACATGGGCCAGTGTAATAACTTTGAAGTTTCAATGGTGCCAGAAAAAAAATGATAATAATTCGACTTTATTTCTGGATAAACACCGCTGCAAAGAACTCCTAGAGAGAAGAATGTTCGGTCTAATGGCAAATTATATTTCTGTATTGTGTAATATAACAGAATCAAAAATCCAAACTGAACCTTCAAATGGCAATTAATGCTATGCCGGTGTGAGTCTACTTTTTGAATAGTCCAATAACGGCCTAAGGGTTTTTCTAAATACGGCTTTAATAACCAACAAAAATCTTATAACTACGTTTAGATGGTCCGCCCCCGTCAAAGGGAACAAATATGACGACTCGCCCAGATCCTTAACTACTAAACTACTAGTGTATCAAAATTTATATTTCAAATCTCTTTCTGTCTCTTTTTTCTCAACACCACATAAGAATCAATGAAAAGACGACCATTGACTAAAAAAAAGTATAAATCTGTAGAAGATAAAACCCTTTCGATAGAGAAGCTCACCGAATGCGTAAGGAAGGAAAAGAAGAAAAAATAGCAGAAAAATTAGAAACCCGTATCCCATGTTCGTTGTGTCCCCCGGGTCTGAGCTGCGACTGCGACCATGCTGGGAAACGGTGGGAGATGACCTCAATTTCATAACACAGAAACGGGCTGAACACGGTGCAAGCGCACTATCGGATCCCAGCACCGATCAGAAAATTGGGTTGGCCCGGCTTATGGCCTATCGCCCTAACGACTGTACTTTAACAAAGAAGTTAAATTTGTTTTTGGTGAAGTGGAAATTAAAAAGAAAAATGACAAGGCTCAATTACAAAATAAATAAGTTAACGAAGATCGAGAAATATTTATGCTTGATGGTCTGATTGTGATTTTTTTTTTGGACTGGCATGGGCTGATTGTGATTGGGTCATCGAACCAAATGATTTTTAGGGCCTGACCATAGCCCAGCCTAAAAGAAACCCGGTAAATTTGTTTTTCCTACCAACAGTGGTCATTTGGTTTCAAGGGGAACGAATGCTTTTCACTATAGGGTAAATTACCTCTAGAGGTTTGGTAACTGAGAATGTGAATTACTAATTTACATATGTCCAGGACCATGGACCCAAATTTTAACAGAGATACTGATAATTTAGTCTTGATTTTAAAATCTAGGCTCATCTTAGATCCCTTGTTGGATAATATATTCGGTGTCTGTCCTGCAAGTCATAGAATCCACACACTAGTTATCGCTATAAATGTATTAAATCCATACAAGTCAATGAACACTTGGCTCCATGTCTCTATTACTTTGAACTCATTGAGTGAGTGGTTCATGCGACTTATCTCTCTTAAAGTACGTTCAGATCATATACTAGAATTCACATATCATTATTAACAGCACAATCTAACTTCGAGATGATGGTGTTTTCTTAACTTCTTTTCTACATTCTTTTCATCTTAACTCTTTAGGAACAAAAAGAACACATAAAGTAGGCATTATAGTTATAACTTTTTATGGTAATTTGCTTTATTAAACCAAAGAGTAAAACTGGCGTTCTATAGCGCTCTCTTTTTTCTTTATTTGTTGGTTGAAAGAACGAGGGGCCAGGAGGAAGAGTAAATACTAAGCAGAATGGGGGAGAATGAGCTCGAGATGGCTGTTGCCTTGCTGGGGATTTTGGGTCCTTGATTAAGAAACAATAACAATCTCTACCATGGCTAATGCCTCTCGCTTGGGATTGTCGAGGGAGACACTGACACAGACTTCTTAATCAAGTGGTTGCATGAGGCGAGTCTTATTTAAAAATTCTTAACGCATAGTATCTTCCGACACATGCATATTCAATGCTTTCAGCGGGGCCGCCAGCCCCATTATCAAGAGTCCTCTGGAGCCACCTCTACCATCCATTAAGACAAAAGCTTCAAACTCACTGTTGGAGAAATTACCAAGAAGTAGGATCTTATTCAGGCAACAAAACTTACAAGGAGAACTACAATACAAAATAAAAATAAAAAAAGGACAATCGTATGAAAGGCTCTACATACACACACACACACACACACACATATATATAATACCATATAATACACCTACGTACAGCTACAACTTTCGAACCATTACACCCCCAGATAGGCAACGCTCTCACTCAATCAATAGGCTAAACCACACAGCTATGCGAAAACTACACAACCTCAGCTCGCACACGCACACACAACAACTAATACAAAAATGAACACTACAAAGGGTAACAGTGCATCTTCAGTCGTCCGGAGATGCTCATTTCTCAGACATCGAAAGGAGAAGAAGGGCTTGATCTGTTCTGGCCTGTCTTCTCGTACGTATCCGATGTTGACCTCCTTCGAAACCGGAAGGACTCTCTACCCCCTGAAACAGACAACACATCATCATCACCATCATCCTTTGCTAATGCTACCATATTAGATAGATTAAATCAATCATGAAAAAGAAAATGAAGCTGTCCTGTTAAACCGTTTCAGTTTGTTACCATTAGAAGATACTAGATTTGATCAGATTTGTGGTATGGAAACAACTGTATGCATGCTTAAACTCAACGGACAGCATATAATTCTCACAAACTAAAATTTCAACTCTAGCTTAATTATGAGGCCGCTTTGATTTCAAATGAAAATTGAAACAGGCCTCCATCTTAAACAAAGACCAGTTATAAATGATGTACTATAACCTCTTTGACAAGTATGAAGTTGACCGAGTCAAAACCTAGAGAATATAAAAATATATAATGCACATATAATTGTGGACATACGTGGATAAGCACATTGTCCAAGTCATTTTCCATCTGAATAGCTAAAAGGTTAAATGACCATCCTAACTAGGTGCACCTAACACTCCACTATGAGATAGACGCCGCCACAAAATGACAAAATTACCCCTACACAATTCTAGAGTTTCGTTTTCATTTACAAGCTACGACAAAAAGTTAACCCCGATTTTCCGGGAGGCAGATGCGTTCCAAGTTAGAGCGGAAGCAAATTCAAGATCTAATTAAGCAATTTTAGTACTGATAAAATAGAGAGATAATAACAACCTTACCCGAAAACGGAGATACCGGAGGCGTAGACCCAGCTGGCGAAACCGGAGGCGATCCACTCTGGTACCCCGGTGGTTTCACGATCATGATACTACGTGTTACTCTCATCGCTTCCTCAGACGATTCGTCGCCATACGATCTCTCGCTCCCAGCCTCTGATTCTGATCAAACGATTCACAAACGGCAAAGATTACATATCAGCATCTCACTTTTAATTAAAGAACAAAATAAAACCACTAGGGTCTGTGGTTAGATGATGTTTCTTTTTCCTCCAATTTTCTTGCATAAATCATAAGATTATAGATCATTTCAAACTTTGTGCTAAAGGTTTTTGATCGTGTTAATTCGTAAAATACAGGGCTTGATCTGCAATTGGAAGGTCAAAATATCATGAGCTGCTAAATTACAATAATCAAGTTGCAAGTTCATGATTCTTTTTGCGGTCGTCTTGATTCGGATATAAAAAATATGATGAGTAAATTCTACAAGTTATGTCCAGTGCCGGCTCAAATGGCAAAATTTTTGCGTACCCTTGCCAGAGCTAGATCGATAACTGAAGGTGTGGTGCTTTCGGAGCTTGCCGAGGCCGTTTTCCGGCCGAGGGCCGGCGACGGTGTCATCCCACAACTGGTCGAGTAGGCCCATGTTAAGCAGGATCAAGCGTATTATAGCAGATACGGCTTATCGGCTAGCCAAGTGTGTGACCAGGTTCCAGAATAAGAGAAACTAGGCAACACCATGGGAGTGATATTTAATGAGGGCGAGGCGTTAAAGGTCGAACAAGTCATGGGGGTCAAGAGCGATCTGCACCGTTGATTATATAATAAAGGGGGGACTATATGACGTGGCAATTGGATCAGAGCACATTCAGATAAGGTCGGGCTTACGCCTGGGCCCCGAAAACTCGGATGCTTTTAAGAGGAAGGGCGACACGTGACATCGCAACAAGGGGAGGAAAATCACGTGACCAGTCATTTTCCCAAAGAGATTGATTAGAGATGGGTTGGAGGTCGAGGATACCCCTCTAGCTAGCTTTGGTCAGAATGGGAAAGAAAAGTCTTACCCTTGGAATTTTCCAGAATTACCAAACTCGAGCTTAAATGTTGTAAATAATTGAAAGATGAAATTGATATGGTATCAGTGATATGGGTATTAGTATATCACACTTTTTTATTTTGTTTGAGATATTATCAAACTCGACTATACGATGTGACCTGCGTACAATCTATCTCCGAGAATTGAGACACATCCAATCGCGAATATATAATTTGGTAATGTTGACAAAATGGAATCCCGGGCCCATCTCATAAAACAACCTTTTCTTTAGGGATAAAAAGAAAAGGTTGATTAATCCCAAATTGGGGAGCACGAACCTAACCCTTTGGTTTAATGTTAGATCCACTCGCTTCACTGTTTTAGCTTGAGGATTCGGTTCCAGTTTTACTAACAAGTCTAATAATGACTTTTAAATTCGGATGCTGCCCAAACCATCACGGGAGCTTACTGATTTTATGAAGGTACACTTTTTACCGTTTGTCCAGCCCCAAAAACAATTATATACTGTTGTAGGTATAAAGTTGACGTGTTTGGATGAGCGTGTAAGAACTGCCCCACTTATTTAATTTGGTTTCAAGATTATCTAATAATTTTGCAAATATGAATTCTACAGGAATATATAAGATAACTTGTGTTTAAAAAAGAGAATAATTAAAATTTTATTTGAATAAGAAGAAAAATAAATGAATCTAAATTTAAAATCAAAGAAATTTTATTCTTCTTCTTTACATCAAAATTGAGAGAATCAAATATGATAGTTTAAGCAGAAATTCTTCTGTAATAAAAATTCAAAACTTTCACTAATCATTTGATTTATTTCAATAAATAGTTTAAACGACTCCGCTATTGACTTCAAAAACTCGTTTTCCAGTATGGGCCAGAGCGCGGTTCAACTTTAAAGCTCCACCATAAATTATAGAAGGGTCACCATCTTTGATAAATTACATTAATGTAGATTACGTCGAATAGAGGCAACTGATTCAATTGCTTTCTCTTTTTGTTTTCTTTTTTTGACCTTTTCCTCCTCCTCCTCCTTCTTTTGCCTTCGTATTTCTCGCCCCCTCATTGACATTTGGACATGAACGAAAGACGAGAGAGACATTCACCAGTAGTGAATGAGGCCAATTCTAAACTTCAATTTACATTTCAATCCAAATAACTACTATAGCCAGAAACTTCATGACTCGTTCTCTTGTTTCATCCTTATTTCTTTTAATTTTTCAACAAACGATGCAGAATTGCAAACAAGAATTTACATCAATAATGATCAAATAGTGAATTGGGCTTTCCAGTAAGTGGCCTTACCATTTGGACCAGTCTCACACCCTCTAAGCTAATTGGGCTTAGCTTCAGCCTGCTCCCAATGCAGACCACAGATTTGACTAGCACCATATTATCTGAGATATCAGAATTTGACCTCCGGGCCCCCACACACTGAGACACAGTGCACATCCATATGTCAAAAAGACAAAAAACAAAAAAAGAATTTGACCTCCAAAAGAAAAGAAGGAACAGCTTGTCCAAAAATAAATATATAAAAGAAGGAACAGACAAAACAAAAAGAAGAATTAAAGGTACGTAGGTTATGGTATGGATAGTAATTAGGCAGCACCTAACGCATGGATGGAAGAAATTAGGCTATTTTGCCCAAACCAAACCCTCTGAGCAGATACAGCCTCTAGGAGGAACGCTTGTCAGGTCAACGAGAGGGGGACCATATTTGTCAATAATCTCAAGTGAATCGGCATTTACCTTGCACTGTAATTAATGAGTATTGTTTTATAATCAGATATTCAGGATGATTCTACTTTTTCAATACTGGCGTTTTAACGTTTCATGAGTTTTGGTCAAACACGTGGGAGTTCAAAGGACAACAGCAAATCAATTATTGGCCACGGCTCTTAATCTAGAACAAGATTACCATGAGAACTTTGAAATCCACCATGAACCATGGCGGGGACGGGGGAGGGATAGAAGGGTCAGTTCCTCTTCTAAACAATGAACTAGAGCAAATCATATCCTCCTTGGGAACTCCCTCTGATGTGCCCAGAACCTACACAAAATTCTCCAGTTGTCGCCTACTTCCAAATTATTTTCTGCTTTTCTTCGCTTAAACCAAAGACTAGCATCTAACACGCAACCCCAATGGACAATCTCTTACCCTTTCCGCTTCCTTGACTCAACTATGACTCTTTTGTACCTTCACCATTACCACTATCCAATCTGTCATTGCCATCTGGTTTCTTTAAATTATGAGTTTTGACCTGCCATAGCACTTAAAATTTGGATAATGATCATTAATGTCGCCTGTATAAACATTATTTTGTTTACATGTTCACAATTTCCTGAAAGTTAAAAAAGATATACACATCCCTTCATACTGGATACAAAGAAACTTGTCGTTTTAACAGTTTAAATATTTTCACACATTCATTTTGGCGGCAGAAAGTGTCCAACAAATCTGACCCCTACATACGTAATTATGTGTGTATGGATCTTTATTCAATCAAACTGTTTGATCAACCAGAAAGAATAAGATTCACTGGTGCGTGTCAAATTCAGAGTCAAATCTAGCATACCGTGCGATCAGTTTCCAAGTTTCCCCCTAGTGCAAACCCCACTTTCCGTCAAGAACGTGCATCACACTGTCCAAATACTATAATTTTATTGGGCTGCTTGTTTCACGCATTTATGCAAAGAACCGTAGTCTAAGTTCTTCTCAATCGGGGTTTTAGTGACGTTGAATTTTATTTTTTTTCGGAAACTTAAGAATTAATAGTAAGAAATTATAAACGATAACCTGTATAGTCTATTTTTTTAAAACGGGAGGGAGTGGCCCTCTCATCAAATCCAAATAATAAGCAATATATTCCAGGAAGTTTTTGATTGCTTCTTTGGCTCCTATGAGTCTTTAAAGAATGCCCACTTCAAGACTCAATATCTTAAATTATCTCCTTAACTCACACTTCCTCTCTGTCTCTCTCTTTGACAGCCTGCATATAAAAGCATAAGCTTCTCCAGCTTCTCATGCACTCTCAGCTGGAGGCATGGCCAGCTTGGTTCCCTATGGCTATATGATGGGTGGGTAGGTCTCGTTGGAGAAGCAGGGCACGTGCAACACATCTCTCCAAACTAGCTCAAGCAAGTTTATCTGAATTTGCACGTGCTCCCCTTCTCCAACATGATTTCCCTACCCTTTTCTTTCCTACTCTATGCTCAGTACTATCAACTCTGTCTCGATTTCGGTAGGTGATCATTCTTGGTAATCACATAAGCAAAGTTAGCTAACTAATATCTCTTCACTCCTGCACTTGATAATTCCAAAGTACACTGCTTGTGGATGTGTTTAGGGTGGAAAAGTTGCATTGCATGTTATTCACTTAGCAAGAGTTAGATTTGCTTTGTGGCGAGAAACAGTGCCTACTTTGTGCAGGGTCATCAGGAATTGGAATTGGAAAGCACAAGGAAGACCCTGACTGAGAGGAACTCCGCCTGCCAACTTCACTGCATCAGAGAACGACGTGAGCCGTTGAGCATTGGTTAGTGCTGTTTTTGCCACTCGAGTAAATTTCCATTTCTCATTTCGATAGAGACTGTCGTTTTGTCTGCTAGCTTCACCGTTACGAAGACCAAGAAGTCAATGTAGTTCAAGATTTTTAATGCTCATAGGGCCATGTAATGCTCTCACAAGTCACAAAGTAAACAAAGCACACGGTACTGACAACATTATCTTCAGGAGAATTTAAACCTTAACCTACTCTCTTGCCTGCCTTGACCAAAAAGGATTATTATTATTATTATTCACAAATGCGTAGCGGTGTATAAACAACGATGTATTACTGAAGTCTCATGTCAATAACAATGAAGTTCTTGTTAAATTTCCAGTTATGACCTCTCCGCAAGATGACGGAGGTTTCATCCTAAATTTAAAAGTTTTTCAAATTTATGCTTTTTAGTTTTTAAGAGCCTTTCAGCCTTCAATATGAATCTGTTCACTGTTTCTGGCTTCCTGATCTACAATTATAATTTGGCAGCATGACGCAAGCATCAGAACTCTATTTATTGTATTTCTGACCAAGAATTCATATACTGCTTCAAGAACAGAAGCAGCACTGCAAATGAGCAATCGTTAGGAGTCAACTTGTAGCCATATTTTAATGTTACAAAGTCCTCCTTTGATAGTTCCCTTTGGACTTTTTTTCCCATCATCAGCGTTAGTATAATAAATATAAGTTGAAATAGCAATCTCTCGCCATGAAGCGTTTCAAACTCAAAAAGTTTTCACTTATCAAAGAGCCTGGTATTAGAAGGTGATTGCGTAGGATGATGCTATTCTGGAAGACTTAATGGTTTTACAGAAAGGAAGAAAGAGGGAGATATAAAGAAAAACAAAAGGAAGGAGAAGAAGAAAGAAGAAATATGAAATATCTCTTTGGACATTTGACCCAAGCATTTGAAGTGCTTGACCAACTATAATCTGACCAGAAAGATGATGTAATCAATTGGTACTTGGCCTTCCAGTAGTGGTGGTGGTGGTGGAAAGAGATGGCGTGAGGATGATGAAGGTTTTGACAGTCAGAACAGCAAAGTACCGTAAGCAAGCAGAACAAGAAGTTTGCCTAAGGAAGAGGGGGACTCTGCTCTGCTATTGCTGTCTATTTTTAGCTAAGGCCATTTGCAATAGGGCGTTGCAGTGTTGGAAATTGAAGTGTGAGGGAGACAGGAATGGAAGGCCGTGCTGCCAAAGTAGAAAGACCTTAAAATGCAAGCAATGGTAAGAGAGAGAGAGAGAGAGAGAGAAATACATAGTGACATTCGAACACGCAATACACGAATATCAAAGTTCTTACAAAGTTATTCTGGGTAATGATTATATCACATGGTTGGAGAAGAAAATGGGATATAGGAAGGAGATATGATCTGCATCTGGGCTTGGATCTGATGAGTTCTCACGCCTTGGACGACAAACTTCTCGGCAGTCACAGTCAAATACCATTGAGTGCATATCCGATAGTCCTTACAGTTTTAAAATTTATATGAATGAAAGTAGAAAAGTGATTAAATAATTATATTTCCAAAAACCACATTTAAAAGTCATTGCATTGTTGGGTCTGATTGGTTTTAAACGTACAGTGAAGTGCAGTTCCATGAATGAATAAGAAAGAGTATTGGAGACATTGCTTGAGGAACTGAGCATGTTGCAGACCCCTTCTACCATAGTGAAACAGGGAAGTCAGAGATTGTGGAACTAGCCATCATGAACTCACATGCTATATTACACAAGGATTTCAATTAACCTCTTTGTACCTTTTGTCAGTGTTCTTTGATTCACCTCTCACACTGTCACGTGTATCTAAGGCACATATATTATGTAATTATAATGTCAGTGAAGTGACTTTGAAATTTGGAAAAGCTTGGAATTGGAATCTTGCAAACGGAAAAAAGAAAATTACAGAGACTTGACTCTGATTGGAAAAACAATCATGCATCAGAAACGGAAACCCATTAAAAAATGAATATCATATTCCGTCCGGAAGTAGAATGTCAAAATAGAGTTTTGAACAGAGATTTGATGAGATCTACTATACGTAACAACGTGTACATAATCGTCAGATCACAAGAAAAAATGATGAAAAATAATTACAGTGATCATAAGAATACGAAATGGATATGTGAGGCTAGGGGAGTACAAATAGAGAAGAAATGGGCTATAATTATTTGCGTAGGCAGAGAAAGCGAATAGTTTGGACACATGAGAGAGCAATCCCGGAAGAGGCAGAGTACTTCTGAGAGAAGGCAGAGAAACTTTCGGGAGATGGGAAATAAGAATAAAGCTGGGATAAGGAAAAGCATTTTAGAATGGGAGGTGGTCCTTTTAAAGTCTAGAGTCTCTCGGTTGAAGTATAAGAGGACCATCATCTTTACAACAGGGTCTACATAGTTATGATGGGTGAGCAAGATCATTATTTATTTCGAATAGGGACTTCTTTGGGCATGACAAACGGACAGCGAAATGAATATAAGAGGCCACCTCAAGGAACATATTCCAAGTTGTCCCATTTTCGAATATAGGTAATGATTTGATACATTGATGAATAATTTTTTGTCCATCAGTGATATTCAAATCGTGTTATATATCAAAAAAATATTATTTTTGACACGTAACACAATCTGAATACTGCTGATGAACAAAAAATTTATCCACCGACAATATATTTAATCATTTTCCTTCTAATATATTAGTTTTACAACTTTGATCGCATAGAATGTGACCTTTTCATCAAGCCTTTGCACACAAGGATGTTGAGATTTCATAACCACCAACAAACTGAGTTATCTTACAAACATCTTTCCCTCCCCCTCTCGTTTTTCAAGGAATCATGGAAATCACTGTCAAAAGGTGAACAAGAGCTGTCATAAAAAGTAGATATTATTCTCTCTCGTGTTAAATAAACTGCCTAGTTATCTACAAACCGGGCCCTAAAGAGCCAGCGCAATGAGACAATTAGACCCCAGTCGTAATTCACTACCTGCTAGCGAGGTTCGAACCTTCAGAAAATTGGCCACTTGACTAAAGCAAAGCGAAATAAACATAATGCCTATATGATCCAATAGGTTTGGAAAGCTCTATGCACGTAAAAACTCTAACTTGCCTGATGGATATCAATTCAAAGTTCAAACATAGTCAATATTCCGCAGGCATGGTACCTCTGGTCAAGTCCTCTATCCCGTTAATAGTGTATTTCTGTCAAAAAGGGTCTAAAATTTAAATTTCCCGCATATTGTAACTGTAATCATCCAGACTCAGATTCTAACTATTACCTTGCCAATATATACTCATGGTATGCACGATAGCAACTGTCACCATTAATAGTGTATTTCAATGATAAATGAACCCTTCCCATTCCATAATCAGTGACAACGCAAAACTTTTAATAACCAACACTGTTAAATTGCACCTAATGTAAAGAAAGCAACATATTTGGACAATACAAAATGGAAAGGTGAAACTAGGGAACATGGTAAACCAGATTTTTCTGTGAATAACCTTAGTCTATCAATCTTCCTCCTCTCCCTCATTCTCAGCAATGTTGAAGTACCTCAATTCATAAACACTCCTATCTTTGTTAGAAGCAATCACTCTGAGCCAGTCCCGTACATTGTGTTTCTTCAAATACTTCTTCGTCAAATACTTCAAGTACCTGGAGCCAGATAAGAAAATAGAGTAAAAAATTAAAGTGTACACCTAATTTATGGAAATCAACATGAATTGTTGTAAATAAAACAACAAATCACGAATATTGAAGTACACCCTTTCCTGATGATAAGGACAGCGTGGTACAGATGTACTTGATTATTACAAGGAACAAAAGCAATTTGAAGGACAAATCGCACTTTGCACAAATAGAGATATCCATCTTCCATTTTCCAAAGGATCCAATTCATAAGTGTACAAAAAGCCAATGACACAGAAAAACGTGTTTAGTTTGACAGTGGTTAAACGTAATTTTTGCAAAAACTACAAAGGGGTCACGGTGGTCAGACTCCCGTTTCTGGCCAATGGAAACAGCATTTTAAACCTATCACTGCAAAACCAAACATACTCATAATCAAAGGCGTTTTGCCATTCTCACTGGAGTCTGGAATATATTACTGATGGCTATACGTTAACCACAGTCCCATGGGGGCCTAATAAGCTACACGATTGGAAGTATCATTATTTCATACCTTAAAGTGCCAAAATACTAACGAATTAAGAAACTCTAGAACGTCATGCAACTCATTATCCACACGGAGCAAATACGACGTAGATATTCGATGAAAGCATTATGTAGTCCACCGGAGATTCAAAGCATCACATAACAACGGGTGTATTACGCCCAAGGACCAAGGTCTAGGAGCAGTATTACACCCAAGCACGTGTGTATCACATTCTATAACAAGGATTGTTTTGCAAAATACTAAACGAAAGTCCGCTTCCAACTAGGTAATAAAAATAGTTGTTTCAAGAAAGACTCCCGAGCGAAGCTATACTATCAGTTTACAGTGTAAAATTTAGGTATTAATAATAAATAAAATTAATTACCGTTTAGAAAAGTTACTGTCAGAGGTAACAGTGATCTTGCTCTTCTCACGGGCAACGGTGACAGTATCACCGAGAGCCCCAGCCTTTCCACCGACTTTAATCCTCTCTTGAAGAAACTTTTCCAGCGATGCAATGTCCATGATCTTGTCCTCCACTGGCTTCGCACAATCAATGGTAAAAGTAGCCCCCTTCTTTTTTCCCTTGAGGGCGGCTGCACCTCCTCGACTCATTTTTTATGGACCTCTGCACCCCTCGCACAATATGGAGATCCTTAAAACAATTTTCATGGTAAGAATTATCGAATAGCAAATGAAACTGCATCTATATACATCTCTATAAAGCCATTCAATTTGAAGCCATTATATGCAAGCAAGGCCGCAGAAATGAGGGAGAAAACTATCCATCTATAAGATTCATAATCTGGGTTCCTAGACATTTTAAAAGTTAATTTGAAATTGGATAGAGAGAATTAAAGGGCTTCACATTTTGCAAAGCTAACCATTAAATAATAGAAAACTTAGACTTGATGATGATTTTCTCATCGCTTCCTATTAATCGAGCCAAACATAATGCGAAGAATAACAAAAAAGAGGACTTGTTCTCGCCGAAATCAAATAACACAGACCAGGGAAAACAGAATTACCGCAAGCCAAAATAGAAACACAGCAGCTGAAGCAGAAGATAGGCGACTACGAGCACTGAGGAGAAAGGCGGCAGAAATTAGGGTTAAGATTTAGCTGCGTTTTATATGGGGGTTGGTGTCCTATGATTCTGATCTGCTAGCCTGAAACGCATCGTTGTGTTGTGTTAAACTAGTCAATTTAATTATGGCCAAAAAACAATTAGTTAATTTAATCGGGCCTGATAATTTTCTTTCATTATTATTAAAAAAAAAAAAAGACACACGATCCCAAATGTTTGATCAGCCAATATATGGCAGTTTGATTAAATTGAAAATTTAACGCGTAAATTTTATAATGAAAAATTTAGCTCTAAATGTTTAATATCTGAAAAAATAATATTAAATGATTAATGTATATTTGAAAAATTAATCAGTTAATAATATAAACAAGTAAAAAAATTGTTGTTGTTGATGGTATTTAATAACTTCCCATGCATGTCCAATAGTTTTATTATATTTTCATCTTAGTTAGTTTGTAATTATTTACCTCCTAATGGCATGATGGTAACTTTCCTGGCCATACCTGCTAAGGGGGTTTCAAAATTTTTGGACCCCTTTGATTAACCTTTATTTATTTATTTTGAAAACAAGGAGGCTTAGAGAACCCACTGACAAGCAGCTAAGAGGCAGAGAGACTCCTCTCGTAACAATCTCTCTCTTTAAAAATTGAAACTTTTTTTAATATATAAATAACAATGTTGTAATATTTAACTCGTGTATTCTACAATAACAAAAAATAAATTTGTGTATAGCTTTTTCATTTAGAAACATCATGAGTTTTTTTCCAGGTTGTTGTAAATATTAAATATATGAACCACTTAAAAAGATTTTTTAACTTCTCCCAAGTTTTAACAAGCTTTTTCCAATTTATTGGATGGAAATATCATTTTTCAAAGTTATTAACTAGCTGTTGATGAGTTCTCCAAAAAAGTCAGTACTTAATAGTCTTAATTTCAATAAAGACTTTAATGATTAATTTAGCGTGGGAGGAGTATAACCATAGTGTGCAAACTACATAATTTGTTTAAGATAATAAACATTAATTTTGATGTAAATCTCATGTACGTTACTGATGCAACCAGAAAATATCAAGTTTAGTGGGATTGACCCCCGCAATTCCCAGGACGGGTTGCAAATTTTCATGTTTTGTCCATTTGATTGCTTCAACAGGTTATTGTTAGATTTAAGAAGCTCTTTTTTTGGGATGTAAATTAACCACTTATATATGCGTATAACATATTGTATGACCTGTACTGTAATTTGTATATAGTTTCTAGTCCGCAGATAACTGATATTCTCTTGTCCAAGAATTTTATTAATCCACAGTAAATAGCACCAAATGTAAGTTTACATTAAGAAATAATCCAGAAATAATCCGCTCCTACAACAATGGATAATTAATCCCTTTTGTCCCCCAATAAAAATATTCACCATTACATTTGCTTTATGAATGAACTGTCTCGTATATATTTGGTAAGATTCCGTTGTATAAAGTAATCCCCACACATACAAGACAGAAAAATGTGAGGGGTGGCTCTGGTTACATTGATATTTATTGCTCGGAATTCCTTCCGAATCCTATCCAATACTGATATGTTGATGTTCAAATGTGAATATTAATCAATCCTTTTGCGAGTTGAAGTTATCAATCGGGAGGAATTTTGCATACTTCTCGGCCTTTGCCCCTGTTTTATGATCGTAGTACTCTACAACAGCAGCTCCAGCTAATGCTGCAAGTGTAAGAGCCTGTGCATGCAACCTGAAATAAAATAAAACGATGAAGAAATTAACAGGCATGAATTATAAGCTATGCAGGGTGGCCCAACGCAAGTTCAGATAATAATTCCTTAGTCCTTTCCAAATGCACCAAAAATGTGCAACAGAGACTGCCATAACTTCTGCCATAACTAGCAGAGAACAAAGAAAACTTCTAAACCCAACAGATAGATACACATATTTACAAACATGTATACATATATACTTATTATCAACAAAGAAGTTGGAACTTGGAAGACTACCCCATATCCCCCAGACAGGAGAACAATTGCAAAATGGAAAGCGTATATTCCTAGATATCTCCGTTACTAAAGAAAAGAAACGAAACCCAAATACGAAAAAACAATCATCAAATAATACAGTAAAGTTTTTAGACAATGAAAACCTCTTATAGGCCTATTTACACAACTATATGTTAACAATATCCCTCCACATAACAATCTGTGTCCTAAAATCAGAGAATGGTTATGAATGTCAATGCCAAGAAGTGTAGGATAGCTAGCAGGTGAAAGTTGAATACACGGGTCTGTATTTCAATTGTCCTTGCGAACATCAAGATAATGGAAATAAGGGAAGGAAAAGGCCCGGGGGGGGGGGGTGTTGCAAATAACAGATTTCAGGAACTGAGATTGCAAGGACAGAAGTATCAAGGAAATTTAGTGTTAACCTAAATTTAATTGTACGAACGGTAGAGAAAAAAAGACAAGAGACTTAAATTAAATAAAATGTATTAAAGATTAAAAAAATAATGTTTTAGTAAGCGAGTAAGATATTTAAATATGATGGAGAAGTTACTTTCAAGAATTTTTTAATGAAAGAAATGAATTGACTTGTGATTTTGACAGGCTAAATGTTACAGGGGAGGACCGTAATTATACTTATCATAAAATTCAAAAGTTTAAAGTAGAGAAAATTTTGAAAAGAATGAAAAATGACAAAGCAGTAGGATCCGATAATATATCCATTAAAGTGTGAAAAAGTTTAGGAAGGAAAAACATAAGTTGACTCATTAAGATGTTTAATATGATAATGAGATCCAAGAAAATGCTGAATGAATGGAGGAGTATTTTAATCTCGATCTATAAAAAATAAGAGACACACAAAACTGTGCCAACTATAGAAGGATTAAACTCATGAGTCATACTATGAAGTTACAGGAAAAAATCATTGAGTAAAAATTAAGACAAGAGACTCGAGTCACAGAAAATCAATTTGATTTTATATTAAAAAGGTCAACTATAAAAATAATTTACTTACTGCAGAGATTGATGAAAAGTTATCAAAGGGGATAAAAAAATTTGCATATAGTTTTTATTGATTTAAAAAAAGCATATGATAGAGTACTTAGAGACATTTTATGAAAAGTTTTAGAGAAGAAATGAGTACATATTGCGTATATTCGAACAATCAAAAATATGTACGATAAGATTACAACTTACATGAGGACGCCAAATAGGGACACAAAGATTTTTCCACAACTATTGGACTACATCAAAAATCAACTCTGAGTCTATATTTTTTTAACTTAATTTTGGACGCAATTACTAAACATATACAAAATTTAAAGTCTCGATATATAATTTTTGCAGATGATATAGTTTTAATTGATGAATCAAAAGAAAAAATAAATATAAAATTAGTCATTGAGACAAATTTTAGAAACACAGTTTCTGTATAAATAAAAATAAAACAAAATATATGAAAATTATTTATAATAAAAGATGAATAAGTACGAATTTAAAAATAAAACTTAAAGACTATGTATTAAAACAAGTTACAAACTTTAAATATATTGGATTCATTATACAAAATGATGGCGAAATAAAGGAAGGCGTAAATTATAGTATTCAAGTGGAATAGATAAATTAGAGAAAGATTTCGGGTGTCTTTTGTGATAAAAAAGTGTCACTCAAAGTTAAAAAAAATTCTACCGTATAATTATAAAACCTATTATATTGTATGGTACTGAATATTAGACAATTAAAAAATAACATAAAAATAAATTCAATGTTATAAAAATAAGAATGTTGCGCTAGATGTGTAAATACACTAGAAGATATATGATTAGAAATGAGTACATTAGAGAAAAAGTTGGGTAGCACCTATTGTAGAGAAGATTATAAAATCTCGTTTAAGATAGTTTGGTCATGTGTAGAAAAGATTTGCAAAAGTTCTTTTGAAAAGAGTAGATCAGATGAAAAATAGTATAATAAAATGAGATCAAAGAAAATAATAAGTAAAATTATTAAAAAAAATTTAATAATTAATAATCTATCTATTGATTTTATTTATAATAAACTACTGTGACGTCGTTGATTAATCCATGTAGCCAATTCTACCTAGTAAGAAAAAAAAGTTTAGTAGTTGTCGTTGTTGATTAAAAAAAAGTACAATATAGAAACAAGAGACCAATTTGAAAAAAAGTTTCTGTCAACTCCAATATGGCTTTACCAACATTGTTTCTTAAAGCTTTCTCTTATTTTTTTTAACCTTCCTCTAATTGCAGAATCTTTTGGGGGGGGGGGGGGAGCATGAAAGAGGACTTTCTTGAAGGCATGGGATCAGACATATTACCTTTCCTTACAGGACCGAAACAATGAAATCATTGGCACAACATCATATTTTATCGACTATGAGTACATTAGAGGCCTTATCGAACAAAACTAACGGGCCATGGAGATTACCAGACATTTATTAACCCAATCATAGCTTTCTGTTGCAACAAGACAACCTCATAGCTCCTAGGATGAACATAATATTATGTATTAATAAGAAGACCTAATAATTCCATTCCACAGCAATGATACGAGAAATCTCTAACACTCGATTAAGCTTTTGTTGTTATTTAGAGAGCTATGGGAAGCTGGAATTGGTCATCAAATCCTCGAACATTCAAACATGGTACTAAGATTTTTGTCAACGAATTAAACCCAACATCAACATCTATTGATGCCAACAACCTAGCAAGCATATTAGCAACAGAAAAAAAAAAAAAAAACAGATGATTGGTAATTGTAACTTACCTAGCATGAATAATTTTAACACTGGTTTTCATGTTGGGTCGAGACCAGTTGTATGCAATTGAACCGGCAACACCGCTTAGCCAAAGAGACCCTTGTCCCAATATTCAACAGAAAGTGAGAGAAAAAAAAAACTTCGGAACATAAAAGTAATATAAGCATGAACTTAAATCAACAAAATATCATATCAGAAAACTTCCAAATAAAAACGGAAACATTTGACGATCAAATTATCTAAAAATCCCTCGGTTACGTAGATGTTTCAAGAGAACTTAAAATCACGGGGATTGAGAAATTTACCAACGGTACGAAGCTTGTGCTCGACGACCCATTCCCTTATAGATTCGAATTTGGTCTTAGAATCCGCCATTTCAGCTGTAAGACAAATAGAGGAAGGGAGATGTCGGAGGTAGAAGGGAATGGTTCTCGGAGGCTTTATGGGGTGGGAAATCCAGAAGCAAAAACGAAGTTGTAAACCTAGAAGATGCGTCGGCGAATGTTGCATCTGTATCCGTAAACGCGTTGAATTTGTTGCCACGTGACTGTTTAGTTGCAGCCCATAGTTTCACGAAACCATCGTGCCGAGCTGAAAACCGCAAAAAGGAAAAGCAATGTATATTAGCAATGGCGACGGAAATTAATTTTTATAATTATTTTTTTATTTTTTTAAAATTTAACATAAAACATAGTTTCAAAAGTAACTGTAATTGTGGTAAATTAGAAAAGTTTAATTTTTAAATTTTAATTAAAATTTTAAAATATATTTTTATTATAATAATATTTTTTTATGTATTACTTTTATTACATGATTTTTTATTTTTACATATGCACAAAATTATTTTAAAATTTAAATATATATTATAATTTAATTAATATATTTTTTATTAAAATAATTTTATTTATATCAAGTATTTATTTGAAATTAAAAATTTATGTGCTTATATATTTATCTATAATTATTAAGATAGTTAATAATAATTTTTTAATTAATTATTTATTTATTTATATATATAAAAAGAGATAAAAATTTTACTTTAAATAAATATTTATTATACATAAAAATATTTTAGTCAAAATAAATAATATATAAATTGAATTATAATATATATTTTAATTAAAAATAAGAGTTGTATAATAAAAAATAACGCAGACAAAAGAAAAATAAAGTGTTACTCTTTTTTGGTACAAGAGAGAAGTCAAATGACTAGAAGACACTAAAAATCTCCTCAAGTCCTCGAGCAAAAGTTTGCCAATGCCTCGTGGGGGTCTATCATAAACATGCAAATCGTTTCCTGAACTGAGAGCGTCAACAGCTAGCTTGTTTGCCACCTTGTTGCCTTCGCTATGGGTATGATGGATAATGACTTTCCATTCCTTTTAGGATAAGCTCCCTAATACTACAGACCAGATCCTCACACGAATGTTGCCTGGAACAGCCTTCATTACACAGCTTTGTAGCCTCTGTTGAATCTGTTTCAATCTCCACATCCTGGAAATTCTTCTCCCCTGCAATGATCAAGGCTGTAAGAACGCCTCAGAGTTCAACTTCCAAAAAGTTTTTTGATCCCGGAAATATTGAGAATCCGGTGATTCAGCTCACAGACGCATCTCTAAGGATGCCACCGCAGCTTGCTAACCATCTATTGTTAACCACCCCATCAACATTAAATTTAACCGTATTGTTAGAGGGGAATTTCCATCCCACCTCTGTGTGGCTTGTCTCTCTTCCTTGAAGAATAGATTTGGTCGCCATCCAATGCATGAATTCCTGAGTTTTGGCCAAGCAAGGGAAGAGCATTTGAGAATTTACATTCTTAATAATTTTTTTATTTAATTCGTTCTGTTCAATTTACAGATGAATTCTGTATTTAAAAAATAAAAATCTCTAGACAATTAATGCGAGGCTCCACGTCAGTATATAAAATAATAAATACAAATAACCATGTGAGTTATTATACATGATTATTTTGTAACTTGTATTATTTATGCATAAAATGTACGTATAGGTTGAATGATTAAGTTAATATTAATATTACAATATATTATAAAAATTTTAAAATAAAATTTTTGTATAAAATAATATAACATATTATTTTATGTTTCTTATTATTTAGGTGTCTATGCGTGTTTTGTAATATAATTTTATTTTGTCAAAAATAAAATAAATTTGTATTGGTATTCATTTTTTTCTTGATAGTATTTTATATGAAATAATGCATCTTTTAAAATTGTAAGAAAAAAGAAATTAGTTCAGTTATTATTGGAATTGACTGTAATTAAAAAATAAAAATAAAAATACTGCCTATTCATTCTTAAAAGGAACGATTAATGTTAGATTTTCTCATCTATCATATATAATTCAAATGAACTATCCCTAACTCTCATATTTAAAAAAATAACACATTAATTTTATACAATTTCATAATTAATTTCGCATCAAATTTTCTTAGTAGTTCCAAATACCATGTGATAACAATAGCTTAAGCGCCATCTGATTTTTCTATTAATCCCAATTTTTTTTAATCAAACGTAATATCTCTAAATTAGATTACAACATCTAAATGCATTTCAAAGGTTTGATAAGTTAAAATATAATGTATATTATAAATGAATTTTATGTAAGGAGAAAGTAAAATGTAAAGACATTTGAAAAATAAAACATACTTTTAATTTTATTATTTCATAGAAACTCTTATTTATAGACATACAATCATAAAGGTATATAACTCAAAAGTAAAAAAAAAAAATCAATGATTTTAAGAGTTAAAAAATAAAAAAACATTCATAATAATTAATTGATTTATAATATTAATTGTTTTATAAGTTGAGAAACTAAATAAGCATTCACAGTAATAGATGAATTTATAACACTTCCCCTTGAATATTCATTTTACAAAAAATATGTCTCATTAAAATTTTACTAGAGAAAAATTTAGTAACAAAAAATTCTAATAAAGAAAAAAAAATACATCATTTCTTGTATACTCCTTCTATTCACAATATCATTAAAGATTTATGAGTCGATGCATTCCAATTTTATATACTAATATTTCAAATGTTGAAATACATAAGGCTTTATTGAATAAATCTTCCAAATTATCATTTGAACGAATTTGTTGTAAGTTAATATCACATTTCTTTTAAAGTTCATGAATGAAAAAAAACTTTGGTAATATATGTTTTATTTTATCTCGTTTAATATATCATTCATTCAACTAAGCTATACATACAATATTATATATAGTTGGAGTTCTCTTTTCAGAATATAATCCACATGTGTCTCGAATTTGTTGAGTTATGAATCTCAACCAAATATATTCACTACTTGCTTCATGAACTGCCATAATCTCTGCATGATTTGAAAAAGTAGTAACAAGTGTTTATTTTATAAAACGTCATGATATAACTGTATAACTACATGTAAATAAATAGCCTATTGAGATCGAACCTTACATGGATAAGATAAATATCCAACATTTACATAACCAATGAGTTGTGGTCTATATCTATTTGCATATAGCAATCTCATATCAACAGTACCTTTGAGATATTAAAAGACATGTTTAATTATATTACAATATCTTCGTGTTGGACAATAACTAAATCTAGCTAACAAGTTGATAGTAAAAGCTATATCATGCCTTGTATTATTAGCAAGATACATTTGTACACCAATTGCATTAAAATATGATACTTCAAGACCAATAACTTCATTATCATCTTAAAGTCGAAAAACATCTTGTTTCACATCAAGTAAGTGAACAACCATTAGAGTATTTAATAGATATACTTTGTCTATGTACAATTTTTTAAGAATTTTTTTTTTTGTATAAGTTGGTCGAGGAATAAAAATTTCAATTCTCAAATACTCAAATTGTAAGTCAAGACAAAATTTTGTTCTTTCAATATCTTTTATTTCAAAATATTTTTTCAAACACTCTGTTATCTTTATAATCTCTTCAAAAAATTTAGAAATATTTAAATCATCAACATACATCACAATAATAACAAATCTTGAATTTACTTTCTTTATAAAAACATATTGAAATATATGATTATTCTTATAATCATTTTTAAAAAAAAATTCACTGAGACGATTATACCACATTCGTTCATATTGTTTTAATCCATATAAAGATCTTTATAATTTAATTGAATAAAATTACCGCAATTTTGAATTATATGCTTTAGGCATCTTAAATCATTCTGTAATTTTCATATATATATATATATATATATATATATATATATATATATATATATATATATATCACTATCAAGTGAGCCATATAAATAGAATGCAACAACATTTATAAGACGTGTATTAAGTTTTTTATGTATTGCTAGACTAATGAGATAACGAAATGTAATTGCATTTATCATAAGAAAATATGTAAAATTATAAACAATTTCAGGTATTTGTGAAAAAATTTGTGTAATAAGTCATGCTTTGTACCTCACAACTTTATTTTTCTCATTTTTTTTACATATAAATATCCATTTGTACTTAACGAATATTACATCTTCAGGTGTTTAAACTATATGTCTAAAAACCTCACGTTTTTTAAGTGAATTCAATTATGTTTGAATTACGTCTTTTCATTTTGGCCAATCACATCTACGTCGACACTCATCGACAGGTGTAGGTTTATAATCTTCATTATCATTCAAAATATTTAGCACTACTATATACACAAAAGTGTTGTCAACAACTATTTTTTTTGATTTAATCGTTTTTCCATAGATACATAATTTATTGAGATATCTTCATTTTCATCAATTTTAGGTACCTGAACTTCTTTTAAAAGTATTTTTTTTTTATATTTTTAGTCTCTTCAAGAATATCTATTTTTTTAATGGACTGATCTTGAATATCTATTTTTTTTGTGTAGAGATTTTTATCTTTTGAAGCAATTGATCTACGCTTTTGACATGCTTTAAACTCGTTAGCAACTTTACTAATGGATTGTCCCTCATGGACGTCAATCTGTACGGGAATATTTACAGTTGGTATATGTGAATTTGTCACTCTCTTTAGGTTAGTAAATACATCTAGCAGTTGAGTTGTTATATTTTGTAAATGAATTATTTTTTAAACCTCGAGTTCACATTATTTTGTGCGATTATCAAAATATGACAGTATTTCATGTAATTTTTTTGACTAGCTATTTTTCATTTTCTCCCTCTGATGTTGGGAAGACTAGTTCATCAAAATGATAATCAACAAAATGTAACATAAATATATTTTCTGTCATTGGCTTAAAGAATCATATATAACATATATTCTTAATCTCCTTTGAGGACCCATCTTAATGCATTATGGTGGGGCTATTGGAAAATATACCACACACCAAAAGTTATGAGATGGGAAATATTTGATTCATGACCATAAACCAATTGTAAAAAGAAATACTTATAATAACTTGTTGGTTAAATGTGTACTAGTGTTGTTGCGTGTAAAATTGCATGTCTCCAAATAGAGACAGAGAGCTTTGTTCACATAAGTAAGGGTTTAGCTATTAATTGAAGTTGTTTAATAAATAATTCAGCAAACTCATTTTGTGTATGAATATGAGCTACAAACTATTCAACATTTATGCTAATCGACATACAATAGTAATTAAAAGTTTGTGAAATTTTTTTACCAGTTTTATCAAGGCGAATTAATTTAATTGTATAATTTAGAAATTGTGCTCTTAATCGAATTATTTGAGCAAGTAATCTTGTACACACTAAATTGCGGGTTGATAGCAAGCACATATAAAATCATCTATTGGATGCATCTATTAGTACTATAAAATATCTAAACAGCCCACATGTAGGATGAATAGGTCCACATATATCACCATATATATGTTTCAAAAATGTTGAAGATTCAGTTTCAATTTTAGCTAGTGGTGGTTTAATAATCAATTTACTTAAAGAACAAGCAGCACATGAAAATTCCTTAAATTGAAAATTTTTCAGATTTTTCAATGGTTGCTTATATGAATTTTTAATAAATTTTCGTATTATTATTAATTTAGGATGTCCCAACTGGTCATGCCAAATAGTAAAATTTTTTAAATTAATAAACTTCTGATTTATTGTAGCATGTATCTCAATTGTACTAATTCTTGTAAAGTGCAATTCCGAAGAAAAAACAGATAATCTTTTTAATACATTTTTCTTATTTAAAACAATATTTGTAATACGAATGTATTCATTATTTTTCTTATAAACAGTCTTTATGTGATATCTGTTATAATGAATATCTTTGAAATTCAATAAATTTTTTTGAGATTTGGAAGAGAATAAATCATTATTTATGATAAAATTTATTCATTTCGGTAGTATGATTATAGTTCTTCCATAAATTTCAATTAATTTTGTATTATCAGAAATTGTAATAACATAAGTTTCACCTATTTTTATTAGAGAAAACTATTTTTTATATTTAAAAATTGTCACGACTCCAAGTTAGGAGTACGTAACCGGCACGGGTTTTGAGAATCATCTCATCCCATAAGCCTTTAAAATGATATATATAAATAAACTTATCACAATTAAAACAAATTGTAACCAAACTCATAATTACATATTCATTTGAGAACTATAATTTCAATTATCTTAAAATATATACAAATACTATGTAATATGGAAGCTGAGATCCTGCCTGTGATATATGGAGCAACTCTAGAGTATAAAATACAACATAAGTCAAAAGTTGATAACTTTAAAAATAAAGTAGGTTCACCCACAAAATGTGTTGTCTAACTGACCAGCTGTATGAAGGAGACTGACCAAAATCTGTATTCTTATCTAAAAAAAAATACCGTGTAGTGAGTTTGACAACTCAGTAAGCAGGTAATTCTTACCATAACGGAAACAGGACAAGCATGACACGAGTTTTTCCTTCACAAGTAAATATTTAAAACAAGAAAAAGATGAATGCCATATACATCATATGTTTGTAAGATCAATAACGAGAAAGTTTAAGTATCAAAATACATAATATCAATGTTACAATATTCTATAAATAAATACAATCAGATCCATAGTCATTTCTCAAGTATACAATAAAGAGGATATTCACCATCAATCAGGCCAAAAGCCTATAGTCCATCGGGCAAAAAACCGTAATCCATCAAGCAAAAGCCCGCAAAGTCCATCAGACAAAAACCCGCACAATCATCCATCAGGCAAAAGCCTGTACAATCATCCATCAGGCAAAAAGCCTGCACACAATCAATCAGGCAAAAGTCTAAATACAAGATAAACAAAAATGTCATATCCCTTCCAGAAAATAATATAGTCACTAACCAACATTAGCCACAACAACATCAACTTAATTTACACATTTAGATCCAAAGGCCCACACATGTGGCTCATAAAATCTTTTATCCATTTATATGAAATAGCAACCTCAACATCAATATAAACCAACATAATTTTTTAGTATGCTCAATCAGTATAAAAATAAAGTATGTATGATGCTTGTTCTGCATTTCTAATATTTATAATATGAGTCATGTTTTGAAATACATGTTCATAAATAAAAATAATTTTCACATCAATAGTAATGTCTCATATAGATATATTAAATTAATAATTAGAAATTATGTTATAGTAAGTATTATCTACTCACCTAATAAGGGCTCCAGATTGGACAGCTTTAAAATGTACTTTTTCAATTTCTATTTGATCAAATTGACCTCAAAAACGTATCCGGAGGGTCCAAACAATCAAGATAGCAACATCGGGAACTGGTCACTATTCATCGCGCGGAAATACTATTCACTCGCCGAAAAACACTATTCACCCCCCGAAAAATACTATTCACAACGAATAAAAAGGCTGTTAGATGACCGAAAATATACCTATCCTAAAGTTTATTTAACTTCTGAATCTATTTACGGCGTCAGAATTTTAATTAAAGGTCTCTAAGTAAGAGTTTTAGAATTTATCTTTTTCGAAAATTTTTTACTTCAGATCTACGGCGATTCAACGGCTGATTTGAAAAACTGATCGGTCAAAACTGTAGTATTATTCGTCTTGAATCTAATAGCACCTTCAATTTTGAGATCGGAAGCCAATAGGCACTCTAAATCTAAAGAAAAAGTTGAAAGTTACTATTAACTCACTATTCATTCGTTTAAAAAAAAAATTTTTAGAAATTTATCTAGCTGTCTCCCTTCTTCCTATTTCCTTTTCTTTTTATTTTTCATAATAATTATTATTATTTAATAATTGCATAATAAGCTTTTATTTTTATATATATTCATATAAATTTCATTTTTCATCCTAAAATATTCCAAAAATTTCTAAAATTTTACATTCTCATAAATATTTAGTTGATCTCTTAAATCATAATTTTTCTTGATAAAAATTGTAATAAAACAATTCTCAAGATAAATATCTTTATACATATTAAAAGAAAGAATATTTTTAAAAATACAACAAAAATTTATTAGAGGCCAATATAATTATTATAACCAAAAAATAAATCATTTTAATTAAAAATATACTTGCTTTTAGCAAAACATAATTATTTGTAAACAAATAAAAATATATTTGTTCATAGCAAAATATTATCATTTAAAACTAAAATTACGGGATATTACAAAAATAGTGTGAATTGTTGTGCTGTCTACAAGACATATATTTTTATCAATATTTTCTTCAATTAAAAATATGAAAAAATGTAAGACATATTACAAAATAATTAAAGAAAAATTATATAAATCATACTTAAAAATTTCATATAAAATTAAAATTTTACATTAGTTAAATTTGCAATTGTATAAGTAAATCAAAATAAAATAAGTAAACTTACAAGTAATTTCAAAATAAAATAAGGAAACTTATTTTAAATATTTTTCGTCACCAACAATATAAATATTTTATTACGAATCAGCAAAGAAATGTGTAGTATTTATAAGATCATTGGCAAAATCATCATATAGGTTAACAAAATTTATCTTAACAGCTTTCTTCTTTTATTTTATTGATGATTGATAAAGATAAAAAAGATATTTAGCCGTTCGACAAGTACATGACCAATATTCATGCATACTGCAACGATAACATGAACTTTCAATATATTTCATTTTTTCATTTGTGCCTTCTTGTTTTTCTTCTTTATTATTTATGTTTTTGTGGTAAAGAACATACTTATAAGAATAATCATTATTTTTTCCTCAACTAAGTCGACGGCCTCGACCACGACTACGTTCTTGTCTATTATTAGTTATAGTCACATTCATTTCAGGGAAAGGGAATGAAGCAGAACCAGTTGAACGCGCTTCATAATTTTTCATTAATAACTCATTATTTTGTTCAATCACAATAAGGTATGAAATCAATTGTGAGTATTTTTTTAAATTTTTTTCTCAATAATGCACATTTGAGGTATGAAAGGTAGAGAAAGTTTTTTCTAACATATCATTATCAGTAATTTATTCTTTGCATAATTTTAATTGGGAGTTAATACGAAATATTGAAGAGTTATATTATTTGACTGTTTTAAAATCTTGCAATCATCAATGTGTTAAGTCATAACGAGTTTTTGAAAGAATAATAGTTTTTTGGTAGTTATACCTTTTTTAAAATATATTTTTTAACGAATAATTGAATCTTTCATAGTAAGATATTTAGATTTTAGTTTTTCATGGAGGTGGTGATGAAAAAAAATTATCGCCGTAGCACGATTTTGCATTGATTTATCATTTTTTTTAATGGTGTCTCTAAAATCCATTGTATTAAGATGAATTTTAGCATCTAATATCGAAAATAAATAGTTTCTGCTCGAAATATTAAGAGCCACAAATTTAAATTTTATAAGATTTAACGTGATTTTAAAATTAAATAAAACAAAATCAATAAAAATTTATAAAGTAAGATAGGAAAATCTTACCAATACAATCTCCTCATTGTGATTTAAAAACGAATGACTAAGAGCAAATTTGTACTAATAATGTATTATAAATTAAATTTTACACAAGAAAAGAATAGAATGTAAAACTATTTAAAGAAAAAAATATATAGAGAAAAAATATATTTTTATTCAATTTCTTCCTAAAATCTCTATTTATATAAATACAATTATAAAGATAAATAATTTAAAAATAAAAAATAAATGAATGAAATTCAATAATTTTTAGAGTTAAAAACATAAAAAGACATTAGTAATAATAAATAAATTTATAATATTTATTATTTTAAGAGTTGAGAAATTAAATATATATTTATATTAACAAATAAATTTATAACAACGTACATTTTATTAGATAATTATTCACTTTCTTTTAGTTCATTTAAATATTTTTATTTTATTTAAATATAAAATTAATCAAATTACTTTTCTTTATAAATATTTTTTTACGGTCTCTCGTGGTTATTCACATTTTACTAAGCCAAAAAAAAGAAAAGAAAATAATAAAGTGGAAAACCCTTGGGGACGTTTGGGTAGTTGAAGTCCTTCTGCTCATGGGTGCTGAAGCCATGAACGGCTTAGATTCGATCGGAGTTTAAAACCCAACTAAAGCCGAGAATAGTAGACCGTACACGTGTAACCACCGCCTCGCCAAAGCATCTCTATTATTATATTAATAGTAAGTGCACCCTTTTTTCTCACTCTCTCTCGCGCAAAACCTCAGGAGTGCTTCCAGAAGCTCCTAATCTAAATAAACTCCACTAACGCTTCTCTCAGTTTCTGCTCAGGTATGCGTGTTTTGTTACCCTCTGTCTCACTTCCCTAATCTTGTTCACTAGATTTTATCTGTTTCTTTTGTTGTCCAAACCCTAAGTTTTGATAGAGTGTCTGCGCTTCATGTTAGTGTGAATTTTTCGGTTCACGTGCCATAATTTCTGAGAAGGTTTCTTTAATTTTTTCTTATCTTTTCTCGCAAGTCTGCAATCGTGAGTGGACTTTTCTAATGCCTTTGAAGCACATTTGGTCGATTTTTATCTGGGACGACGTTTAAATCAAGCAGCATATCCCCGAGGGATTCCTGGTTAGGAGTCTGCTTCATTTTAATGGCCATGCTTAAAAGTTAGAATGGTTTCTTTTGAATTTCTTGAATGAGATTTTAGCAAGATGGATAGGCCTTGACATGTTCACTTGTTTAGATTTCTGCCTTGTAAGCTTTGGTGTACATACGGACTGACTTGAAGTTACAATAGCACGAGGGAATCTATGGGTCTAAATTGTTTGTGATGGGAAAATACTTATATTTATAACTTAACGGGTTCTCAGGGAAAAAATGAGTAGTCGGTCAAGTCGCACCATTTATGTTGGCAATCTTCCCGGTGATATTCGCTTGAGAGAAGTAGAGGATCTTTTTTACAAGGTATTTCTTATTCATCTTTGTAATGTTATTGTTAACATCTATACTAAAAGATATATTCTTGGATTGTTTTAATGTTTATTAATTTATGTGTCTCTAGCTGAAAATAAAGGTTCCTTGCAATACTGGATATTTGTTATGTTGAAATCCTTTTTTCTTTCTTTGACGTTTTAGTTTCTTAAAAAATATACATAAACCTGAAAAATTCTTGTCTAGTAGTCTATTTAAGTTAATAACTTACAAGGTCTCTCTCTCTCTCTTGGAAATATGATTATAGATGAGTAATTGTGAGATTTATATTATATCTAATCTCTAACTGTTGTATTCACCATCTTGTTGCAGTATGGTCCCATTGTTGACATCGATTTGAAAATCCCTCCAAGACCACCAGGTTATGCCTTTGTGGAGGTATGTTTGGATTTCAAGATGTAGGGATATGGAGAGGTATTTTGCTCCAGTTTTTCAGATCCTTATTCTGTCTTATTTATATTGAATTTTATACGTTGCAGTTTGAGCATCCTTGTGATGCTGAAGATGCAATTCGATATCGAGATGGTTATAATTTTGATGGTTTTCGGTTACGAGTTAGTGACATATTCCTCTATTCCTTTTCTATTTTTCTGCTGTATATGCGACACTATATAATATTACTGTGAACTTTTGGTTTCTCTTTGTCACTTTAGGTTGAACTTGCACATGGTGGGCGCAGATCTTCATCATCAGTAGACCGCTATAGTAGTTATAGTGGCAGTGGTGGTAGCCGAGGAGTTTCCAGGCATTCTGACTATCGTGGTATATATTGTTATCTGATTTATTTTATTAGCTTGCCTTATATAGTAGGTTAAGCTAACTTTTGTTTTACTTGCTATTTGTACCTAAAAAAAAAGAGGCTTTTGATAACCCTACTTTTCTCTATTCACAGTTCTGGTCACTGGACTACCTCCTTCAGCTTCATGGCAAGACTTGAAGGTATGGAGTTTTCTTTCTCCACATGGTCATTAATCATTTGTCATACATGTGCAATGTTTACTGATTTTGAGTGTTCTATGATTAGGATCACATGCGTAAAGCTGGTGATGTATGTTTCTCTCAAGTCTTCCGTGAGCGTGGTGGTAAGTGGATTAAAATCTAATGTACTTTGCACGTGTCTTAGTTGTAATGAGTCTGGTTCCTATATTATAGAGCTAGTTTATTCCTAATATATTAAGTTTAGGGGTCCTAGGCCCAGTTATACTTAAAAAGACAGGTTTGATGGGAAACCCTTGAGATTAATGTGAGGATGCAATGTGCTTGGTGCTTAACCATCAAAAGAATTAATTAATACAGTCTGAGGTGATTTTTATTGGGGTTGTACTTTCTGGTAATTCCAATGCTGATGGATGTAAGTAGATGATTCAGTGTGTGCCCCCCTACCTTCGACAATAGTCACACCAGACACAACTTGGGAAGGCTTAGGCCCTAAAGGGTCTTTGGGGGCTAAAATACCACCCAATGGTCTGTGCACTGCAACTCTGTAACATCATATTAAGATGTTTTGTTGATTTTTTTCACAATATAATTTTTGACTTTGGTGTAACCTTTATGTAGGCATGACTGGGATAGTGGATTATACTAACTATGATGATATGAAATATGCTGTAAGTAAATTTTATTTTTATTTTAAGGTTTCACATTTTTTATTACCTTGGCCCCTTGGAGCTGGGTTTATTATGAAATTATGAGTAGTATCTTTAGAACTAATGATGTAGTTCTGATTCAACAATGCTTGCATTGTTTTTTAACAGATCAGGAAACTCGATGACTCAGAATTCTGTAATGCCTTCTCTCGGGCATACATAAGGGTATGTAATGGTTATATTTTTGCTTGTTTCCCATGTAGCATGTTAGTTAGGTGAAAGTTTCTGGACTAATATCTCTCCAGCTTGAAGCTGGCAGAGAGAGAGAGAGAGAGAAGAATGATTGTATTTTTTCTTTTCATTCCAGTTTTGACGTGAGTATTTGTTTTCCTTCACTTATTTCTCTGTTTATTCTAGGTGAGGGAATATGATCGACGAAGTTATTCTAGGAGTCCTAGTCGTGATTCAAGAAGCTATTCTAGAAGTCGCAGCTGCAGTCCTTATAAGTCGCGAAGTCAAAGCCGCAGTCTAAGTCGTAGCTATAGTGGCACTAGCCGAAGGTTCATTTTAGTTTCATTGGTGAAGTATGATTTAGTCAGTTTGGTAGGAGGTATTGACCAAATATTCATACTTGGCAGTTTGTCTCCAAAGGGGAAAAACTCACGACGGTCAGTATCCCTATCAAGGTCAGTTTTTCTTGGTCCCGATATGTGTGTGGTCTTGTGCTTTCTAATTTAAGTTCATAAAATTTTCAATTTTTGGCATCAGCTTGTTAGATATTTTGTGTAACGATTTTGTATTTTGAAGGGACCTGTCTACGGATAAAATAAATGGGAGGGAGGGTAGAAGGGATAGGATTCCATTAGGAATTGTGATAGTCATAGATTCATTAGATAATCTATTTAAAAGTTTTTTTAACTACCGAAGCTATTCTGTTTCCTGTTTCACTATTTTCCCTCTTTGTATAAGCTGAATTTCTTTAGCCAAGAAAGATGGACACACAGCAGCATGAGTAGCTACATTGATTATTACCTTGCCTACGGACAAATCTATTGTAGTCCTTGTAGTGTTATGTTCACTTTTACTAGATTTACATCAGAGGTGTGCCTTATTGCAGCAAACCATATTTCTTGAACTGTGTACCTGATACCTCAGGACTATTTTATATGAACAAAATGGCACATACCACCCTTCATTATAAAATCAATTTCAATTCTCTCTGTTATATTCATTATTTGTTGTTCATAATATGGGGTTGTTTGGTTTGGCAAAACCTTTATAGTGGTATGTGAAGAACCATTTTATCTTGGATACCAATCTCTGGAATAACACAATCATATAATGTAATTGTTAGACCATGGTTATCCAAAATCTCCACCTTATTTTGTATATATTTTGAATTGCTTTTAAACTTTAGTCGGCACACCAAACATTGGGATATTGGAAGCTAGTTATTGATGCCAAGGTATATGATACTGGCATACTCACATACTGGTATGGATGTATTGTGCGAAGCCTCCCCTATATTTCATCGGATACCTGAAGTAATTTTTCCCAATGTTTTATACATATTTATCTTTTTTGATCTGTAGTTAATTGAATGCTGGCTTCATTTTTTTTGGAACTATGGTTGAGTCATGTCATTGCCTATGTAAATAATCGGACTTGCACTGAATTTTTTGGCTGGCTAGGAATGTTTGCTTGCTTTAGTAGTTTAGTTATCATGTACCTCTGGTATCCCCTCTCCCTTTAAGGAAAGATGAAACTGAGTTTCTTAATTATACAAGCAGAATGAGTTTATTGCACATAGTGTGAGGGTTCTCATTTATAATATTATTGTTACTGTCATTGTCATTATTCTTGTTGTTTATATTATTATTATGAGTGGCTGAGAGTTATGAGGAAGTCAGGGTTTTACTTTAGCAATAGCATGTGTGGTGCCTGCTCACTTCAGATGATGGAAAAAGTGTTGTGATGACTTTGAAACTAGATAGCTTACATGTTGTTGGTCTTCAACCATGTTTGTGCATGTCGGAAACTTCTTTTCCACATTTCACAAGTGTAATGTAATTGTTCAATTCTTGCAACATTTTTCTGTTATAATTGGTATTTCTGCCAGTTGATTTTTTGATTGTTTTACCAAAAACATTTTTCTGTAATACAAGTAAATACCATTCCATTATTTCTCATCTATTAATAAAAGTCCTAAATTTTCTATGCCTGTGAAAATATGACCCTGGATCCATTTGGTTTTGCATTTAGTTTCCTGTGATAGATGGGGTGTAATTCTATTCTTCGCTTTGTTACAATATTATACTCCCCTTAGTGCCTCACATTGCATTCTCGTTTTATTTGCATTTTGTGGAAGTTGGAGAGAATATTTCATTTCCTTGTAATTGTCTGAACGTGAAAAATTTATCATGCCATCCACTGTTCTTCTAATAGAACCTATAGCTGTTCCATAGACTTGTCAGCACAAATCTTCAGATGTGCGAAGTTGAAAGGGGCATTGTTATAGTGGTTCATTGGGTTGGCCACTAACTATACAATGTTCATTAGGGTTGACTTGTTTGTTTTCTAGATGTGGCTTTTTGCGGCGACCTGGGGACTGCATGTTAGGATCTTGATGGCATGTGGTGCTCAAATACCTACAACTTTTTTGGTCGAGGTAATACCGTTTTATTGATGAGCACCTGTGGAACACCTTAATGATGTGACAATTGATAACAATAATAATATATTGATGTTAGCATGGTCTGCCATTGTTGTAGACTGGATGACAATAGATGGATGAATTGCAATCTAAAAGCTGGATCACCGTGAACTAAGTGCTATTGGTACCAACTATTGCAAATCGGCAGTGTTACAATCAAAAAACTACTTCAACATAACCTGTGCTCTAAGTGCTTGAGTTGATCTTATCCTTTACTATAGTATTTCTCTATTGTGCTGGCTTGATATATATATATATCTTCCCCTTAATTGGTCCAAGGTAGCATGCTCTGCTGGGAATAGATTGTTTAGCAATTGTGGAGGCTAAAAATATTGAGATACTGGTTTCAAATGGTTTTTCACTTGGCTGCTGTGTACGATTTGTGGTAGATCAATTTCTTCCTTTTGGTTATGGTAACTCTGATGTGGAACTGGTATTGGGCTTGTGGATTGAACATTTTGATGGATTATTCTGGTTATTGA
This sequence comes from Gleditsia sinensis, assembly GCA_037074535.1. Taxonomy (NCBI): domain Eukaryota; kingdom Viridiplantae; phylum Streptophyta; class Magnoliopsida; order Fabales; family Fabaceae; genus Gleditsia; species Gleditsia sinensis. The sequence goes on from CM073464.1 coordinate 83,433,860, forward strand.
GTAGGGTTGTTTATTCCAAATTTTGCAGATCGCGGTCAAGATCCAGATCTCTAAATTCATCTGTAAGTGTTATAAAACTTGTGTTGGGGGAAAGAGTGGAGTGAAAATTTATGACCTGATTTCTATTGACATTTGCATAACTTCCTTTGATATTCTTCCAAGCAATAACCAGGAAAGAAAAAGGGGGGGAAGAAGCGAGCTGAAAAGGGTTTAATTGTAGAAGATATATTTATGTCAACATGAACTCATTTTCCTACGGGATTTCATGGCAATGTCCTTTTGTACTTGTGCAGCCTCAACCTCACAAGAGTCGCAGTCCCAGCCGAAGTCGTAGAAGCTTATCACAATCTCGCTCACCTTCGGTATGTTTATTATCCCTTACTTAATAGTCTTGGAGTTGATCATGCCTTCAATTTTTATGTATTTTCAAGTGTTTTGAGGTTCTGATGGTGCATATATATGATTTGACAGGTGAGATCTGAACGCAGGTCTGTTGACTCTGGAGATCGTTATTGAGCATGTTTTTTCTAATTTGATTGGCGAAACATATTCATATGTAGCACCATTTAGTTTTGCATCACAGATTTTAATTTGATAGGTGAAACATCAGGACAACAGATGTAGCTACACTTGTTACTGTCCCCTGATTAGGCTGTTCCATGATCCTGGAATGGACGTTTAGTTGTGCGCCTGTGAAAGCTGAGTTTATGTTTTTTCCGTGATGCTTATGCTCAATTCCTACTTAAAGGAATTTGGATTTTAATTTGATAGGTGAAACATCAGGACAACAGATGTAGCTACACTTGTTACTGCCCCCTGATTAGGCTGTTACATGATCCAGGAATGGACACGTTTAGTTGTGCGCCTGTGAAAGCTGAGTTTATGTTTTTTCCGTGATGCTTATGCTCAATTCCTACTTAAAGGAATTTGGATATTATTAAAGTTTATGAAATTTAATGCAAATCCCCCCTCCCCCTCTTCCCTTATCGGCGCTAATTGTGTCAAGATTTATGAAGCCATAAAAAGAATTGAATCCAAGATTTGTTTGGTTGCTTCTCAGTCAGCCACCGTGCCAAGGGTTGCGGTTTTTGGATTTTTTGGCTAGAGTGTGAAGAATTGAATCTAGCATGCGGCATCTTAGTAGCTCAGCGGGCAGTTATCATATGCTCGTGACACGAGCTAGAGGTAGCCAATGAACTATAGTACAAGAAAGATGGGACGTGCGGGTAAAGGGGGATAAATAATCCGAAAATATTACTGTCCAGCGTGGTGGTAAGTGGTTACAAAACGAAGCCATCAGTTGGGACTTGATTGATATATTACTGTCTAGCGCATTTACTTTAATGTCTACTTATTCTTATTTTTAATTTCTTTATAATTCCTTTTTCTAATTTTATGAAGATATACAATAATTCTAAACCATTCTTATTGAAATGTAATTTCATCTAAAACATTTTAGGACAGTTAATGATATTACCTATGCACATTTCCATCTTAATTAAATTTTTTTAAAAATTTGTTTTATAATTAATGCAAGATTTATATGTTTAAGCAATTACGCCATTCATTGTATGGGTACGATGCCAATTATAATTGTGCTGTCAAGCCCTGAACTACAATTATGGAAAGGGTATTCTAGAACTCGTGCAAGTTTCATGTTGATGATATGGGCCAGTTCTTACATACCTGTTTGCAAGCACTTGCCAAGTAGTAGAGGTAAAATTTCATTTACACGATCCCCAATACAATGCGTTTGCATGAGCATCGTTATCAAACATAAATAATTGACGCACTACAAATCCAATCACACCTGCTCACGCCCACTGTCACTTGAGATGGCAAGGTCCCAGTTCTTCAAAACCTGTTTTTGCCAGCCAACTAGAAACCGTCTTATTTTATACCCTTGAAGGCAAAGAAACTAGAGGAAGCCAATGTCCATCACACTGCCACGTGGCTGCCAGAAACAAATTTCAGGGCGAGCCAGAGTACAGTCTGCCATAACATGACAGACCCAAAGGCCAAAGCATTATGTAACATTTCTCAATCATACATAAATTTTCATTTTCCATAGTGATAGTTTGCTTCACAGGGAAAAGGATACGAAAATAAGTAGATCACCGATTTTGTGAAGGCAATCTCTCTGATCCGTGCCTTAATCGAAAGCCGCTGGACCTGTTACCTGGGTCTGACCCGCTGGCAGCCTGGTGGTATGCTCCCCAACCTAAATCTCTATCAACATGGTTCATTGTCAATGAAGGCAAGCGATCTCTTTCCCAAGCATGGAAGCGACCTGGTGGATGGTTTTCTTGTTCTTGAAAATTGCGTCCTGACGAACCAGATGGGATAAAAATGAAGCCACCACTTTGGTCTGGTGACGAGGCCACTGGTGCTAATTGAGCTGATCCTCTATGACTGCTGGATCTTCGGGTTCCAGAAGCAATAGGCGTCCGCATGGTGGTTGAATTAGGGGGTTGCTGCTGTTGATAGTAGGCCTGAAGAGCCTGGACTCTATCACGAGCCCGAGCATTGCTTCCTGGATAAGGAGGGATCATTGAGGAAGCAACAGAGCTCCCAGCTCTAGCTGCAGAGCTGCAGAATACACAAATCCAATGTCATATGAACTGAGTAAATTTTCCCCAGCCCGCAAGAGAAGCAGAAATCCCTCATACTTTATATATTATTTGTGTATAACCTGAATTCATTTTTTATATGATGCTATAAAACTGCATGAGCATAGAATACAATTTGGCTCACATAAAGTTATATTTGATAAATCGGTATACTAACTACCACAAATTTTACACTCACTATCTTGATTAAAAGAGGTGCCTACCTGTGGCCAACAAGGAAAGGATGCATAAAAGATCCTGATCTTGGTATATCTGACCCACCCCTGACTGGCCTTTGACTAGTAGCTGATATTGAGGGCTGATCAGCAGCACCTACACGGCTGCTGGCTGTGGAAAAAGGAGAGGAAGGGTGCTCCCAACTGTGGTAATGAAGATCCATAGCAGGAAATGTGTAGGAAGTTGGCATTTCACTAGGTACAGATGGGCTATTCCAGTGATTGGTGAAATTAGATGCTTCTGAAACAGTTCCACCAGAGTTGGAGGAGGAGGGATGTATTGGTCCAAAGTAAGCAATATATGGGCATGGATGACTACCAGATGATACAGTCGTATGTTCAGCAAATATTGCATGTTGACCCAGTATATCATGATCTGTGTCTCATCATTCCATAAAGATAAACATATTCAGTCAAATGCAAGCTTGAACAACAACTAAAAGGACATACTGATATCCAGGAAAAGTATCTTACATGCAGTTGATGAAAATTCCCCTTCCCTGAAAAAATCAGAAACACAAAGTTAAATAAATTGGACAAACATCGTGTGCTAAGTGTGGTTAGATGAGTATAACTGAAAACAAAAATCCAAGGATGAAACCAAAAAACAGTGAAGAAAGCACAAGGGTCATCTCGATTTTTAAAGCAACTGTCAGATTTAATAATTGCAAAGGCATAATAACACTGCTAAAAACCATTATCAGCAAAACTCTGTACCCCAAAATCATCCAACTGATATGGCTAAAACTAATACTTCCATTTCAATAAGTGCAATAGAGACTATGACCTTCCTCCACATATACAACAGCTATACTTGTGAATTGTGATCACTTTTGAATCCCAACATAAAATCCCAAATGAATCATGTGTCAGCAATGACTGGGTCTGGCAATAGCCATGTGCAGGGGATATATAACCAAACCAGCATTCATACATGGGATAACATTTGTTCTAGATCCCTACTACAATACATCACTATAACCCATTTAGCAGAAAGAGAAAGAATTCTCTATTTCTTCTAATGACAAATGAAACTAGGCTAATAAGCACGAACCAAATACAAAAATCTTAGGTCTGTTTGTTTTTTATTTTTAAAAACTGTATTCTGTTCTCAGTTATTTTTAAAACAAAAAAATTCGTTCGATAATTGTTTTCTGTTGTTTCGGAAGCAAATTTTGAAAATAAGTTATTTTTAAAACAAAAAACTAGAAACAATAAAAAATTATTTTTGTTTTCTATTTTTATTTGTAGAACAAAAAAAAAATAAAACACATGTTTTCAAAACAGTTTATTAAACGGATTTTTTTTTTCTACAGAACAACTTTTAAACATAGTTTTCAAAAACAGTTTTTAAAAACAAAAAAATAAAAACAGAATCAAACAAACCCCTTGATTCTTAAGTCTAAAATTTTCATATAACTTTTATATATGTTAAGCAAGAAATTAAATACATCCACAGGTTTGATAAGCAGAAGTTGGAAATTGCACAAAATAGAACAAAATAGATGAAAACTAGATGTAAATAGAATAGTTTCCTATGTGCTTCCAGAGAAAGTAGAAGATAAATGATCAAAAATGTCCAAATGAAATAATTCACCAAACATGCCCCCCCAGGGGGTGTCTGCCCCAAAATGAAATTTTCATTACATTAATTAAATTCAACTGATTATACCATCAGTTCACTTTATACTACACATTGAATGACACCTGCCAATACATAAATCTGAGCAATGTTACACGTAGTCTACGACCATATCTCAATAATATTCAACTATATTGTCTTGGTATGCATCCACATGTGTGTCCATATGTTTTTCTTGTTTTTAATTTGCATATTATTGAGATGATAGAGATAGAGACAAAAGAGTTTTTTATTTTTATTTTTTTGGTAGAAGAGACGAGGGAGTTTTAAAACTTCAAAAAAGTGCCCACTAACCACAATTCCTATTTTTTAGGTTAAGTCTGTGTCTTGAAAAAAAGAAGAGTATAACGCCCACATGTTAACAAACATACACAACTAACATTGAGAATTTATTATTAAAAAATTTACACAATAAGATACATGTAAAAGAATAAAGCCAAAAAAGAAAAAGAAAAGAAAAGACTGGTTTTATAAAATCACCCTGCACTTATCATGTCAATATCAAGACAAATGGACACTGAAGTACATATATAAGATCTCAAACCTCTCTTCATGCAAGCACATATGCATGTTAGTGTGCGTTTTTATAAGTATATACCAAGTATTAATATTTACAAACATAAAACAAAATATCATCAGTTCTTCAATATCATTCTAAGTTGAACAAAGAGATTGAGGAATGATAACTCCCTTCAATTTTATTCCAAAACCAGAAAACAACATATATACACAGGGAAAACTGGGAATAAATAAAGGAATAGGAGAGATTTTCTCCTATCAATCAAATCCTGTAAATCTGGGATTTGGGTCAACTAAATATTTATAGCTCTTAGCATTAAAAACTAATAATAATAGCCTAATTACATATTAAACCTGAAATTTCCTCCAACACTCACCTTCTGGTGAATAGATATCAATCATTCCCAGCTTGTTGATTAAGTGCTCAAATCCAGGTTTTGATAAGGCTTTGGTACGGACATCTTGATGTTTCGTTAGACCAAAGGAGATGGGTATAGTCCCAGTCAATCTCATCTTTAATAAAACTTCTATCAATTCTCACATATTTCATTCGATCATGTTGGATGGAGTTGTGAACTATACTTATAGCTTACTATCACTATACAACTTCATAGAACCTTATGTAGGAAAACTCAGGTCTGCCAGAAGATTTTCAATCAAAATTAGTTCACATATGCCTTGGGCAATGGCACAATATTCTACTTCAGACGTGCTTCTTGCTACTACTGATTGTTTTTTGTTTTTCCAAGTAACAAGATTTCCCCATACCTTTGTGTAATAGCCTATGATAGATTTATTATCTTTTGAACCTATCTAGTCAACATCAACAAATCCTATACTTCTGGGGATACATTTTTTAAACAGAATCCCTTTTCCAAGCGTCCCTTTGAGATATCTCAATATTTGGTTGGCTGCCACCATATGTCCTCCATATTTGGTCTTGTGAGAGTAAAATATATCAGTTTTTCCACTAATTTTTAATATCTTCCACGATCTATAGGAGGTTCATCACCGAGATGCTTCTGCTTCCAGTTTCTTTCTAAAGGAGTGAGAGCAGGCCTGCATCCTATTTTTCCTACTTCACGTAAAAGGTCTAGGGTGTATTTCCTGTGTAACAGATCCTTTGTTGGCTTCGGACTACCTCCATCCCAAGAAAATATTTCAGATCTTTGACTTGAAATTCACCTTTTCGGCGATTCTTCAACATGTCTATTTTCTCTTGATCATCACTCGTAATGACCATGTCATCTACGTATACAATGAGGATGATCCTTTTTCCATTTCCTCTTGGTTTGCCTGTTTTTGAGTATAGCAAAAACACTTCATAACAGAGCTAAATCTAGTAAACCAGGCCTTAGGGGATTGTTTTAATCCATATAAGTACCTTTTAAGCTAGCAAACTCTTGTGTTTCCTTTGCTAAAACCTAGAGGCATTCTCATGAACACTTCCTCCTCCAATTCTCCATTTAAGAAGGCATTTTTTAAGTCCATTTGGTAGAGTTTCCAATTCAAATTTGTAGCAAGGGAAAGAAGTACCTTGATGGAGTTCATTTTTGCTACCGACACAAAGGTTTCTTCATAGTTTATTCTATGGGTTTGAGTGTATCCTTAAGCCACTAATCTTACTTTGTATCTTTCTCCTTCTCCATTCAGTTTGATTTTTACAGAGAATATCTATTTGCACCCCACAATTTTCTTTCCTTGTGGTAGATCAACTACCTCCCAAGTGTCATTTTCAAGTAGAGCATTCACCTCTTCGTCAACCGCAACCTTCCATTTTAAATCTTCAAGGGCACTTTTAATATCTTTTGGTATGTTGATGTTATCAACTTGCGTGACAAAGGTCTTGCACTTAAAAGACAAATTTTTACAAAACAAGTGATTTGATAGAGGATGTTGAGTGCATTTACGTATCCCTTTTCTAAAGGCAATAGGGTTGTACAAATCCATATCTTCATTTGTGGATTCTGAGACTATCTCTGGTTCAAGTAACTGGACAATGATTGGAGGTTGATCTCTTGGCCTTCTAGAGCAAACCATGACAGGTTTGTCTGAGTTTTGTTCTCTCCCTTGATGTGATGTGTGATCATGTCTCATTAAACTTGTATCAAGGAAAGAATTGTTGGTGATTTGAATTGAATGGTCTTTTATTGTTCTAGGGTCTGAGGTTTGAATTTGGTTGATGGATGGCAGAGATACAGGTAGGGATATGGTTGGGTCCCAATGGTTTTCTACACTCTGGTTGTTTTTCTTTTTGTGGATCATGATTGTGTAGAAAGACCATGCAACCAAATACTTTTAGGGGAAGAAAATGAAGGAGATGAACACGAAGAAAAATGTCTAAAAGGTAGCTAATAGAGGTCTAAAAATTGAGGGGTTTTGATGGAATTATGTTGATCCGGCAAGCATATGTGAGAACAGTCTCTCCCTAAAAAATATTTGGAGCATTGTTGGTAAACATCATGGCACGGGTGACCTCTAAGAGGTGCCTATTTTTACGTTCAGCAAGGTCATTTTGTTAAGGGGTATATATGCAAGAATGTTTGTGAAGAACACCATGTTCAACCAAGTAATTAGTCAAGTCTTTTGTAAAGTATTTTCCCATTATCTGTACGAAATTTTTTTATTTGGGATGAAAAGATGTTCGACACATTTATGAAATTATTTGACAATAAAATCAGCTTCACTCTTTTCTTTCATGAGATTAACCCAACAAACCCGGCTATGGTCATCAATAAAACGTGATGAACTATCTTGCTTTAAAAATAGAAGCAACTCGGGCATGGCCCCAAATGTCACTGTGTATGAGCTGGAAGGGTTTTGTTGGTTAATAAGAATGGGATGCATGAGTTTCGAGTATGTTTAGCAAAGATACAATGTTCAAAATGGAAGTTGAAAGCATTTTTATTCATAAATAACTAAGGGTACAACATCCTTAGGTAAGAGAAACTAGGACGACCAAGGCGTTTATGCCACAACAAAATTTTAGAATTAAATATTGTTGATAAAGAGGTTGTCTTGTGTGAAATTTCTTTAAAGGGAGAACCAAAATCATTGAGGAAATAGAGGCCATCACACTCCTTAACACTACCAATCATCTTCCTCGAGAATAAATCCTGACACACAAAGACAAGGAAAAAATGTCACTGCATAGTTTTGGTCTTCAGTGAGTTTACTAACTGAAACCAAATTGCATTTTAGATTGAGTACATGAAGGACATATTTTAAATCTAATCCTAGGAGCTTTTAAGTGCCATGTCCTTTGACTTCTGCAGTTTTCCCATTTGCCACAGTTATCTGCAAACTTTCCACACATGGTTCATAGGTAGAGAAAATATTTAGCTTACTGGTCATATGGTCTGACGCACTAGTATCTATAATCTAGGCTTTATTTTCTTTAATCTTGGTAAGAAAACAAGATGAAATAAGATTACTTGTGAGCAACCGCAGCATTTATGGGGAGAAGACTGAAGAGACATTGTGGTGACTAAGGATAGTTTGTAAAGCCTTGATTTGTTCAGGGGTTAGGTTGAGTTGTCCTCCATTGCAGTTGTCGTTGATTGTTTCAACTACAAATACCTTGTTATAATCCCTGGTCTGCTCCTTTTGACCACGTGGTTTCCATCCTGCAGATTTTTCATGAAGTTTTCAACAATTCTCACTAGTGTGATTAGTCTAGTGGCAATGATCCCACTTTATTGCTCTTTGCCCTCCTCCTTGGATCTATGATTTCTCTTATTTAAAGTGTTTGGCTTATGTTGATGGGTGGCCAAAGCTGATCTAGGTAAATGATTTTTAGCTCAATGAGCATAACTCGTTTCCTGCTTTCTTCCCTTCTAACTTCAGCAAAAACTTATCTGACAGTGGGAAAATGTTTCCTTCATAGTAGCCTGTAATAGCCTAAATAAATAAAAACCCTAAATTAAAGAAAAATTCTGAATAAAAGTGAGAATTATAAAAATGGAGATAAATACCATTGAAAAATATATTTATTTATCACATGGGTTGAAGAATTATAAAGATATGAGGATTTACGTTTTGGGGTCAAAATATAATTTTCTAAAATTTTAAGGGTTAAAATGTAAATAATAAAAATTTGCAAAGACCTCACTCAAAGTTGAAAATTTGCAAAATGGTCTCTCTAATATTTTTAGAGCCTCTGCCACACAAGAAGTTGAAAAAATCCAGATTTCTCTCTCTAATTTTTTTCTCTCGAAAACCCAAAACTTCTCTCTAGAATTCTTGCACTTCCGAATTTCGGATTTCGACACCACCACCTTCAACAGATTCAGAATGACGAGAACTATTAATCTGTCTGATTGATTTTTAGAATTTTAACCAAAGATTTGCCGAAAAGTAGAGAAAAAACCCGAAGAAGGTAAGTTCTAAAATTCATACTTAGAGTTTTCAAATTGCAAATCTAACACTATAGATGGATTTAGTAGATGAAAAAACCTTAGGATATAAAAATTTTCAGTTGACAACTTTTTGTGCGTCGTGAACAGTGAATCCAACATGCATGAATAGTGATTCCGACTATGAATAGTACACCCCCACAGTTAAAGATATCTGACTTAAAACTTTAATTTTGTGAGTAGATAAATTCTTTTTATGACTTACCCTATGCTCTTCTTGAACTTTAAATGTATAATTGATTATGTTTACAAGTTATTTATACTTTTATATGTCTCTGAAATTGATTAAATTATCTGAATTATTTACAATATGGTATAATTCAATAAGAGTATAGTTTTGAAAATAAATTTTTGAACTCATTGAATATGTGATTTTAAATGTATTTCTCATCATATAATAAATGAAATATATTGTATACGTAGCATTAATATGTAAAACTATATGTTGTCTTTGAAAAAAGCATGTATATATAATTACCTTGATTGAAAAATTTCTGACAAAAGAATTGTACTGAAATTGAAATTTCTGAAACCTCTGTTTTGAACGATATGACATATGTGCAAATATGATTTCTGTAAAAAAATCCTATTAAAAACACTGTTTGCTAACAACAAGTGATGTTAGCTCTGCTGCACTTTGATACCTCAGCTAACAGAAGTGGTGCTAACCTTGGGTGATAGCCAACGCACGGAATATGATATGTGAAGGAGAGCGGAATGCCTCCTATCTGAGTGGGATGCCGACTATATGATATGTGATTTGTTCTTTCTTGCTGTGTGTCTAAAAAATTACTCATATTAGAGTCAATCCTATCTGAATTGTTTACAATTTGGTATATAGTTCAAAAAGAGTATGGTTTTGAAAATAAATTTTTGAACTCATTGAATATGTGATTTTAAATGTATTTCTCATCACATGATAAATGAAATATATTGTGTACATAGCATTAATGTGTAAAACTATATGTTGCCTTTGAAAAAGGCATATATATGTGATTACCATTAAAAAATTTCTGACAAAGGAATTGTACTGAAACTGAAATTTCTGAAACCTCTGTTTTAAACGATATGACATATGTGCAAATATGATTTCTGTGGAGGAATTCTATTAAAAACACTGTTTGCTAATAGCAGGTGATGTTAGCTCTGGTGCACCTTGATATCTCAGTTAGCAGGGGTGGTGCTAACCTCGTATGACGGCCAACGTACGGGATATGATATGTGAAGGAGAGCGAAATGCCTCCTATCTGAGCGGGATGCCGACTGTATGATATGTGATTTGTTCTCTCTTGCTGTATGCTTAGAAAATTACTCATATTAGAGTCCCTTCGCGTATCCTCTTGAATGGTGGTAGAAAAAACTTTAACTGGGATGCTGAATTTAAGAAAATCCTACACCACCAAAGTACGGAAGGACTTGAACTCTGATATAAGATCCTCCTAATGTTTTAATGTGAAATTTTAATGTATAACAATATTTAAATAATAATCATACCATATTGCATATAATTTTGGATATATAAATGTGATTTGAACTGAAAATATTTAAAATGCAGGTCCCATATGAATATACTTCTTAACTGTAATTTTTTATATTATAAATTTTAATATATGAGTATATTCATATGTTGATATAAAAAGTCATATGAGGTATTATCTGTTTACTGAATTGTCAAACTCACTACACAATATCTACATTTTTTTTTCAGATAAAAATACAGAGTTTGATCCTGCAGCTATGTGATCAGCTAAGTGTCATTTTCTGGGTGAGTCTATGTAGCTTCCGCTTCCAAGGCTCACAATGTTTAAAACATTATATAATTGTAATCTAGAGTATGCTTTGAACGCCACAGACAGATCCCTATTTTTGCTGTAATATTAATAAGTGTAGACTTAACACGTATATTTGGCTATACTGAAAACTTTTGAACATATGTTTTACACTTATTGTGTGATATACTTGAAGCATGTATGCAATAAAATAAAGGTAAAGTTATCTGTTATTCATGTCAATCGCATTCTATTAAATTGGGGCATGACATAGCCTTTGCAATAAGTCAAATACTCGTTCTTTCTTTATCATCTGGGTAAATTGGACTCCATCCTCTGCACACTTCCATTGTATCTCATAAAAGAAGTCCATCTCTTGCCATAGTTTGGTGAGAAAGTTATAATACTCGGTGACTGATTTGCTTCCTTGTTTCATTTCTCGAATTTTTGATCTAACCTCAAAACATTGTGAGGTGTTTTCCAAGTCCGAGTAGATCTCCTTCATTGCATCCCACATATTCTTGGCAGTCTTGTAAAAAAGATAAGTTCTCCCTATTTTAGGCTCCATAGAATTAATTATACATGCCATGACAATAGAATTTTCAACATCCCATGTGCTGAATTTGGGATATGTTATGGCAAGCATAGGAATATTGCTCGTAACATACCTAGCTTCCTTTACCTTTCCCTTTTAGGATGAGTGAGACAGATTGGAATCACTCTCTAAAGTTAGTTCCATTAAGCTTATGTTGGGTGATCTGAAGGAAATGACTTTCAAAGGAGGGTTAAATCAAAGGTTTGACTAGTGAACTAGTTTCAACAACCTCTTGGAGGGAGTCGGACTCAGACATGGCCGAACATCGCTCTAATACTATGAACAAAGATTAGGAATGATAACTCCCTTCAATTTTATTACAAAACCAGAAAACAACATATATACACAGGAAAACTGGGAATTAAGGGAATGAATAAGGGAATAGGAGAGATTTTCTCCTATCAATCAAATCTCATAAATTTAGGATTTGGGTCAACTAAATATTTACAGCTATCAGCATTAAAAACTAATAATAACAGCCTAATTACATATTAAAGAGTTAAGGGAAAAATATTGAAATTTCCTCCAACATAAGTTCCTGAAGGAAGCAGAAGTTTTACCATGTATATTTGTTTCAAATATTAGGATCCTAATTTGTCACCTGTAATCAGAACCTAAATTCAGATAGAAAGAGGCTGCCTTGAAGGCTTATGTTGATTACTTGATGAATATTTTTCTTCTCTTCTTTAGAAGAAAATAAACATGAAGGTTACAGATTGCCAGATTGTCAGAAATTCTTCAAAAGGAAAAACATTGAAGCATTGAGGAGGAGCTTGCCACAAAATTTATATCAACGGATTTTTGTTCATATTTCCTATTTTACATGGGGGGAGGAGGTAGATCTAAGAACCTAAAACTTTTGTCCATCTCCTTTCTTTTGCAAAGGTCTTCTATTTCCTAGCATACCACCAATAAAATCCATGTAGTAAACCTCCCAAACCAACCCCCCCTTCTCTTCAGCATCTTTTCTGATGAATGTTACATACAGAAAAAAAAAAGGTAAGATATACGAGGTTGATTTGAGCTAGAATTGTCAAATGCCTCAAACTGCCAAGGGCCAACCCTTAGGCAGGGAAGGGCAGGTTGACAAATGTCAATCCTAACCCACACAGTAGGGTTTGTCAGTTGAATTGGTCAACCTGCCTAAGAATTTTCTAAAAGGATAGAAACTCAAAAAAAGTAAAATAATTATTCATAAAATTAAAAACAAATTTTATACAATCTAGCCAATTGCCAACACAACCTGCCTCAACCTACTGGTCAAGCAACGCTGGTCAATTGGAACGACTTTCAAATGGATAATAAAGTTACAGCCATAACTTACTTTTAAGTGTGGCACAGCAGGCCAACCTGGCAGATTCAACCCAATTTACATCTCTAATTTGAGCATATCAAAAAGGAAGACTTCTTTTAAAATAAAAATAAAAATCAGAAGCATGACATAGCAATATGTGATAACAAGATCAAGTTGAATGATAAGGGGTTATGATGCAATAATCCTTCATACTGAGATCAACTGCAATGACAGGGACAAACAAATATTACCTAGAATCTTGGGCATACAAGTGTATATTTCAGCTGGCCCAAAAGTTGGGGATGGCAAAGAGTAACTATACTAGAATTATATTGCCAAAAAATAAGAAACAAGGGGAGAAAAAGGAAGCAACAAAGTACAAGGTGTACTTGTCCCAGAGATTATGGCAGTATAATGGAAGTAGAAAACTTGAGAAAGCATGACAACTTGCAGGGATTATATGAGATAGTTAAGAAATTTGAACTTTTCAATGGTAACTTGATAACAAGGGATCCATCTAACACAGCCGCTTTCCTAGTTCTGGTTAGCCAAAGCTTGTAAAAGTCAAACACAAAAGCCGCACCAATGGATATTCTGCCAGTTTCTGTTAGACATATCTATCATGTTTGCAATATTACGTCTGGCTGATCCACCAGAAGAAGCAAAAATCTGATGACAATTAATTGGAAATAAAGAAGTCTTATCAGAACTTATACTTTATGGACCTACTTGGAAACCAGCCTTTCAATTTCTACCAATGCTATTCTCAAAAGGTCCATCAGTCTTCCTCACGTGTTCATCTTATTTTTCAAAAATCCATAGCCAAGTTTTTTCAAATAAAGATTAAGGAATACTCAATTATTCAAACAGGAGTCCTGATACTTATTAGAGTGAATAAATATCACCAACGAAAAATTTGAAGTCTACAAACTTAAGCAGATACTTTTATCTAGAAAAACAAAAAAGAAACATAAAACAAAGTTTTGTTTGCATGCATAATATGGTATGCTAGTTAGGCTTACTCGAAAGATGAAGGAAGTCGTGTTAAGCTACCAAAAGGGCACCAGTGTACTCCAAAGGACTGCAAAAAAACCATTCAGAAATCAAACTGTCATCAAAATGGCAAGCAGAGTATTATGTATCTGTATACAAATGAAAAAGAACAAGAAATAATTCCAATTAAAGGAGGTAATGAATCTTTCACAAGATTAACACCCTCTCAGAGAAAGCCAAAAAGGTTTTAAACCAACCTCGAAATTCCAAGTTTCCGACTCACCCATACATCAAAGAATCAATTTCATCTAGATGCACTTCCATAATTAGTAATGTCCATAAAAAATGAACCAGCAGGGATTACTGGTAACTATAATGTGCACGTATTACACTTAAGCTTGGGCAAAGCCTTAAACAGAGTTGACTCTTGCCTATTGACCAAAAAAAAATATGCAAGACTTCCAGATTTGCAACAGTACAGAAATGAAGAGGGCAGCCTAGGGAGTTAAACTTCTCAGTAAGTCAAAGATGTTTGTGAATTATTCTTTTGAGAGACTAAATGTATGCAATTTACAATTCTACTCCTTTCCAGAAAATTTTTCTTTTTGCACCTCATGTTCCCAAACTCCCAACAAATTTTCACAAAGAAAAAAAAATGAACAGAGGGATTCCAACTTAGTGCAGCAACTTGAATAATTAATAAATATGACATGTGGTGAGAACTAAGAAGGTTGTGGTTATATAATGGGTATCTTGCCATTTTCTGCAACAAAAGGATGCCTAACAGCGCCTCCCCCCACCCCTCCAAAAAAGAAAAAAAGAATTAGCCAAGTAAAGAGAATGTTGCAAAGTCTTTGTCACACACACACACACATGAAAAGTAGTTGAATGTAGGGAAGAGGTGCCAGCAATTAGAGAAGCAGACGTTTCTTCAACTTCTGAAAGTGTAATGTTCTGCAGAAAGAGTTTTTTACGTTGTCTGAAATACAAAACAGCCAGAAAAACTTAGGTATTTATGTAAGGATGTGTGCCAAGTAAGACAACGCTGACACATGCTTTTGGCATAATAAAAGAATAAAATCGCATAAAATGATAATATGGCCAAGGAAAATTTCTCTTATAATCATAAATTACAATACAAACAAAAACAGAAATCTAAAAGAATCATTACCATTTCAGAGTAGCTAAGATCATAAAGGTCTTCATCATGTGTCCAATCATCCACGCTAAATTCAGGATATGAACGACCACCATTAGCATAAAGCCACTGACCTTTCTCAATCTTCCGACAATTAGGACATTGCATTGCCCCTTTTATATTAAATGCTGAACCAATGCAATCTGAATTGTTTAAAGAAAGTAATCATCAGTAAGCATAAGGTGTTACATATAGCTTGTTAGAAATTAATTCTAGTAAAAAAATGAAACCTAGTAATGTTGCCTTCAAACAAGCATGCGTTACAATTTTATTTCAATCACAATTACTCAACAAAACATATTATTTAAACCTAACAACACAGTTAGGACAAAAACTATACTAGGGCCTGCACCTAACATTGACATAGTATCAGAGTCTTATAGACAAAGAGGTCAAAGTTCAATTCTTGCAACCCCTATTATCTTCTTAATTAAATTATAATACATTTCAGCCAAATAGTGACGAGTCTATGCTGTGCCCAACTTTCAAGTTTAAAATTATTGTGAGGGGGAGTGTTAGAGATAAACTTTTTTCTTTAAATAATTATAATAATAAAACCTAATCTTGAACCTACATCTAAAATATTAAGTGGAGAAAACATCACCAAGTGGAACCTTAGTACACTTAAATAAAGAGAGAAAGCAAAATTTAGAGTTTTAATCACAATATTAAATTTCATCAAGGAAAAAAAAAAAATTAAACTAACTGAAGCACTATTTCATCTGGCCTAAAGCATCATGATACAATTTCAAATATCATAGTATTAAAATTCTTTTCAACTATGCAATCGCATCGAGCCTTTTACATGTTTTATGCTAATGTGAACATAGTTGACAATCACATCCCTTGAATCTTAGTATTAAGCAATACTTTAAACAGCAAGCATCTCCTGATATATAATAACCAAAAATAAATAAATTCTATTTCTATTAGCTAACTGCTTCCCTGCGGAAATGACAATAATAAAACACTACCACCAACAAAGAAATTTGTGTCTAGACATTCATGTCACCACTGGTGATTCAGCCAGTACTATCACACTCTTCTAGATATGCTACTATGTAAGGACCAATTAAAAGGATCCTCTTGAAGAAAGTATAATTTTAGAATTTAGACCCAATATAAAATAATTAGCTCAGCAATAATTTTATCATGACTGTAGCAGTGTTGTTTCTATATAACTAATACATTATCGTAGAAACACTTGTTTCATACACTCCATACAAATCTGATTCCATATTCTCATCAATGTCCCTATTAAGTCAAACTTGTATGTAAATTTGATATACAATATAACTCTACAAAATGCTTTTCCAAATTACAAATACCACTTGAAAACCATGTTCATACATTCAAAAGAGGCATATTTTAGAACTAGAATAATGCACTCGTTGACTTTATGCCTTTATCTAATTATCCACCCATTGACGGTATCTAATTCATTTATTTTACATTTACAGAGCAAATTCACCATTCACCAATGATTATCTGGTATAAAGGGGAAAGGTCTTTATAGCAGAAATCAATCCATCTGCTGCTCAATCTGTAATCTGATATATCTATTGTGATTATAGGGTTTATAGTTATTTTTCCCATGACATTCTTGAGATCTCTATGCTCCTTTTTGATTGCCTCATTGAAACACGATATACTGATAACCTTGAGTTCCTTGGTGTTGTCAATTTGTATAACCAGCAACATGCATCTACCGCTACACATGAGACAACTGCATATGTTTCTTGATCTTATTAATTTTTTGGCATGTCAGTTAAAAATGTCACAATTTGAGTGACAATATTCAACAAGTCTCAGACCAGTTCCAACTTCACTCGCACACAACCACAATTTTTGTTACCAACTGCAAATCTTAAAACCCAATATGGATGTCTACAGTTGGATCATAACGCTAACCTGACCATAGAGAGACAAGATATCAAGGCATCCAATGACACGTCTAACGAATCAAACTTCTAACTATCCATTTCAATTCCCAGGAGATAGATATCCACATTGCGCGATGACAACGTCTTCATTAAACCTCACCATTCTTGGCTTGCGCATAATTACAAAATGCACTCAATTAAAGTAAAAAAGAAAGGGATTCTATGACCTCAAATTCTCGGTTGGTTTAAAGCCCAGTAAGGAAGAGCGCTAATAAGCATATCAGCACAAAAGAAGCGTCATACCTAGCTGACATTTTTATTACTTTTTTATCCTCCCAATACTCGAATCAGCGAAAATTAAAACTAGATCTCAATTATCCCACTCCAAATCAATTCAGGCTGGGCTCGGCACGCGGAATTATTGTTTGAATTCACACCCGATGTCCTTATTAAACAAACCATGAAGACACAAGTTCTAATTCCATAATATTCCTATTCCAAGCTCAAATTCGAAGGATTCAAAAAAGGTGCAATAATGTAATTTAGTTCCAGCCATAAATTTATTTACCGAGATGGAATCGATGGCCACATTGAAGCTTGGCCCACGATCGATCCCCATTATCAGCAACGACCTCGAGGCAAATAGAGCAAGAAACTGAGCCAAAGGACTTGGGTACACCGCCGGGGTCAGCGCCGCCTCCATCACCGTCATCAACGACCACATCGTCATCGTTGCCAAGACCCATTACAAAGACGAAGCTTCAAAACCCTAAATTCATAGGAGTTATAACACCGCTTGATATTTGCCTTTCTCTCTGTCTCAGTAACGGCGTACACCTTCCGACGCAATAGCTACGAAGAAGAAGAAAAAATCGACGTGCGTCTGAGATCTAACTCTCTCTCGCAGATAGAAAGGACGAAGATCAAATTTGGATGAAAATAGAAAAGGAAAAATCTTTTTTCCTTTTCTGTGTCTGAGTCTCATCTCAGACCGTTGGATTTGGGAGTTGGACTATCGTTCCGGTTAAAAATAACGGCCGTCCAAACTACGTGTACCGACGGCTAAGATTAATCGCATAGCTTTGGATTGATTTTTTTAAAAAAAATATTTTATTTTGTTTTTTTATTTCTTTTGTAATAAATTGTTGGCTGTTGATTAGGTGTTTTTGCAAGTCCTATCCGATCGACGGTGTTTGGTTTGTTTAAAATTCGGTCCAAAACCGAGTACACTCTTTTCTTAAAAAATGTCAAGCTTATTTAGGTAAACTCATAATATTACCATCGGATGTTAAATTAATAGTATGTAAGTCGACACACAATTTTGACCCAAATTAACTATTTTTCGGCTCCACCCTATATTTTAGGCTTTTATTTTCTTCGTAATTGAAAAAAGTAGCTGCTAATTAGATTTTTTTGGTAAAAAACATATCCTTATGGTGATGGGAGAGTTATTTGCACTTAGCATATTATTGAATTATTCCAACAAGTCCTTTGGGTTAAGATGAAATTGTATAAATTCAAATGAACGTGAAAAGTGGACAATTGGTCCATGTAAGGCGGCGGCATAAGTTTAAGAATAATAAATTTTAATTTAAAGTGTTTTTTAAGAAATTAATTAAGAAATTGTGCCTTATTAACACCAAAAGTGGATAATCATGAAATGAATTATTGAAGGATGTGGCACCCTATTATACCATGATTGAATCGCCAAAAGTTGGTCTCCAGTGTCCCCTCACCCAATATTTCTAACACAAAACGTACAATTATGTTTGGGGTACTGCGCAGGGTTGTCTTCTTCGAGACAAGTATCGTCGAATAGTGTCATTTTTAGCCTACGTATGGGCAACATCATGTAAATGAATTCTTCTTTGTCCTTTTTGGTTTTCAGGAGCAACCAACTTTTGATAAGAAGCAGTTTGTTACGTTCATGAAGAGATATATTAAGTTACTGACGCCCAAATTAGAGCCGGAGAAGCAAGACTTGTTTAAGAAGCACATTGAGGGAGCAACTAAGCACCTTCTCTCAAAGCTCAGTGACCTCCAATTGTATGTCCTTTCTTAATGTTGTTCATATTCCCCGATTTTTATTGTTCTGGTTATTAAATTTTTTAGCCGTTTTCTTTTCACATAAATGATACTGGTTGAGCTTCGATATGGCAGTTTTGTGGGGGAGAGTATGCACGATGATGGGAGCATGGTGTTTGCGTACTACAAGGAAGGTGCCACTGATCCAACTTTTATCTACCTTGCATATGGGTTGAAGGAAGTCAAGTGTTGAGCGCATAGCTACAGGCTTTGAAGTTGCAAGTTCTGTTATAGTATTTTACCCCAACTTTTTTTTTTTAATTTACAGTCATTTAGTCTCCTTTTGTCGTGGTTGGCAATTAATATAAATTGGCCGAGTTTAAGAGTCTTTTTCTTTTGTAATTTAAGAGTGTTATTTCGTATGCGTCAGTATCTTATGACTAATGCGAGGAGTTATTATATATCACTAAAAAAATAATCTAGTTGACGAAATTTTGTATACTATATCGGTGTTTTCTTTTGCTTGCTCAAGAAATCAATTAGTTAGAATTGATCACGCCTTAGAACAGTGACAATGAAAAGCTGCGTAACCATTGGCTTCGGTTCGAAGAAAGAGAAGCATTATGTACCTGAACGATCTCGAAACTATAGATCGACATCGAAGTCTAAGAAAATGATCTATGAAAAACTTTAGCGAATTGTTGCATTTGTTCGAAATAGCCCACTCGTTCAATTTGAATTTTCTTTTGAGCCTATACCTGTGGGACCATTATGCCAAATGTAACTATTTTATGACCACCTGGTGATTAATCATTAAAGAGAACTTGAAACCTTGTCCGCAGTCAATACCAAAAATTTTAAAATTGCAAGAATCTCAAGCTTCTATCATCGCATCTAATTCACAATCAAAATCATTTTCCCTGAAATACAACAATGTTCTACAGCGAAAAAAAAGAAGTGATAATGATGGCAAGTTAGAGGTCACACATAATAATTAGAGCATAATTGGCACTTGCGAATAATGTCAAACATCAAAGTTGGCTTTCCCTACTCTTAAATAGATCCAAACGCTTTTTCTGAAGTTTAAATTCCTTCCAGAATCCAGGTTATGCATAATAATTCAAGCTCGATTTCTTCTTTGCCTGGACCTGAATGATGCCTTCATTGAAGTCCTCATGATTCACCTGCAATTGGATAAAATAGAGATTAATGACAAAATAGCAAACAAATTCTAACTTGGTCTCGAGTTGGCTTCACAATTTGAATCAAATGATTCGATGTGATTCTCATGGCCACTGACAAATAGCTGGAAGCCCAGAATTGTTACCGAAATCGCATAAATGAGTTTCATTCCATTTTACCTTCTCTGCGCGATGGGTTCTGCACTTCTGAGTCAGGTCCTTTATGACTCGACGCAATCCAAAATGATGTTTCAGCCTTCCCTTTTTTTTTTAACAACCAGCATTTTACTTAATAGAAGCTAGGCTGTATTCTAAACACAGCATCTACATAGAAGCAGGTTACGTATTTTATTCATTTTAGACTTCTAAACGCATTCAAAGTCTAAAGTTTTAGGCAACCTAAACTCCTAAATGTTAAATACCCATTCCCAGTGGCGGCAAAGGTAAATTTCTTGCTGCTGGTTATTACTTTTGTTAATTAGGTAAATGTTTTATTTTGAGTATTTTATTTATGCCATCTTTTTATACATATTTTATATTATATATTTGAAGCTATTTTTCAATTTGTTCATGAATCGTACGATTCGAATCAATTCACGATTTAAATGGTGATTTAATAACTATATTATGATGGTATTTAGTATAATAGCAGAAATATGAAATAAGGTAAACAGAGTTCCAAACAGAACCATCAAACCAGTAATGCTTCATTTGCTTGATTAATTATGATATTCAAATTATCTAAGTTGCATATCTGGAAGAGAACAAACCTCAGTTGCATCCCGTCGAAGGGCTAACATGCCTGCCTCAACACAGACAGCTTTTAGTTGTGCTCCATTGAAATCATCTGTGGATCGAGCTAGTTCTTCGAAGTTGACATCTGGATGAACATTCATCTTCCGAGAGTGTATCTGAAATATCAATGTCATAACAATCAATAATTGTTCAGTTAAAAGAAACAACAGATACAGTTAGAAGAAAACAAACCTGCAGAATTCGAGCTCTTGCTTCTTCAGTTGGATGTGGAAACTCAATTTTACGATCTAACCGACCAGAACGCATAAGGGCAGGGTCAAGAATATCTGCACGATTTGTTGCTGCTATCACCTGCAAATTACAACAATAATGAAAATGACATTTAATTTCCTAAATCCCAACTGGAAACAAAATTCGAACAGGTTAAATTAGATGTTACTATAAACAAGTTACAAAGTTATGGGATTAGCCCCAGAACATAAATTTTCAGAAGATAAAATCTAATAGGCTTAACCAAACAACAGAAAACGTCTTTGTAGTTTTTTCTAATCAATAAATCAGAAAACAAGAGGTATATGGAGAAAAATAAACAAAGACAAACCTTAATCCTGTCATCACTGCTAAAACCATCAAGCTGATTGAGCAATTCTAACATTGTCCGCTGTACTTCCCTATCTCCACTTACTTCACTGCAGTCAGCAACAAATAACATCACAAGGTTGCTGAGATCCAATAGTTAAACTCAATGGCAAAATCAAGCATATGTAGATCTAAAATCCTGCCTGCTCATAAACTAAGTATTTAGCATACCTATCAAACCGCTTTGTGCCAATTGCATCTATCTCATCTATAAATATAATGCAGGGAGACTTCTCTTTTGCCAGTTGAAAGGCATCACGGACAAGTTTTGCTCCATCTCCTATGAACATCTGTACAAAAACTCTAGTTTAGATGAAACCCAGTACAAAAGACATAAAATACAAACATTATAGGATGTTGTGCATAAACCTCCAGTACTTTCTAACAGAGAAACACAAGATAATCTAAGAAGGGTTGGAGATAGAAAATTATCAGATACTACAACCCAAGCATGTTTTCATAAGGAATATGGAAACTTTATATTATATAAAAAAGAAATAAACTTTATACAATCTTCAACTGTCTTACATCAACATAAGTAACAAGCAAATTATTAGCCAAAAAAAGGAGAATAATGCATAAACTAATCCCTAGTTATTATTACAGACCAGCAAAATTCAAAACACCAACTCTATTTATATTTATAAAAAAAGTACAGAAAAAAAAATTAACGAACAAGCAACAATGAAATCATCATCCATACTAAGAAAATTAAAAAAAAAAGGACAAAATTCAGTAACAGATTTTATACCTGGACCAGTTGAGGGCCTGCCAACTTCAGAAAAGTGGCATTTGTTTGTGCTGCACAAGCTCGGGCCATTAACGTCTTCCCAGTCCCTGGGGGTCCATATAAAAGCACTCCCTTGGGTGGACGAATTCCTAACTTCTGGAACCGCTCCTTGTGGGTCATTGGCAAAACAATGGCTTCAACTAATTCTTGGATCTGTTGACAAAGACCATGTTAGAGAACAAAGAACTCATGTTATCTTACCGTAAAAGGTGTGCTTCAATAAATCCTACTGATAATGAAAACTCACCTGCTTCTCTAATCCACCAATGTCATTGTAGTCCTCAGTTGGCTTTTCATCAACTTCCATGGCTTTTACTCGAGAATCATACTCAGAAGGCAGGGTATCCAAGATTAAATAACTATCTTTGTTAACACCAACTAGATCACCAGGCTTTAACTTATCAGGGTCAACAAGCCCAACAACAGGAAGAAAGATTGTCTGTAGTCAAAAGAAAGCATAACTTAAAAGTTATGATTGCTGTCACAAAGATGAAGGGCTCTTCATCACTAAATAATTTCAAAAACACTGATGTTGATATATATATATATATATATATATATAGATTGCATTTGAACAATCCTTCTCATAAAAGAAAAGCAAAAATTAAATAATACAAATAACGATCTTAATATGAAGTTGAAATATGAAATGATAAAGTTCACCAATAAAAAAGTAAAATCATCGTCTGTGTTACCTGTCGAGTAGATGTCTTTAATACAACACATTTCCCCTTCCTTTGTGAGTCAAGATCAATATTGGCGCCATCTTCTTCAGCTTCATCCTCTGGGTTCATTTCCAATATCTAAAAAAAAAAAATATGATTTTGAGGAGAATGTGGGACATAAGAATAAACAAGTTGACCTCCACTCAATGGGAGGTGGGAATAATTGACTCTAGATATTTATGTCAAACTTATCTACAAATTTACATATTCATGTTTAAAAGATATCCAATTGCTCTCTAACTTGCTACTTAGTACAAGTTCCAAAAAGATCATTATACATAATGCTGCCTTTGCTTCCTCATGTTCAGGAGTATAGGGTTTCTTGATCACCTTACCACTTTGACATACTGGAAGTCCAAAACTGTACACATTTCTGGCAGCATTGGCGTTCCATATAACAGGAATGGTCACAAGGCCTCAATGGCTTGGGATTTAAGACAGTGGTTGTAAACAAAATTGAAGTATAAAAATTTCATGAAAGGGCTCATATTGTATAAACAGAACAACTAGTAGGTACTGGATGTCAGGCTATCAGCCATTCTGCCTAATAAACATATCTTTGCCATAACTCAGATAAAAGCTTGAAGTCTTGAACATGCCATAACAGTACAAAGAACTATCAGTTAATCATTTACTTCTATATTCTAACACTATTGTTGTTTAGAAGACATAAACCCTAATCTTCAATATAGCGGGCTATTAAATTTAGTCAGAAGTTAACTTGAATGATAGACACCAAGACTGCTTTAAAAGAATAAGATAGAAGCACTACAACGAAGAGCAGAAAAACTACCTCGACAATGTTGCCTACGAGGTAGGGCAACTGCTTATTGAGCTTAATTTTTTCCTGATTCTCTTTTATCTTCTCCTTGTATGATTCCAATTCCAGATTAGTTCTCTGCAACTCTTCCTTCAACCACAAAACAATACAAGCATTCAACCAAAATCAGAAACTTAGAAATATTGTACCAGAACTTAAGGATATAGAATTGTTCCTTCGTTACCAAAAAAATAGAACTAGAAAGGAAAGACTTTGCACTGACAGAAAGAATGGGAGAGAAGCACATATTATTAAAATTTTCATTATTTGATCACCGACAAAATTAATGTTTTAAAATATAAAGCAATCAATGCCAAAATTAGAAAAATTCACAAAAAAATGAAAATTTTCTGAGAATAACAAGTATAAAAACTGTGAGACACAATCAACAGAATTAAACCTAGGTAAACACTAACTAATACACTATACTGCAATTAGAAGGATAAGCAACAATGGAATATGCAAATGAAAAGAGATTGAAAGAGAGGAGAGATCGGACCTTGAGGATACGAATCTCGTTGTCAAGCAGACGAGAAGCTCTAACGATGTCGTCGGTGGTCATTGACGCCAGCTGGTCATCTTCAAAGCTGCTATCCTCTACCATGGCTGTTGCCATCAATTACCGTTTTCGCAAAAACAAGTGAGCGATGACGAATCTGGTAGATTATATAGAAAGATCGAAAGGTAAAAACAGAGTCTCCCTGGGTGATTAGCGTGTTTTAAAGGTAAGTTCAAAAGTTTCTTTCCTGATTTTCTTGCTCTTTTTTTTTTTTTTTTTTCTCTTTGATTTACCATTGAGAATTTTCAACCACTGGGCTGAATCGTATTCTGTCAAAGCCATTGTGGGCCGCGGCCTTCTTATTGGATTAGTTTTCACAAGTTGTCGACTCTGAATATGAATGATCCGAGGTTCTTGTTGTCCAAAAAAAAAAAAAAAAGATCCGAGGTTCTTTTTTTGTTTTTGGACAGTAGACTGATGTCAGGTTCAACAAGACAGGTCCTAACCATGTTGACAAATTAACAATCAATTTGCTAGGACTGATGCATGCTGTAGATTATTTTGGTGTTTAAGTGACCAATATTTATAAGTTTACAATAAAAGGGACCATATTTTCTAAAGTTTCCTTTTATAGTTATTGCCATGATTCACTCTTTGTTTGCTTTGGCCTAGGTGGTAGCCATGTGTTTGTAGCTGTTTCGTTTGTCCAAACAGCCTAGGCTTTTTGACGGTGAAGGCCGAGGTGAAGATGTTCCATTGTTGGAAGAATGTAGATATCTCAAAATGCCCACTTATGCACTGCAATGTCAGAAAAAAACTTTCTAGGAAGAAATTAGAATAGTATTTTAGTCCAATAAGCATACACAGACTTAGAGGAAGTGCTTCCTCTACTTCTGGTTTCTCCATCTCAGCAATGCGTCACTGTCTCTGCTAGGAGCTCCAGAGATTATCCTTAGCCTCTTCAGGACAACATGAATTCCATTTTATTAGGAAACGAATGAACCAATTTCACTTTCATCTCATCTCAGCAGTACGATTAACTGGAAGTTTATTACAACACTTCAGTAATTGTTTTTCGAATGCAAACTTCCCAATGAACATGTAGTTCTAGATGAACTAGAGGTATATGCCATATATGCAGGCTCTAGTCATTTCCACGTCACGCAGTTAACTTGTACATAAATTTTAATGAAAATAAAAACTATATATATAACTTAACGTGGTAATTCCAGACAACAAGAAAGCCAAATTGAGCCTGGAGCCACTATGGATGATCTAGATGACTAATTGTCATGCCCGTGCTAGTGCAATTATTTAGTATTATCCTTTTTCCCCTAAAAAAGAAGACCACATAGGCAAAAACTACAACAAGTTTCCAAAAATTTTAGGTGTATATGAACAATATAGACCCATCTAAGCCAAAAATGTCATAAAATCCTCCATAATAATAACTAATAATAACCGTAGTTGAATAACTCCTCTGAGATTTCACATCATAAACGACGAATAATTAATAAAAAAATATCTGTCAAGAAATGCTCCATAATATAGATGCAGCATAATGTCAAAATAAGGGCAGCCACCTGCAGCAAAATGAAATCCATTAAACCCATGAAATATGATAAAGCTTTAGCAATGGATCCTGAAGTGTAGTGCAGAGAAAAAGAAACTCCAAAAATAGCAAAAAAAAAAAAAAAAGGAAGCAAAACTTGGGTTCTTTCTGGGGCACATATCCGTTAGCACTCCAATTTGCATATGAGATCAGGTCTTTTTCTATCCAGAATGAACCAATCTGCTCAAAAACACAGTGAATGCTAAATAAAGAACCCATCGAGTGGGCTACTACACAAGAGAATTAACATGCGTTAACAATTTGGTCCCTTAGTGAGAGGCTTATTTAGGGGTCTTATATGAGAAATTATACCATATGATTCTACTCAAGAAAGCAAAGAAGAGAAACTAATACAGAATTTCAAAAGGCTAAGATAGCAAGTATTGTGTGTAGCTTGACTGAGTGATTCTACTACAAAAGTCTGTTTAACAGCCATTTAAGGTATGAATGACAACTTGAATTCTATAGCAACCAGCAAATTTCTGCCAGAAGTATTGAAGTGTCGTAAGAGGTATTATTACCCAACCAGCTCTCCCACTTTAAACAAACGAAACTGTTCTGGTCAGGAAGCAACCGATCTCATTGTTTATCATCAGAAAGATGCGCTTCAACATGGGGCACATCAACCAAAGCTTGCTCTACTCACTTGCCTATACAATGAGAGCGTGCAAGCTTAAAAGATAATGCCTTATGGAGCACATGAATGTCTGATTTGGCTAAGCTGCATCATTCCAGAGACAGAGAGGAAGAGTGGGGGAATGTTGACAAAATGTTTCTGAGCTGAAATAGGACTACCGCATAGAAGAGAAGAAAAATACAGGTGGAGACCAAGTTATGCACGTAATTTTATTTTATTTTTTAGTGAGCTTCAAAATGATTTCAGATAATTAAAAACACTGGATAAATGAACCGCCATCTCCACCTCTACCGCAGCAATGAACCATAGAAAATTCAAAATTGTGAAGCTCCAAGGCTCCAAGTTTCATTTGAAATAACGTGTCCTTTCAAACAGATAAATATGAAAGTTAAACTAAACCCATCTAGTGGGAGACGATCCTAATCGTAGTTCTAAGATTTATTTTTATCATTAATTAGTCAGCTACCAAGCAGGTAGAGTGAGCTAAATATCTTACCACTGGCCACCTCCGCGCGACTGCGTAATCTTAACTTGTAAGCAGAAAGAGGAGAAGCTGGAAAAAATTGTAGGTCAATCGGAGGCATGCAAGCAGGCGGGTTATAAGTTCCTCAAATCGGATTCAGGAGTACCAACCCTAGCCGCAAGGGAGAATGGATTTACTCCCTGCTTATTACTTTTAAAATAACAAACAAAGTCTGGGCATGCATTCCGTTGTCGTCCAGCGGTTAGGATATCTGGCTTTCACCCAGGAGACCCGGGTTCGATTCCCGGCAACGGAATTATAAATTTTTTTCTGTCCATTGGTGCTTCCAAAACTATCCCGATTTAAACTCGACAAACTTGCCTAGAATTGACATTAATCGGAGCAAATTAATAGAGGAAAAGCTCCATCGGCGTTTTGAAGTCTCTAAGTACTTTATGGTTGGATAAAATAAATTTTAATAAAAAAATTAAATAACATAATATTTTATTATTTAATTTATTAAATAAATTAAAATAAATAAATAAAATAAATAAATTTCTTTAAAAAAAATTTTTATAAAATATAATTAAATTAAATTTTTAAATAAAAAAAATATAAAATTAAACTTACTTTACAGTAGAATCCAAAATTTCACCGATTTTAGAATGGCATTGCTTTTTCATCAAAGCAAACAATAAAATGCTGAATTCTATGTTGTTTTTCATTCTATTTCAGAGAACTAAACGCGCCCTAAGGTCTCGTTTGGTTAGTAACAAAAGAGGGAATGAGAATGGGAATTGAGAATGGAATGAAAAAGAATAAATTTAAATGGAATAGAATAGAATGTTGTGATTAAAATTACGTTTAGTAAGGTAATGGAATGAAATGGAATAAAAACAGTTAAAAAGACCAAAATATCCTTAAAACATAAAATTAATAAAATAATATTATTTTAACTTAAAAATTTATTTAAAAATAATATAAATAAAAAAAATAATTAGTAATATAAATTTTTTATTAAAAATATTAATAATTTTAAAAAATAATTTAAATATTATTTATTTTATTTTATTAATAATAAATAATATTTTCTAAATTATTTATTTATTTTAAAAATATTTATTTATTTTTTTGAAAAAAAATATTTATTTATTATTTTACAGACAACAAGTTAAATTTTTTTAAATTTTTTTTGTGAATATTTTTTAATTAATTAATTTTTTTAAAAAATATTTTTATTATTTATTTAATTTAAAAAAAAATGATATTTTATCTTAATTCTATTTTATTTTGCCTCATTCCTTCCTTTCTACGTGGGAATGTGTTCTCCCACCTCCAAAGGAATCCACATTCCATGAGTTGTTCTGTGAGTTGTCTTTTCTGACAACCAAACATGCATTTTTGATGAAATGGAATAGGTATTCCCATTCCATTGCTTCAAATCAAGGTACCAAACGGGACCTAAATATTTACCTCACCAGCGTTTCTTTAATAAAAATTGAAAAGAGCTCACAATTTTTTATGGCACTTCTTATATTAGAACAGAAAATACCGCAGTACTTGCAATTGGTGAGGTTTCGAATAATAAGAAACGTAACTTCTTTATCTCGGATCTATAATATTTCACCCTCCTTGAATAAACTCAATAGAAACATCACAAATGAAACCCACTTGATGTAGTCCATTTAATAATAGTGAGAAAGAACTTTCTTAAGAACAATAACCTTTTACTGCTATACAGATATTGTAATAAAAGAATTACAGTACAATGTACCTAACTGAGGAAGACTTAGAGCTGGATGATTCATGAAGCAAATGAATGAAATCAGAGAAAACCAGCCCTAAGAATAGTTCACTTGCTCATGTTACATATATTGAATACAAAAGGAACTTGTCGACACAACTGAGTTTGAGAAATACGACTCTTTTCGTTTTTTGTTTTTGTTGGGTGCATCTTTACTTTCCAATGCCAAGTTCTTTTGTGATATCTCTTGTCAAGCTGAACTGCAAAGTATTGTGCCATGGAAATAGGGTGCGAGTGACAGGAAGCTTCCTCCGAAGATCCTATAAATATTTGTAATCAAGGAGCTCTAAATTTCCACAATGTACAGGTAAAGCTATAGATTTGTGCACAAAGAAAGTAGCAAATATGCCTTGCCCCATTTTAAGCCAGCTCAGTTGCTTGTATACCCAACTCAGCATGGCCTAAACTAGTCTAATAAATTATAAAACTAGACAGAACCAAAAAAATAAAAATAAAAGATTGAACATATTGTAAAGTTTAGCAATTTCATGTGCCACATTTAACATATTAGAACCCATCAATTGAATTACTCCAATTTACAAATGAAAAGGGCAGACCACAATCCACAAGGGGCAAACTGAACCAGGCAATCCGACAAAAAGGCAGGTTTGGAAACACTGCATAAATGTACCTTTCTTAAGTTCAGTTCAAATTTCACAAATGACAAGAGCAGTGAAAGTATAAGAAAGAAAAGTAACAGAGCATTGTGAGGTCTCAGTGATGACAAAAGAATGATATTAATTCGATAGGAGTCCAAAATAATCAAAGATTTTGCAAAAATGCCACATCTGAAACTTGAAGAGAAGATTTGAAAAAAAAAATTGAGGCTGTATTAACAAAAGAGTACCTTGAAAGTGGAATCAGGAAGGTTTAAATATGATGCCTGTCAAGTTATAACCATAAACTGTCAGTACATAATCTATATATAAAATAGAAATAAGAAAAACCCAGCTACAAGATGACAAATTCAGAACCTCCAGAGAAGCCAGATACTCTGTTTCATGGTGACAAATAATGCTTGATATGGAAAGCGCACAATCTTCAGGGGCCTGAAATATAAGAACAAATATCAAGCACAGAAGTGGACAATCAAATTATAATATATGAAGATAACCATGGCAGTAATATGGTTCTAGCATGAGAATTAAATCAACCTCAAGAATTAGTCAAGGAAAGTAATAAAAGCATCATTCTTGTGCAGCAAGAGGGACAAGTAACCAGTGGAAAATAAGTAATAGTAGTCAGGATTACTTAACCACTATAATTTTGTCATTTGTGACACATAAAACTTTACAGTATATGTTCCCACCCATACCTCAAGTTCATTTATTCTATGTACATAATATGTCTAATAGATATCATGCCATGGAAATCGATTTATTAATATGAGACACACTAAAATGTTCTCTTTATAGGATATCTGAGGGATTACCCTAGATGCCTTCGCACAGACCTGAAGTAAAAAGGCAAGGACACTGGCAGCCAG
This sequence comes from Gleditsia sinensis, assembly GCA_037074535.1. NCBI lineage: Eukaryota > Viridiplantae > Streptophyta > Magnoliopsida > Fabales > Fabaceae > Gleditsia > Gleditsia sinensis. The sequence continues at coordinate 83,464,450 of CM073464.1, forward strand.
AATGACAGAGATAGTCAGCAGGGATACACATAGCTTAGTTTGCAACAACTATATGCAAAGAAATTCGTATCTAACTTAAGCATTAATATCTATACCTAAAAAAGTTAAAAGGTGAAAGAAATGCTAATTTATAGTAACCTGAAAAAGAGTTGAATCTTTGCACTCATGTTTTGCATCTAACTGCACATTTCCTTCCTCAAAATAATGGGCGCCCACCTGAAAACAATACAAGATAATTATATTTAAGAAGATTTGAATAATCTAATTTAAATTTATGCATCAAACATCTACCTCATATTACCTGCATTTTGCCCTCTACTTCCACTATTTGTTGATCATCTTTGAACTGAATATTCCATACTGAACGCCAACTACCATTGCTACACAAAAAGGCCACAAAGTGAGGGAAATATTAAAAAAAATTGACATTTGCGTATCAGTGGAAATATCAAAATTTTGTCTGTAACTAATAAGGTTGAAATGGATAAAATACACAGCAGCAATTTCATTTGACTAATTTCACAGACCAGAAATTCTGTGGGCTATGCCTAGCAGCAGAAATCACCACAACAAGCTCAAAATCCGAACCCGGGCCCTCTACATCTTTCCCATTTACACAGTAGACGGAGCAGACACCTTTTGGATAAGCTTCACCAACATATTTAAGTATTTCAGCATCCAGAGCGCATCTGCAATAAACATATTCTTTGTTATGCATACAATACAGCGTAGTGTTAAAAAGATATGTAAGTGTGGAACACAAATTGTGGTATTTCAAGGGTGGGTCAGTCTCCAGTGAATTTCCTTAAATAACGAAGTATGTGTTATTATTAAGCACAAGAAAAAGTAAATAAGCCAGATCTTAACAATCACTATTGTAAGTACCACTCATTAATTGAGAAAGGGTACATATTCTCAATAAAACTACTGCATGAACACCATGAAACCAGAACATCGCAACAATATTAAAATTATAGGCAAAAAGTTACAGATTAAATCTCCCTGGTCATTGTGCTGTACTAGAAAATACTTCATACTTGACACTTTCAGACAGTTAAGAAACAGGGACCAATATTATATTAAAACAACAGAGAATACTGAGGTTATGTGAAAAATTAAATAATGCTTTCATAAAATTGTACAAGAGTCACAGTATTCTATCCCATGATATCCCATCAAATCTTTTGATGATCGCTTTAGTCAAGGAATATCAGAAGAGCAGACAATATTTCAATCATGAAAAGTGAAGAGCATACCGGAACTCCTCAATATATGGAGATGGAAGTTCTTCATCTGTTGCAGGTCTCACCTCTGTACAAACCTGAACAATTTAGCACATTATAATAACACAACAGAGGACAAAACTTAGATCATAATAGCTGAGAAAGAAAATGGAGAAAAATTGAGATGCGAATGTAACCTACCTATATTTTTTCTTTTAGATAGAAGTGATCAACCAATAAATAATCTCTGCCATATTTAGTTGCAGTAACAAATTTTCATAATTTGCTTCATCCCCTTACTTTTAATGCAATTTTCAGAAATTTGCGTATTCTCTGAAAATGTATAACTTAAGACGCAGAAACTAGAGTATGTCTAACAATAATACTTTGATTAAACTCATTGTGATGGAGACTGAAAGAACAGATCAAGATGCAGACAGGAGTGCTAGAGTTCACTTCACCTTTCCTTTGCAAATTAAACCAAAAACGAATCAAAGAAAAACGCAAGGATTATGAGTTTTAATAAATCCATAAAGGTACAATACGATTTTGCCATTCCTCAAGATAAAACAATAAGTTCAGTAGAACCACGGCATATTCCAATCTTAATATTGATCTCTAATTTTGTTTGCTAAACCCATTTTTAACGAATTAATTATCTTTAACTTCCTTATATTCGGCAAAAAAACAAGACTTACTTGTTTAACATGATCAACTATAGCAACTTGGGCAGTTCTAGGATCGAGATATGCATTCCCTTCAAGCTCACCAAATGTCGTAACCAGAACCTGCATGCACGTTAAATTAGGGCGCCAGAAGAAATTGTAACAAAAAATAAGGCAGTCCGATTGAAAAACACAATTAAATAACGTTTGGGTGATTTATATTTTTAAAAAATTAAATACCCCTTCCAGATCACAGGGCTTTCAAAAATAATCCGTAAGATTAAAACGAAACTCATCGGTGATATAGTTAGTTAAGGAGAAAGAAAGAAAAAACAGCGACCTACCAGAACAATAATTGGCATATCCAAATTCGATCTAGTGAATTTTTTTATAAAAAAAATTACAATATTTCATTCAAAAACATGGATTCGAGATGGAAAAATATGAAACCCTAACAAAAAAAAAAGGAGACTCCTGTTTGGTGAGAAATTCAATGATACGTACGTCTCCGCTTCGGTCCGACATTTGAAGGGAAATCATATGAGATTTATTGTACAAGGAAAATGCCTCTGACGCCGCCTCAAGGTACACATCGTCGTCGTTTAGTATCGATTTCAAATCTGCAAAGACAGTTTCTAAAGTGTATCAATTTAAAGCAGAAGCGGATGCGAATTCTAAATTCTAGATAGCGAATTACATAAAAAAAGAAAAGAAGCAAATGCATGTGGAGACAGGAAAATAGATTACCTTTGGCCACGTATTGGATTTCTCCAGGCGGAGAGTTAAGGAGAAACCATTTGGAAATTTCGATCTTCTGCTCCTCGCTAAGCTCTGCTTCTTCTTCTTCTTCTGCCATATCTCTACGTCTGACTCCGTCGACCAGATTCCAAAATGCAAGTTCAGTCTGTTAAGCCTTGAAAGGGAAGGAGAGAAGCAACGAAATTAGAACGCTTGCTTGAAAATCAGGACAGTCCACTGGGTGGGGTCCAGAATTCGAACGGACAAGATTCGAACTGTTGCTCAGGTGGACCCCAGATAATAATAATATTCTACTTCGTCGTGTAGTGTGATCTGTAAAGGCTCTCTGCCATCTCGCCTTGAGTTGCCTGATATCATTTTGATCGACAATCACGGTGACCTTGTAGATGATCTTCACCGTTAAAATGTTTTGATCTATATATAGGAGGCAATCCAACGGCGAACACAAAATCCAGGTCACTTGACGCAGTTTTAATTTGTATAATAGTGTCTTCAATTGACGCAACATAACTTTCTTCGTAAGTTTATATAGCCAAGGAACTAAATTTCTTTTCTTTTCCATCGAAATGACCAAAATGTTTCCGTTTTTTGAGTCACCGATGCGAAACGGAGTTATTGAAACGAAACGAAGTGTTTGTTAAAGAATTATGTTATTTCAATTAAAATTGCTTTGTTTTGAAATGTTTCGGTAGAAATACTCTTGTTTCAATGAAAATTTTGGTAAAAATACTCTTATTTCGAGTTGTTTCAATAGAAATACTCTTGTTTCAAGTTACTTCGATAGAAATACTCTTGTTTCGAGTTATTTCGATGGAAATACTCTTGTTTCAATGGAAATTTTAGTGAAAATACTCTTATTTCGAGTTGTTTCAATAGAAATACTCTTGTTTCGAGTTATTTCGATGGAAATACTCTTGTTTCGAGTTATTTCGATAAAAAAGTACTAAACTAATTTGAAAAATAAAAAAATTGACAATATAAAAGTAGATGAAAATAGCATTATATCATATCTAACACTAAGTTATTTTCTCTCACAAGTCACAACACTTTTATTAACTTCATACTCTCCCCCTTTATTCTTATGACATTATTTTCCTTCATTATCTTTATTTTAAAGAGGAAACTACAAAAATGATACAAAGAGATATTGAAAGGTAAAGAGAGAGAAATATACCTAAAGATAGAGATAGAATTATGGTCGACAGAGAAAGAGACTTAAATATAAATGTCACGAAAGAGTTAAGAAGAAGATGGAGAGATAGAGGCAATAAAGAGATTGTTGTTGAATACTATTAGGATTTAAGTTAAAGTCCCTACTGTAATAGTATGTTTACTTACTATTCAATTATAGACATTAATTCAAATTAATTTTAATATAATTTTATATATCTATATCATTAATATTATGTTAAAATCTTTTAAAACTAAAAAAAAATATTATTTGAAATTATTTGAAACGTTTCTTAAAAAATCTTCCGTTTTCTCGAAATTTTCGAAACGTTTCGAAATATTTCCGTTTTTAGAATCACCGAAACGGTACCTCGAAACGAAATTTAGTACCTTGTATATAGCTTTATGCTACTCTCATTGTTAACGTGTAACTGAAAATTTCATAATTTTAATTTTAAAGGAGACTTGTGTAATTTTCTTTTTAATTCTTTCCATTCACAAATTGAGATTCTATATTATCGTAGAGGATTTTGATTGAAACAATTATATTGATCAAAGACCAAATGATGACAACTACCTTGCAAGAGAAGAAAAACCTCACACTGCATATACTGGTTTGAAATATAACTCAACTAGTTCCATTACTTTCGAACTGATTTATCAAACAACATGCACTTTGATCCTCTATCATCAGAAGTGTCTTTCATTTCATTGGACTGGAATGCCTTCATTTGGGATTATGATTCCATTTATTTTAAAGCTATTGAAAATTTAAATTTCCAAAACATAAATACACGACATATCTAGTTTGATACTTAACAAGTAAACTTATTTTACTAATGTAGGCTCACACACACACTCCCTACATACAATTAACAGCTGGAACCATCATCTTAACCCCCTAAAAGAAAGAGTAAACAAAAACTAGCTATTTGAGTTAGAAATCGTTCGTAATTCAACTGGTTAATCTGCGACCTAACTAATTTTTTATATTAATTTAATGAAAAACCAATAATTCGGAGAACCTCCTCTGGAATTATATTTTCAGCAGTAATTCCACTGTCGTAATACGTTAGCTTCCAAAAATTGTTTCCATGCCTTTAAGGGTGCTATCTCTCTACAGCCAGCAGAATTCTTAGATCCATGATTCATCAATAAGCCTCTCGCAGCAAAAGACATCAGCTCCATTTGATCCATATAACCACGCACCCTGTATGAGAAACCCATTCTCAAATTTTGTTCACAATGAGATTGCTGATCTTGTGTAACATCTGTATTTGGAAAAGCAAGTGTTTCTTGTCGCTGCTTGGAATCCTCATCTAAAGACATCGTGCTTCCCATTCCAAATAATTCCCAATCAACCTGCTGTAAAATTCCACATGCTCGTTCTGTGCAGTGGGCGGAGCTAGCTTTTAACTGCATTTCTTCTTCAATTGCTAGACTGTCAACTTGGACTTTCAGTTCAAGTAACCGGTTACCAATTCTTGTTGCTACTGCATCATATAGTTTTCTCCTAGGAACATCCTCGGCTTTTTCCGCAGTGAGTATATCATCAAAATTGATTGGATCACCTACGAGTACTGTAACCTACATAATACATTGGTACAAGCATGAAAAAAATGAAGTAAGAAGATTTAAAGTAAAAATTAATACAGTAAAATACAATAATAAAATGTTAGTTGATGATAGACGATATCCCATTTCAAGAAGAATTTTGATTCTATAATTGAACATCTTGATCACCGTAAAAGTCAACAATAGAAATAATTTATTTATTGAGAAATTAATAAAAAAATATTAAAAAAAATCTACTTATAGCTTTTATTGATTTAAAAAATATATATGATAGAGTGACGAGAAAAGTTTTATTAAAGATTTTAGAAAAAAAAAGAATAAAAATTGCATATATTCAAACAATCAAAAGATATGTACGATAAGATCACGACTTGCATGACATATTTTTTCACATCTATAACTCTACATTAAGAGTCATCTCTAAGTCCATATATTTTTAATTTAATTTGAATATAATTACTGAACATAAACAAGATTTGAAACATCGATGTATAATTTTTGTAAATGATATAGTCTTAATTGGTGAATTGAAAGAGAAAATAAATATGAAGTTAAAATTATGAAAATAAATTTTGAAAACACAAACTTTCGTATAAGTAAAAATAAAATAGAATATATAAAATATAATTTTAATAAAAGACGAAAAAATACAAATTTAGAAATAAAACTTTGGTACCATCTTTTAAAACAAGTTACGAGTTTTAAATATTTTAAATCCATTATTCAAAATGACAGCAAAGTAAAAGAAAACGTAAACTATAAGATTTAAATGACATGGATGAAATGGAATAAAATTTAGAAAGTCAGTTGTGATAGAAAAGTGCCGTTTAAAGTTAAAAGAAAATTTCACTGTACAGTTATAAAACTTGTTATATTGTATGATTTTAAATGTTAGACGGTTAAAAGACAACATAAATTTAATGTTGCGGAAATGAAAATATTGTGTTGGATGTATACACACACTAGAAGAGATAAGATTAAAAATCAGTGCATTAGAGAGAAAGTTGAAATAGAGTCTATTGTAGAGAAAATAGTAAAATATCGCTTAAGATAATTTGGTCATATGTGAAAAAAACTTGTAGAAGCACTACTGAGAAAAATAGATCAAATAGATAAAGAACAACCCGATAGTTAGAAATAAAGAGAGATCAAAGAAAATAATAAGTGAAACTATTAAAAAATATTTAACAATTAATAATCTATTTATTGATTTAATTTATAATAAGACATCGATTGATCTATGTAACCGACTCCACCTAATGAAAAATGTTCGGTTGTTGTTTTGTAATTGAAAATCTTGATCCTCAAAGCAAGGAACAGACCAGAAATCAAGGGGCAATGAGTACACCAGTTGTTCCACTAAAACTAGCACCATCAACAAATTTGAACTTTGGAAGGTTCGCAGATTTTATTAAAGCCGGATTGATTTTATTAGTTCACCTTGTGTAAGGGACAAAAATACATACCATCTTGCCTACTCTGGGAAATTTAGAACCTATTGGCATGATATCTTGCATTCCCGTATGTACGAACGGGACAACAATGGGCATGTTATCTGCATCCAGGACCAACCTGATGGATAAAATAAAGATCAGAAAGCTTGTTTTTCTCTTTTAAAAAAAATTTAAAGGGAAGCAAAAGAGACTAGATGAAAATTCAATATTGTACACACTTTAACTAAATAAACATCTTGATAAATGCCAAAGAAATAACCATTCTGGACATGAAGTAGTTGATGCAGCATAGATTGTAAATATACAAATAAGTCTGTACAGCCAACATTACAATTTTGAAGGTATCAATGGAACAGTTACAATAGTTTATATAGCATAAATTACCTTCCATAGTCAACATTTTTAGTGAGAATATCTCTGAAAACTGAGTAATTTTAAAAAGAGAAATCCATATAGCACATCCAAGTTCTAAATTTTTCTTTCCTTTTCATTATTACTGTGAGAAAGCGGCTTCCATCATACAAGACAAGTAAAATTTTCAGTTAGTAATGAAATCCAAAATATCATAGAAGATTGTTACCTTCCAGCACCTCTCTTGGAAGATCCCATGGTTTTACCGCCATCACGAGAACGACTACCTTCTGGGAATATGTGGACCCACCCACCATGATTCAATTTTGAAATTGCCATGTCCATTCCCTGCAGCAGGGGGAGGAAGTAGATGAAATTACAATCGTCAACATTAAAGAAGTTCCAGTTGTAAGAAATCCAAGGAAAAGCAAAGCCTAGCTAGGAAGCAAAAGAAAAAGAGAAGGAAAGACAGAGAATATAAGGCAGCAGCTTATAACAATTTCACAGACAACACCACCTAAGATAGATTTTTACATCGGGAACAACAAATCACTCAAGACAAAACATCCATTCAATATAACTTTTTTTTGTTTGAATTCAATCCAAAAACGAGAAGCATCAGTAGTTAAGACATGAAGGACTTTGAAGTCAGCCAAATAATTAAAAACACCAACAAAATCACTTTCAGGACACAAAAGTTGACGAAGTGAATAATTCAATTCACTGCAGTGGAAAGAAATAAAATGAAAGAAAAACAGAAAGAAAGAACTGTGAGAGTTCCATCAAAGGCTAAAAATTTTACCATAAGGTAGCAGGTACCATAGACGCCAAAGCCTCCAATATTTAATTGTTATAGTGTCTATTGAATTCATACCTTCTGATAAATTCCATCACCACGAGAAACTGGCAAGACTTTGACAGATCGAAAGAATGCAGAAGTTACAGGATTTCTAAAACATCGATCTGATGCACACAGTGTCCATCTCAGGTTCTCGGCATCCAAAAGAACATGTGGGGGAAGCAGTGAAGCAATAACAAGCGGATCATCCATGGAAGCCACATGATTGCTGACCTGAAAGGAAATTACAAAGGAGCAAGCAAGCATTAACATGCTATGGTCCTACCCTATTGAGTGTGGAATACCACTGGAACCCTAAAAATAAATTTAATTACGGAGATGCCTTTTTCAATAATAAAATGCGTGAAAACCAATCAAAATATAAAGTGCAAAAGTAATTCTTTAACAGCCCATACCGTAAGAAGAGACTTGCCTTTGGGTCTATGAAGCAACGCCTCGTGTAATTTTTCTAAACCATATACCTGTTTTACCATATAGTAGCCAGATCAAATATCAGACGGCGAAAAGAGATAGATCAAATAGAAGGAATAAAGTTAGCAGCGTAACTCAACATTATAGAAATTCACATACCTGGACACGGTTTAACCCGTTCATAAACACATGGCAGACATTTCCAAGAACAGGAACAGCCACAGCTTGCAGCATGCGAAGTATGGCAGAATCTTCTTCAGCACTGAAGTCCTTACTCACTGGAGATATAAATTTAAAAAGTGATAAATCTAAGCAACGCCTCTGACGATGTGTCATAAGTCACAACACATTAATGATTTTAAGGTTTAAACCCAAGATATGCAAGATACACGAAAAGAGCGGATAATTAATAACCCAAAAACGTTGGATGTCAGAATCATAGAAACAAATTGAGGGCCAGACAACACACAATAGGACCTCAAAAATTAAGAGGATCAAGCATACGTTTAAAATGATGAGATTGAAAAAGTAGAGCCAGCAAATCTTGCAGTGGCAATGCATGAATTATACAGCATCAAAGCTTGATCGACTCGATCAAAGAAGTATAACATAGCATATGTAAGGCAATATCGCTTTCGAGAAACAAGGAGATCAAAGTGAGTACCTCTTTTACGATAGAAAGAGGAAGAAGGCAAGGATTCCTGACGAAAATCACGAAAACGGCGAAGCCAGCGTTGCAGAGTAGAGGAGAAGTAACCCTGAGGAATGAACATAGGCTGGCGGCGCCAGTGCCGGTCGACGGCGATTCTGAAACGGCCCCTGAGCTGCAGCTGCAGAGAGCGAGCCTTGTTCATCCAAAGATCTCCATGATCAAAACGCTGCATCGATGCAGAAGCGATGGAAGAGAAAATTCTGGAAGGTTTGAATTGGAAGAGAAGCACTATTCGGAGCCACCCTAGATTGAGAAGAAGTGTAGCAGGCAAGCGCAAGTGTACAGCGCGAACGGGAGGGAGATATCTCGACAACCCCTGCAAGGGTAGCGCGATGCAATGACAATCTATGGACTATGAATGGCGGTCTAACCTGAAGCCGAGTGCGCAGTGTCCGCGTTTAGAATTGGGGCCAAGGGCATTTTAGGTTAAAGAGGATGGCGCTTGTCAAAGAGGACACTCGGCTCTTCAGTCTTTTTTTTCCTCGCTGGTCATTCCTCTCTGTGACCAAAAAAATAAAAAATAAAAAAGCTGAAAACGTATTAAAATATTTCTCGTTTAATTCAGGTGTTTTTAATTTTTATTAAAAATTAAAAACAATTATAAAAATGTGTTTAATTATTATTTTTTTACATTTTTAAAATTTTTAAAAAGGTCAAAAAATATTTTTATAATAAATTGTAATAATAATACTTTTTAATTATTTTTAATTATATATATAATATTTTATTATTTATATAATAAAAAAATAAAAAAATAATTATATAATAAAAAATAATAAAAATATAAATACAAACTAAATATATTTTTAAAAATATAAAAAAAAATATAAATATATTTTTACAAATCAAATGAGTCCCACTCTTCAATTTTATATTTTCTTGTCAATCCTTCCTCTCTGTGACAAAAAAAAAAGAGAGAGTTGAAAACGAATTAAAATCTTAGTATTTTTCTTATGATCCAATTTATTTTTATTTCAAATATTTGAGTTTTTTATTAGAAAAATTTGAGTTAAGCTTCGGCGACACATAAATACATTTATTAATGGAGTTAGTTCATTATTTATATTTTAAACGTTCATCATTGTTAAACCAATTTCGATATTTTCCTGAAGCAGGCGAGAAAATTGGACACGGATTCCCTGCTCCCTCAAAACGCAGCCCTTTGGCTGCGTTTTGCTTTTCTTTTTTTTAATATATTTTTAATTTTTTTAATAAATTGTTTAAAAAATTATTTTTTCTTTAAAAAATAAAATTTTAAAATATAAAAACATTTTAGTTTGTTTAATATATTTTTAAAGTTTAATTTTTTAACAAATTATTTACAAAATTATTTTTTAAAAAATTAAAGAAAAAATAAACTTTAAAAAATAAAAATTTATTGAAAATAATTTTTTGTTAAAAAACTAAATATAAAAATAAGAAGGTGATATGTTTCTTTGCAATTTTTTATTTTTAAATTTACTGAAAAATATATTAGAAAAAACCAAAACGTTCTTATATTTTAGAAGTTTATTTTTTATTTAATTTTTTTAAAGAAAACATAATTTATTAAAAAAAATTAAAATTTAAAAATATATTAAAAAAAAGTAAAACGCATCAGGAAGCATATCACCTTCTTATTTTTATATTTAGTTTTTTAACAAGCTTTTAAATTTTTTCAACAACAGAATTATTTTCAATAACTTATATTTGATTTTTTAACAAATTTTTTAAAGTTTTTCAACAAAAAATTATTTTCAATAAATTTTGTTTTTTATTTAAATTTTTAAAGAAAAAAATATTTTTTTAAATAATTTATTAAAAAAATAAAATTTGAAAATATATTTTGTAAAAAAGAAAGCAAAACGCAACCAAGTTTTGGAGACAGGGGATCCGTGTCCGAGAAAATTACCGGATGCAAAGCATTTATATTAATACTTAATTGACAAAATGTAAAAATCTTAAATATCATTTAAAATTGTATAAAATGTTCATTTTTACTTATAAAATTAGGTTGTAGAAAAATCTCGAATTGAACAAAGGATCTTTCGCTTGGGCCTGAACTGATTTTGGGTTCAGTACAACATTGAACATATCCACCCTGAGTCCGAATAATGCAGAAGGCAAATTTCTCAATCTGACTCCAGACATGTCCAAGTGTTTCCAGTCTCAGTTTTATTATATAAGGATCTCAATAAAGCTAATTAGTTCTTAATAGTAGAAAAATTACGCGAAATCAGTGAGGCGAACGATAACTGAAATGCAAGAAGGGGCAGCCAGATAAGAGCAGCACCAGTCATGTTAATAAATTTGTGATATTGAATGAAAGGGCATAAAATTACTGCCTAAACATTGCTATCAATTTACGAATCAACACAAAAATCTATTATTCATGTAATTCTGCATCTAGATTTCCTTTGCACGTCTTGCTTTCAGCCTGTGTTTGGCTCATCTCCTTTGTTTATAAGCGCAATCATCCTAGAAAGCACGCTTTCAGCCTGTGATTGGCTCATCTTCCAGGCAAGGACCATCACCATATCATTTATAACTGCAAAAGAGACATTCTCAGCAGACAAAAAAAAAGGGTGGCCCAATGTACTGGTGGGGTCTGAGGAGACATTCTCAGCAGAAAAGAAAAAAAAAAAAAGTAGAACAAATAGAGCATTAACTTAATTATAGGGCAGTACCAGTTGACATGAGCATAAACTTAATTCATGGGCACCTATTATGAAGGGAAAATGAGAGGTAGTTACATCAAATTGAGCATCAGCATATGAAATTTAGCTTAAGTATCCTTGTCATCAAGTCATTCCATGTAAAAACAAGGTATTAAAAAATAATCAAGTTCTCATGAGAAATGAACATCAGAGACATCATTCCCCTTGTTTCTTGCTCTGCTTTACACGCGTGGGCCCACCAAAAAAAAGGTATGCAGCACCATTGCAAATAAGCAACACATGATTCTACATTGTGCAAGAAAAAAGCACGTGTACAGAAGATGAATTCACTTACAGTAACAAGATGCATAAATGAGAGGAACTAAAATCCATCTACAACTTTGATACCGGCGTTCTTGTCCCACTCCTCTGGAGGAGCAACATCAGCCATTACCTTCTCCTGACCTCGCCAAAGAATCTGGGAATGGTATTCCAACATCAGTTTGGGCAGCCTCATGCTTATTTGGGAGCACACACCAAAGAAGAAAACCCAATGGCGCAATGTAAATAGCACTTACTTTGTCAATGACCCCAAATTCCTTAGCCCTTGTGGAATCCATATAAAATGGTCTCTTCATCACACTAGCTATTGTCTCCTCCAACTAATAATCAGAAAAGAAGTCACATAATTAATCATGAGATTCTGCCTCATCTTTTGTGAACAAATATAACATCCAGAACGTATACATAATACTCACATTTCCAGTGTGTTTGGCTATTAGTTTTACAAGAGTGTCCCTATTTATTATCACCTGCAAAGTATTTGAGCAGAAACAAAGGTTTTGAATATGTAAGTAGAAATTCATTTTAGCAACTGATTATATAATCTGGAGAAGGAGAGAGAGTGAGAGACTGCTTCCAAATGTTTGGAGATTAATTGCCAATTACCAGACAAACACTAACATGGGAATAGAAAACACAAGCTAAGATTGTCATTCCCAATGATTTAAATGCTATGTGGCAAATAAAATATTGGACCAACCTCCTGGGCACGAATATGAACATCACTGGCAGGCATTAAACCAGATGATGGAACACGAGGCTGCTGAATCATGGCTGAAACAGAAATCAATAGAACATTTCACATTTGTGTAGGACTAAGCGCCAAAGCCAAAAATTACGTTAACAACATGGTCCAAACCATACCTTTGGCATGTGGCATCATAAACCGTTTACCCTTAGTCCCTGCAGCAAGTAGCAGACAGGCTTGACCTACAGCAGCTCCAACAGCCACTGTGTGTATCTGCATATGGCAGAAAAACCGGATATGGGAACTGACATGCTCAACTTCAAATGTTATGGAAAAGGAAAAAAGGTACCACTCCACAAGGGTGAATCATTTCACAAAATTCTTAGCAAATTATCGCAAACCCATATTAAAAAATATATAACAATGCAAAGTTTATTCTTAATGAAAATAAAAAAAGCAAACCTCGTTTTTTAACTGCATCATTGCATCATAAATGGCAAAACCTTCTGTCTCCATCCCTACCTGAATGCAAGCATTTCAAATCCATGAGAGAGACAGAGAAGAGGGGAAGGAAAGGAGGGAGGCAGCTCAATAAATTATGTTAAGTTATAGATATTTAAACAAGTTGAATATGTCCATAGTACATAAATATTTCATATCATTCGGTAGTTGGAAGTTGGAAGCAAAAGCAATACTTACCGTTTCACCATCATCACGAGTAGTCCCTGTAGAATTAATATAAATATATATGGGTTCTTTGGGATCCATCCACTGAAGGTACATCAACTCTGCAACAACGAGTTCTGTGACAGCTGGCACCAACTGAGAGGTACAAACAATCATAACAGGTCATACAAATTGCAATAGCCAAGTACTGTTGTCGTAAACAGAAGAATTGGCACCAAAATGCAAGATATATAAATAGCAGCTGAAATCATGAGAGAACACATGCTACATAAGAGATGGAAATGCATGAAGGAAGAATGATCTCCAAAGTGAACCCAAGAAGTGTATGAAGGAAGCATAAAATAATAAATATCTACTTTGTTAATGTTAGATAATCTCCCAAATGCCATATCTTCTTCTTACGATCTCCTTCAATCAGTCTATGAAGCTCAAAATATTACCAAATAATTAGATTAATTCCAAGAAGCATTTTAGAACATCAATAGCCAATAGTATAATATTTTGTTCAACCTTTCAATGTCTAAAAGGTTAGAATTGCTCACTCAAAGATTTCTCACACTGACCAGGAAGGAAATTAAATCAAATTAAATCCTCAATTAACATACTCTCGAAATTATTTCTAAATAAAGCTTATCATGGGCCATAGCATATGCAATTGGAAGCACAATTCTGCACTTACAGGCATGCCGATGTAAACTATTCTACCATGGAGAAGCAGCGAAGGCAGGTCAGGTGGAGGCCTTCTGGGACGGTGCTCATTGTATGAAACAGATCTTTCCACCTATTTCAAGTAGACATTGTGTTACTCCAACAAATAAACATGACCAATAGCGGTACAGAAAGGAGGTCTACGGAAGCAGTTAGACTAGACCATAAAACTACTGAACTTTTAGTTTACCAAGACTACTCCAGGAAACGATGCCACGGGTGATTTGTCACCATCCTAATCCCCCGACAGTGTTCTATCGACACTATATCCCCTTTCGATTTAGTGTAAAAGAAGATTAGCTTTCGCCCCAGACATTTAGGGTATGATGCTTAAAGTTTTATATGTCAGCAGATAATACTTTCCCTAAAAAGAATAAACTTAGAACAGAAGCATGTTACCAGAATACCATATTGACTAAAAAGATTTGTCAGTGTTTAGTAAGCGAAAGAGATATTACTTGGGCGGGAGTAGCCATGAGCTTGGGCGCCTCAAATATGTCCAAATAAGGAGGGGTATCAGAGTTCACGGGACGGTTAAGCAACGTTTCCGGAGAAGTGGCAGCTACAGAAGCAAGCTTCGAAAGAAAGGGATCTTTAGGGTTGATAGGGGGTATGGGAATTTTGGCTTTGTTTCTGGCATTCATAGAGCAAAGGGTCCTTAGATTTCTCCTTCCAGTCAATTGTGAGGAAGAAGATGAAGTCGGCATCGAAGTGGCCATCGGCACCCGCACATACGTAGCCATCCTTTCTGGTTAAAATTGTGCTTCTGCTAATGCTGCGGTTCAGCTTGAACGAGGTTGAAGCCGAACATATGACTATCAATAAACCTTATTTTATTTTTTTTACATATTTTAACAAAATAGTTTTCTACCCTTTAACAATGAGTACTGGGTCGGATCTCGTTGACCCGACCGGTTTATGACATGGCCAAAAGAAAATCATAATATTGCATTTTAAATTTTAAGTCATGTAATACTTTTAAAAAAAAAATTTTTGTTTGGAACAAAAGAGAAAAAAAATAAAATAAAAATTATTTGTTTGGTTTGTAAAAAAAAATTATTATATTCCTTTAATTTTATTTTTATTAAAAATAAAATTATTTTAAAATTATTTTTTTCATTAAAAATTTTATTTACAGCCAATCTCTAATAGAAATTTTTTGCCCATCTATGTTTTCTCCTCTCCACTCTAAATTAATAAATTAAATAGGATAATTTAAAAAAAAATACCTCTCCTCTCCTACATTTCATTTTTTACCAACCAAACACTTAGCACCTGTTTAGTACGCAAATATAGGAGGAGGGAATGGAAATGCACATTTTCCATTTCATTGCTTGCCACATTTGGTAGCTAGCATCTAATCAATAAGGAATTAAGATTTCATTATGTCAGACAGTGGGTATTCCTTCTCAAAAGCAAGAGAGAGAGGGGGGTAAAAAGCGTAGAAATATGTGTGAAAAAACAAAAAAAAACATCCTATTTATTTTTTAAATATATAAATAAAATTAATTTAAAAAAATTATACAAAAAGATTTAAAAATTATAATAATTTTTTTGTGTTATCATATATAATAAAAATTTATTTATTTTTTAAAAATAAAATATTTTATTAGATAGATAAATTATTGATAAATAAAATAAAAAAATAATATTTAAACTATTTCTCAATTTTATTAATATTTTTAATAAAAATAAAATATTATTAATTATTTTTGTTTTTATATCATTTTTAAATAATTTTTTAAATTTAAATAATATTATTTTTATGTTTCAAAGATATTTATCTTTTTATCAGTTTTTTATTCCATTCCTACGTTATTTAAAACATATCAAACGTAGTAAAATAATAGAGATTTCATTTTTTTGTCATCGCGTATCAAACGTAATTTTTTTTTATAACATTTCATTTCATTTCATTACATTTTCAATTCTTTTTTTCATTTCATTTTTTGCCATCAACCAAACGAACCGTTAATAAATTTAAATAGATAATCAATTGAAGAATTAAAAAAAAAATTTACATTAAACTAATTTTTTTTTTAAGAATCTAAATAATTGTACGTTCAATTATAAATTACTCATCTCGTAAACAGAACTAGTAAGAAGGATTGTATTGTCTAGAAAGTTTATACTTACAGTTAAGGTCTTGCCCATAGGGTGTTTCTTTTAAAATTAAAATAAAAATCACGAATTAGGTGAGCACCTTGTGATTGAGCCCCACAGTCACCTTAACATCATGATGAAGTGGATGTTCGACTTATAATATTGCATGCTCTAGGTTAAACTAACAAAACATTGGCATAGGAATTGTCACTAGGTGAATCCATAGGATAAAATTGGAACAATATTACATTCCATACGGGCTTATTATTGGCTGGCACATACAACGTTTATTGATCCCAAGTGAATTGAAAAATCGTGCTATATATATCACTACAATCCTAATTTATACACAAGTAGTTCAGTTATAGCTAATTCCGCACGTAATTGACAGAAACATCGTGCTATATATATCACTACAATCCTAATTTATACACGACTAGTTCAGTTATAGGTAATTCCGCACTTAATTGGCAGAAACATCAATTATTCACATCATATATTGTTCACAGTTTTTACAATATGCAAATCCACAAATATAGATTGCCGGTTGCATATTAGAGCACATTTAGTATTATACAGCATAAACCACGACAAATAAAAAAGGAATTACATAATTTCCTGACACTTTAAAAGAAGGAAAATGCAGAACCAACAAATACTGAGCCGAACAAGAAAAGAGATAATAGCCACGTCCCGAAAAAAGTTTGTAACACTATAAAGCAAGAGCAACGAACAAACAATCAATGTGCCGTAACCCCGGCTTCACTGAACACCCTCGCTATCTTCTCTTTGGGCACCAATGGTAGATACGCTGAAACTCTATAACCCTTCTCAGCAGTGGAAACAACCGTCTGGTTGTACTTCTCCGTACAATACGCTGCCGTTGGAAGAACCGCATTAGCCACTTGAGGGAACAATGGTAGCTTGTTCAGCTTCTGCCATGCAGACACTGCATACTGCTCGGCCTTTGGCTCGTACTTTGCATACAGCCCCTTGGCGGTGGGTTCGTACCTGGAGTAAACAGACTTAGCCAAGCCCGAGGCAGTATCCACCACGCCGGCGCGCCTCACTTCAGAAACCACGGTTCGAGCCGCCTCCGGAGCCTTTTGAGCAGCCGTAAAGGCTTGGGTCGATACCTTCTTGACATGGGGAGGCACATGGCGGTCCAACTCAGCCACGGATTCATCCACCTGCGTATGTGAAATCTCAGTATTTTGATACGCAGCCGAGGTGTTTGATGAAATGGTACCAAGAAAAACTGACCTTGCGATCAACGTATTTGAGGACCTCCACAGGGACGTCGATAAATTTGTCGTATACAGGTCCGACGACGCTTTTGACGGTTTCCTCTACGGTCTCAACGCCTGGCTTCAGAGGGCCTGAGCGTTCCTTGGCGTAGGCATAGATCAAGGAGAAGCGCATCAGAGCATGAATGGTAGCCACTTGCACGAACTCCAGGTACTTGAGTCGTCGTTCCTCTTCATTGTTAGCCTATCAAGAACCGTATTTAAGTCAGTCCTAAATTCAATTTGTTTCAGATCAAACCGTATTATGACGCGCAAATTCAAGTAAACCCTAATTGGCTTGCAATTGAAATCAAATAAAACATTCTTATTCTCTATTTTCTGAGCAATTAATTGCTCATCAGAGCCTCAGATTATTCGCACGCCGTTGTGGGAATAAAATGATCATCCACAATACCACAACCGGAACGGCGATTGGGGAATAAAATTCAGAGAGGTTCAGTACATGACTAAATTAACGATTACAAGAAAAATTGAAGCCCCAAACTCGACAAAACAAGGCATTCAACGATTGAATTGATATCAGAAATAAATAAATAAATACAAGTGAGCGTACCAAAAGTTGCTGGGATTGGGGATTTCCTTCGGCCATGATCACGCAACGTTTGGGAGATTTTGGAAAGAGACAGATTAAGGGGATGAGGGCTGAAGAGAGGGTGGGGATTTCGAAAGAGTTATATAGTAGGGAGAAAGTATGGGAACGGCGTAAGGAAGTTTCTGAGACGAGTCGGCGAAAATAGCGGTGACAACTGAGAACGGACGGCTGTGGTGCGAATGCGAAACTTTTGGCGTGCAAATCGTCACCGTTAAGTCATTGACTACTAAGAGATTTTTTCTTGGGCCACCAATACTTAGGGGTTAAGTTATTTATTAGCCTAATGAGTAGGCATTCTCAATGGAAACAATTTCAAAAATTATCATAATCAAATTAGTTTAATTTTTTCCATCAAAAGAAATTTAATTTAATATTTTTTTTTTAAGCCAATGCCAAACCGTTTGATTTGGTTTTTAGTGGAGAATGAACCAAAACAATCTAATCTTCAATAACTTGGTCTCGTTCAATTGAGTTATTTGAAATAAATTAAATAAATCTAAATTTTTAGTAAATCCATTAGTTTATTAGATTTATACCTTAAAAAAATGATGGAATAGAAATGTATGGATGAGTAGCCCTACAAATGAGCCGAGTAACAATATGATGGTGGGTGACACATTTTGTGTGGCCCTAAACAAAAAATAAGCCCACAAGACAGAGACAAGATAAGTCCCAGCAGGTTATATGCACTGGGCTCTAGATTGGGCCGAACCTTTAGATTCCCTTAAAAAACTCGATTTGTTTTTATTTCTTCCCATAAATCGAATTTAGAGTTGGAGCAGGAGCATTATGTCCCGGATCCCGAGATGAATTTGGTATATGAATTATGAATTTGTCATTTGTCATTTGTCATTTGTCAACGCTTGCTTGCCTGATTCAGAACGTCCTCAGAGATGAAGCACTAAGCTTCCCTTTTTGTTCGAGTTCAACTATGTCACGGCTAAAATTATACCATTCTCGTAAATTCCAATATATAATTCCCATTTGTTATTCTGAGAAAAGTGTTAACTTTCTATTCCTCCCTCCAAAACAGGTGGACGCCAAAGAAATAGAATGATGGTAGTTATCGTTGTTGCTTTATTTTATTTTATTTTTCTCCTAATACTAGTGAATGCATTTTATACATTCAAATTACCGCACTAACATGTCAAGTGCTCTATTTTATTAGGTTAGCCTCAAAATTGGGCCACACTAATACAAACTATACCGAACCTTTCAACCATGCGAAACCCAAAAACATAATTACATTGTTAATTCCGATTATATATTATTTTTGTGTATTGATGACCAAGGAGCAAAGGACAACGATCCAGTAAGGCTAATAAGAAGACCTGACAAATCATCGGCCTACAAGTTTAGGGTGTCCTCATCTACATGATACAAAGAATCTTAACTCTTGATTATGTTATAAAGCAACTGCTTAGAAAGCGAACCAAGACCTTACTACCTACTTTGGATTTTTGAAAAAATATAGTACTAAGTTGGTCAGTGGGGCCTTTTAGTTTAAACTTGTGGTTTGGTAATGGGATTGGGACCACATTAGCTTTAATTTGGTAAACCATCAACAACAACCCAAACATTAAAAAGAAAAAAAAATCTTAGAAAGTCTTCTAAAAAACTCTTCTTGCCGGCAACTTGTGATTAATCAATTCACTCATACATATCACGCACAAGCTCCTTCCTGTTTGTTTCTGATTAATTTTTGCTGTTGGTGTTATTTTCACTTCACTCCTACCTACCATTTATGACTTCAATGATTCAGTGGGTTCTTTCTTTCCCAACCCTCTTTTTCTTCTCTCTATAGAGAAAAGAAAGAGGAAGGCAAGTAGACAAATTGGAGATAAAGATTACCTGCGTCTAAGATGCAAGTCCTCGTAAAAATCAATTCAAGCCCGTAATACCTTCTGTATGCTTTAGCACAGCATGTAAAGCAAAAAGCGTTATGCTTTAGGGTGGCATGTTAAGCAAACCATTAAATTCATTGAATATTCAATCCCCCAAACCCTTTCCTATTACTATAAGATATAATACTATTAATAATAGAGAAAATCAATGTGTAAAAATGAATTAAAAAAAAAAAAAACCAGCCGATGAGCACAGTAGTCCAAATTCAAAAAATTTCGTCAAACGGAATCTTTATTGGGTCGCTGATCCCAACCACCGATAGAAGGACACTGCCTCTGCCCTCACCATCTCAGATACAGAGAGAGAGAGAGAGAGAGAGACTGGCAGAGCGAGTGGGAGAGCAGACGGTGAAAAGGAGTTTTTAAGAGAAATATTTTGACTATTTTACGCTTCAATTTAACAGAAACATCCAAAATGCATATAAATACCATAGCAGTAAATTCATCGATTGCCCCAACAGTGACCGACAAGTAGATTAAAATCAATCTCTTCACACTTCGGGTAAATCGATCAAACCAATTTTAAAATAACAGTAAATACAAGGGGAGAAACAGCTAGAAAATTCTAGCTCCTGCACCTTGTAATGGCACTGCACCCACGATTGTAAGGGTTAGCCTGAGCCCCAGGTCGGCAATTGTAGTAGGACGCGCCGCGGCGAGAGCAGGGCACAGTGTTCCTCTGCAACGCTCCGTAGCTGATGTACTGGTTGGTGGCTAAGATGCGACGGTTGATCTCCGAGTCCAAATCAAACTCGTTCCCACCCAGGCACTCCGCGATGGAACCCTCACAGGTGGATTTGGCGGGTACCAAAGCCAGCCCCAGGTGGTGGTGGTGGTGGTCCCCTCCTGCATCGACGGTGGACGACGAGCTGATAACCAATACGACGGAACAAATCACAAGAAAAGCTACGGAATAGGCTTTGGCCATTGTTGCGAAGAGCAAGCTCCGTTTCCCCTTTGTTTCTGGCTCGGAGGAGTTGCTGTGCTTTCTGGTTTTACTAAATCTTGCTGTGTTTGTGTGGTCTTTTATTTTCCAAATGAATTGAGCAATGAGAAGCGCAATTGAGCCACTTGGGAAGTTTAAAAGCCTCCGGTGTCAAACAACGACACTCATATACTTCTTATTTACATATATGCCATCCAGTGAAGCGCGTCAATAGTCATGGTCAGCCACGTGGTAGGCTTCTCTTTTCCAATATTTTTGTTGTTTATATATTTTAATATAACAATCTTATAAAACTTCCTATTTAATTAAATGCATTATTAATCACGGAGAAGGGGATATCGTGTAGAGCATTAAGACATAGGCTTGTCTTTATTTTATTTTATTTTTTTTCATTGGGTTTGATATATTGAGCCGATTTCACTTTTATTAATGGAAAAGAATTGAAAGGGTCAAGGTTGCTATTGTTAAAGAGGGGTTTGTGAAAAGAACATTTCGTCGGTGGATACTAGATAACAGCGAGGTTTCACATAAAAATAAATAATAATAAAAAGGAAAACTAATAATACAAGTAACTTTATGGCCAAATGAGAAAAAAGAGAAAGGCACAACAGAAAAAAGTCAATTAATAATAAAATAAACTATTTTTGGGAGTAGGTGGGTCTCACATTTATATTGTTTTGAACGGCGTTGACGAGTGAAGGTGTAACTAAGCTCGTCGAACTTCTATAGTGACAAATTGTTATACCTAATCCTTCAGACCCATCCCCTGCTAAAACAAAAAATTACCTTTTTTTTTGTGGGTTTATAATGAGTCAATTGGTTTGAAGTAGTCTCCTGAATTAAGAGAGAATTTGAATTTAAATTTCAATGGGAGTTAAATAAATTTTAAAAAAATTACTTTTTTAATTGAAAAATACAAAATTACAAAGTGTGTCCGACAGTTTTCTTTCTCTCTTTAAAACATACACCTCATAATTAATCATACCATATTTTTTTGTAGCTCTTTAAAAGAGAGCACAAATAAACGAGGAAATCATTTTATATTTATTTGCAGGAGTGATTGTATTTCTTACCTTAAAAGCAAGAAAAACACTCCACAAACCTTTATGCACAACATCCTCTGTTTTTACGAATTAGTAATATTTAAGTGTTTGAGATAAATGATGCTAAAATTGTATGAAGTACGAGATTTATATACTGATTTAAACTTTAAATATAAGATTCAATGTATTGGAAGTCATGCACCAAAAAATTTCCGTGGAAAAAAAAAACAAAAGAGAATTCAAAACACCGATGGCTATATCGTAGTTTTGCATTATAACGAGCGCACATTTGTAATTTCCTTAGAAGGAGAAAAGAGGATTTTTAAACAATATAAAGCGAAGACGGCATTCGAGGAAGGGGCGGGGGTTCGCATTTTTCTGCTGGAAGATTCTGTTAACCGAAACACGTTTTCTCTTTCCTTTTTTTGTTTCGAAGGCTGAACAAATTTTTTTTTCCCCAAAGTCTGTTTGAAGTGGCTACCTGCTTCCGTGACCTAATATGCTGTTTGGAACGTTATAAATAAACATCAGTATTCAGGGAATATGTTCATTTGTACACTATGTTTATAATAATAATAATAAAAAAAGCATAATTATAATTTAAATTTGTGATGATATCGAATTCGTAGAAGAAAATTTCATAATCATTCTCGTCTTATGTATGTTTGGTAGTAGAAGAGGAAATTTAAAGATAAACACTATTAAATTATATTATTAGTGAAAGAAATCCCATACAAAATATTATTGACACTGATAAATTTTGAGCCATTTAATTTTATTATTATTTTTCTCGCCAAAATAAATATATTAATGGCTGCCTTTTTCTTTTCTCTTTGGGTTATTGTAAAATATTTGAAAACACGGTTTATATTTAAAAAAAAAAAAAAAGGAAGGGTAACGTTACTTTAATCAGTAATGTCAATAGTATGTGTAAAATTTCCTTTAAATTTTTGAATCTCGCGGTCACATATTTCAATTAATATAAAGAATGAGACTTATAATAAATGGAACAAATATTCATCCAAAATATTTATCATTTAATTTTAACAAATTTATTCTCATATATATGATCTATTTTATATTTTTTTTAAAATTTATATTATGATGCTCAAATCATATTGTATATATATGTTAAATTTAAACCCTAGTCTGATCGTAGGGCACCCCTTGAAATGCTTTGATCTAAATTTCATCCATTCACCTATTTAAAAGTAATTTTATTGATTGCGTAAGCTAAATAAATAAGAATGGTAAAAGGGGATAAATAAATACGCTATATCTGAAAATATAATTTATATTGAATTTTCATTATTTTTATTTTGAGATTTAGTCCTTTGTGAACTATTAAAAAGATTTATGTGAAACTGAAATAAAAATTTGAGGATTTAAAATATATATTTTTATTATTCAAGGACAAAGACAAACTTAAAAAATCAGAATGAAAATTTAGTCATCTTGATTCTATTGTTAAGTTAAAAATTAACAAATTAAGAAAATTAGAAATTGAATCAAAAATTATTTTCAAGATCCCATCTAAAATTTTTATGCTCACATGAGTATGTAACCAACTTCTTACCTAGACTCTATTTAGTGTGTGATTTTATAAAGTTGGATATGACATAATAAATTAATACAATTCATTTTTATACAATGTTTGGCACACATGAATGATTGTATAAATTTATATAATTAGAATTTTTTTACACGTATAAGTTTATACACCAAAGAGAATAGAAATAAGTTTTGATAAATAAAAATTCAATATAAACCTTCTAATAAAAAAAATATTTTTATAATTATTTATTAATTTAATATTATATTTTCACCACTGTATTGCTATCAGTATTTAATTTATCGTTATTGTTATTGTGATCACATTGTTATTTTTATTATTATAATTATATTATTATTATTATTACTCTTATCATTATTTTGTTATAACAACAACTCTAATTGTACTATTGATATACCATCATCACTATAATTATTATCACTTACCTTGTTGTCAACTCCATTGAATATCACTGTGGTCATTTTTGTAAACAATTATTATTATTACCACTAATATTATAAACATTGTTATTATTACTATTATTATATTAATATATATATATATATATATATATATATATATATTATTTTTTTAAAAAAAATTAGATACAATTTTTATTCTACAATAAAATCACAACATGTTGAGAATTTTTTTTAAAAAAAATAATATTGTAATACTAAATTATAAAAAATATTTATGTTATAATTTTATTATGAAATTTTATAACAAACACTTAAATTTTTTTACTAATTTTTATCTTTATTTTTATAATATCAATAAATATATAATAATAATAATATAATATTATATTAATTTATAAGTTAATTCGACGAACATCTAATAATATATGTAAACTTACGCAATATATAATTTAACATAATATTATTTATACATATAATCTTTTTGTCTAATAAAATTTCTGTAACAGTACAATAGAAATATATGGGATTCCTCGCTCAAATGTTCCAGCATTTTTAAAACAGTCAACTATATGATAGTCACATTTTTTGTTTATTAGGTATTAAGAAATATGATATTATAAAAAGGCCAATTTCATAGTTTCTTCAGCATGGTTTTAGTTTTCTTTTTAAATTTAAAAATAATGGTAATTCATCCTTTTTTATTTGCAGAATAAAAAATACATGTGATGATTCTGGGTGGGACGAATAATGAAGGGTACATATAAACGGCGACGGCAACAGAGCGAAAAGGAGGAGGGTAACCTGGTCTAAGCCGTTGAAGAGTGCAGGAGTGGGACCCAATATGCATCGCTAGGCGGAGTTTGCGTGTTCCAAAACCAGCCTTCAGCGGGCCAGCTGTTTAATGGCAATCTCCTCTTACGTAATAAAAATTATTTTATTTTACTTACGACAAAAAATAATAATAATTTATTAAATTTAAATGTGCCCTCTAAACGACACGTCACAGAACCCCCTTCCCTCAACATTATACTCTAATCAATTTAATAGCAACATCGAATGTGGACAGAAACGACATCCTCCTGCATCCCCTACCCAAATGGAGAAGACGTAGGAACGGAAGAAAATACCTCAATTATCCTGTCTCCATCCCCATGTTTGTTTAACAGCATTAATTGGTGTAGGCAACAAAGAATTTCTATACCAAACTAATTGAACCCTGTTAGCATAGGATTGAAGCTCCCTCCGAGTAAAACAGGATATTGAGTGCACAATTAATAGAACGGAATTAGTAGGTAAAAAAAAAAAAACTTCATTTGGCCGCGACAGGTGAGAAGGGGTCAAATCTACGATTTTTCTTGAAATTGAAACAAACGGTCGAACGAATCCAATTCTCTTGAATTCCCCATAACTAATTTGGCAGGAAGTCTTCATTCTGATAATTAAATACACGAGTAACTCTCCTTGCTTATCTGCTGGTTGGTAGCATTGTCGAGTGGTCCAAACCCTTTGGCCTCTAGATAGTCAACCCGACAAGCTGGCAAAACATGCAGCATTTTAGTTTTAAAATACGATAGAAGTAATAATAATGTAATTCATTTGTTTATTTTTTCTCTCCCTATCTCAACTTTGGGAAGGCTCAAACTATTTTGCAGCAGGCGTATCTCAAATTTTGGTACGCATTTGGTCCGATAAATCTTTGTCAATTTTCATTCCTCCATAATGAAGCATATTATGAGCACAGCACAGGGCGTATCTTTCCATTAAGGCACCATCGTGGCTCGAAGATTAATTAAATCTTTCTATCTTGATTCAACCAAAATCCCAATCATATTGGATTCCTAGCAACTAAATCGGCTGGGCATGGATTGACTATAATATCAGAACAGATTTAATTAAATTCAAGCATTCAAGAGCATTTTTTGCTTTTTAAGAGGCACAAAGAAAAAGAATTACGAAAGTATGCATGATTTTTTTCTTTTTTCCAACTGCATAACCATCCCTGTCTCTAACCTTAAGATTAGATAGGTACCTTCGCACCCTTTCCAGAGCTTTACAATCATGACACAGATGCCAAAGCACGGGATAAGCATGTCCAAGATCTGATAAACCCATTTGTGGAAGCCAGTTGAGAAAAAACAATAGTATATAAATGGCAAGGAAGGCACGTGAATTCTTTGTGAATTAGCCTAATAATTCGAAGCGTGCAGAGAGTTGGAAATATCCTTACATCATCATATTCTATGTAGGGCAATATAACAGGAAAACGTGAAATGCCTATATACTCCAAACAGTTAGGTACAACTGTACAAGTACGAAACTTAATGCAGAGGGTTGAAAGGTCGAATAACAAATTCATTTATCCAGTGAGGTTTATGATTAATTTGGCTAATTAAGCCAAATACCATGCAATCATCACTTGCTGCCATTCGTTCATCGGCGATAATTTCCAGGCTCCATACGGGACTCAAGGACACACAAGTACGAGGGCATCCCTTAAGTCCTAACCGCAAGAGCCTAACCTAGATACATATATAAATCATGGCTGTTAAATCTAAAAGTAGGTCAAGTCGGATTTGGACTGAAACTCAATAAATTTTTAAGTGTTTAGTTTAAATCTGAGTCTAGACTTACCTTAAGGTTAGCCCATCATTAAAAGGCCAGGTAGTAATTTAGCTTTTGCTTTGGCTTGGCTCATATTTATTTGTCCAAAAAAGAATTATTTTTAGATTCAAGAAAATTTTTTTATTCATTTAAAAATATTTTTTAATGTAGTATCAATTCTAAAGAGCATTTTTGTCTAAATAATCATATTTTTCTCATGTTTGAATTATTATAAAAATCAAATTTATAAAGTGAAAATTGAAAAATAAAAAATGAGGTATGATAAAAGATAATATAAATCATGAGTATAAATAAGGAATATAATACAAAGTTTGAAGAGTGAATTTCGTTACAAAAATGATAGATTATAGACCTTCAATTATGAGAGTCTACAGACGTAGGAAGAAAAGGGTAGCACTGAGGAAAAAGGATAGTATGACATGCATTTTAACAGTTTGAATGAAGAATATTCTGGGGAAGGATAGTGGAGTCAGCTGGGTGAGGTTTCTACAAGAAGTTTGTAGGGAAAATTTGAGAGATAGGGAGAAAGGGAGAAGGATTGGAAGATCAACAGTCTTTTGGTGAGATTTGAAGAGGACCTAGTTTCTGGAGAGAGTTAGGATATTTTCCTTCTTTTCTAGTTGAATTTCGTATTTTCCCTGTCGTAATTTAAGAATTCCAATAATGAACGGACGGTTTCTATCAATTTAGTATCAGAGTGGATACTGGTAAAATAATGAACTCATTCAAATTAGGGAAATTGTCCGGGAGTAGTGCTTCGATTATTCAACCTCAGCCAAACAGAGTTTGGGAACATTGCATTGAGGCAATAGCTGCTAAAAATAGGGGAGGAAATTCCCATAGAATGACTGATGCAGAATATCAATCCAAATGTGAAAAAAGCTTGTGCTTTAAGAGCCTGTTTGGAGCGCTGGATAAGAAAGATAGGATAGGATAATTTATCCTATCCTATTATTATGTGGCGTTTAGTGAATCATCGGATATGATAAACACTATCTTCTTTGTTATCCTATCCTCCTTCTTTAGTTAAAATCACTATCATGAGGCAACAGCTGGGTTATAGACCGGATACATATTTTTCACAAGACCCCCAAAATCATCCCTCGGCAGAAACACTCTTCCTCGTCAGCCTCCAGATCGCTCGTCCTACCTCATCCCTGAGAACGCCCATCCTCCTTCAGCCCCGAGAACTCTCGTCATCCCTGACTCTGAGACGTCGTCCCTCGCCGTTGAGAAGGCTCCCCTCTTCACCCTCTAGAACACTTCTCCTCCCTGACTTCGTGAACGCTCCTCCTCCCTCACCTCAGAGAACATTCTTCCTCCCATTGTCGATCTTCTTCAACCAAGGTAAGCATCGATTTTTCCCTCTCTGTATAGTTTCATTCTCTGCCTTTGGGTATCGATTTACCCCTCGCTAGCATCGATTTCAATTTATGCCTACATCTGCTTTTTCCCTTTTCCCTTTCCCTTGCATCTGCTGTGATTTCTGCCTTTAGGTATCGATTTTGGGTATCGAGGGTGAATGGGAGATTGGAGCCAGAAAGAAAGGAGAATAGTTGATTTGATTTCTTCAATTATTCATTTTTTTTAAATTTGCTTTTGGTCGTGACGTATGGGTATTGAATTTGGAACTTGTTTCGGTGCAGCTAGTTTTGATTACAGAGGTATTTTGAAATTGCATAAAGATTAAACGTAGCATAGAGTTTCATGAATAATTTGGTGACCTCTCCTTGTTTTGAAGTATTGGATTTGTTTTTCATTTTTTTAAAAATATGTATCAAGATCCCTCGTTACAGTTGTCTGTGGCTTACAATTGGTGTCTACAGGGAGGGGGATAAGGATTATCCTGTGGGCTTGGCCGTTCAAGTGGTGGGATTACGATAATTATTCCTAAGAGACTTGAGTTATGTAATTTTATTTCTTTCATTTAAGTTCTCTTTTATGAATCTTTGGCATTTGGTTATGAGTCTTTATGTGTGCTTGAGATTTGGCTGATTAATTAATTATGTCCGGTTCAAGGTTGGGTGGCAGGAGCAGATCTATACAAGATTAGAGGCTGCAGGAATTTTCCCTTTTGGAGACTCTTCAGATTGATATGTTTTACTAGATTGGAAGGGGGTCAACAACTAGATATTTTTCATGATTCTTTTTTTACATCAATTGCTTGAATAATTGTTCTTACTTTGATCCGTGTTGAAAGAACTAGGTTTTGAAAGTTTTTATTTGCAACATTTTTGGTGTCTAGAAACATTTGAATTTGATTGGATTAAAAATAAAGCTTTTGTTGTTCATGGGTGAATGAGAGATTGGAGTTGGCGAGAACAGAGGATTTTTTAGTTAATTTCTGATTATTCTTCTTAGTATTTTTTTTTTTGAAGTCTTGGACTTGCTTTCCATTTTTTCAGGAATATGTGTATGAAGATTACTCATTCCATTTTTTCATGGCTTACAATTGGTTTATACAGGGGCAGGGATAGGGATTAGCTTGTGTACTTGGCAGTTCATGCAGTGAGAGTACCATGACTATTTCTATTAGACTGGGGTTGTGTAATTTTAGATTCGGTTATGCTGCTTCCTCTACATTTGATTAAAGATTTGGCTAATTAATAGATTTTTCTGGTTCGAGTGTTATAGTTTCTTCTATATTTTGGTAGCAGGGGCAGATCTATGGAACGATAGAGGTTGCAGGAATTTTCCTTTTTTGGATACTTCAGATTGATAATTCTTGCCGGATAGAAAGGGCCAACAACTTGGATAATTTTCATGATTCTTTTACATCAATTGCTTGAATTATGACTTTCAAGATTTTTCATAGTACTCGTATGTGGCTTGCAATTGGTGTTTTCAGGGTGGGGGATAATGTTTAACCTGAGTGCTTGGCTGTTCTAGCAGTGGGAGTATGATGGTTGTTGCCAGCAGATTGGAGTTATGTTTTATTTCTTTAGGACCTTCATCTTCTTTTGTGGATCTTTTGCCTTCACTTATGCTTCTTCCTCTTTGTCTTCAATCATGATTCTCTTACATCAATTGTTTGAATAATTGTTTTGGCTTTGATCTGTGGTGAAAGAACTGGGTTTTGAAGTTCTGTTTATTTGTTTGCAGCATTTTTGGTGTCCAGAAACATTTTGGATCAGATCAGATGTTTAGTGAAGTTTTCTCTTTCTTGGGTGAATGGGAGATTGGAGTGGTGAAGAATGGAGGATAATTGATTTGATTTCTTCAATTGATTGTCTTAATTTTGTTCATTTGGTTTTATCCGAGGCATATAGGTATTGAATTGAGAACTTGTTTTGGTGCAGCTGGTTTTACTACGGAGGTGGTTACAAATATTTCATTTGAAGCTATGCCTATGTTTGAAATTTAGGAACAATTTGGTGACGTCTTCCTGATCCTTTGATTTGATGTTTCTATTTCTAGACTTCGTAGGTTCATTATGAGTTTCAAGATTTCTCACAGTACTTGTCTGTGGCTTACACTTGGTGCTTGCAGGGTGGGGGATAATGTTTAAACAAGAAGTTGAGAGTCCTGATGCTAGTTACTTAGAATTTTCACCTGCAAAGACACAGGATTCTTCTAGAAGGAGTTTTTCTACTGATGCAGATTTTGGGTTTGACTCTATATGCCACTCACTAAAGGCTTGTAAGCAAGAGGGTGACTCATTGGGAGATGGTGCAAAAAATGGAGTTGTCAAGAGTGTAATTGATGATGGCCTATTTTGATTTGAGAACTTATATTTATAATTTGAATGTATAATGTATAACTTTTTAAATGACTTTATATTATTGAATTTTTTAGATAAACAATGAAACTTATGGATGACAATGACTTTATATAAATAGATGAAATTTATGCATGACAAAGATTTTATAAGATACTAGCTAGAATAGGAAATTTATGGATAGTCTATTTTGATTGGATGAAACTTATGGATATGAATGATGGCATATTCTATTTTGAGAACTTATATTTATGATTTGAATGTATAATATATAACTTTTTAAATGATTTTAAATATTGTTGATTTGATGAAATTTATGGATAACGATAATTTTTTAAATTGTTATATTACAACTAAATCAAATAACATACAATTAAAAGATTATTTTGGTTATATTGTTGTGAAGTATTTTATCATTATATGATATATTAATTTATGGATGAAATTTATATATGATAATAATTTTTTAAATAGTTATATTACAAGTAAATCAAATAACATATAATTAAATGATTATTTTGATCATATTGTTGTGAAGTAGTCTATTATTATATAATATATAAATTTATAGATATTATTTTGTTAATTATATATATATATATATATATATATATATATATATATATTTATATCAATGTATAAAGTAATCAAAATAATTGTATTGAAATTGAATTTAAATAAATATATATGCAATTTTATTATAAGGGTAGTTTTGTCATTTTATTCCATTCTTATCCTATCCTATCATTATCTGATTTATTCCAAACACAGGATAGGATAATTCTTATCCTATCCTATTGCACATCAAACACAGGATAGGATAAAAGTTATCCTGCTGTTATCCTATCCTATCCTATCATATTCTGCTATCCTATCTTATTCTACTCTCCAAACGAACCCTAAGTGTCTTTGTAAGGTACACATTTGGGTATGCAAAAATAGGATGCTATGAATTTTAACAGTTAGTGAAAAAGAGCAAGGGGACATGAAGGAAAAATTATAGAAAGAATGTGAAAAGTACGTGGAATTGTCTTTTAATTTCATTGTGGGTTTAACTGGTCCTAATACCATGAAGTTAGGTGAACATTGGGAGAATAGAAGGTTACAATTTTGATTGACAACGAAGCTACCCATTACTTTATATCTCAAGAAGTTGTTCCAAAGCTAGCTATTCTAGTAGAAGGAACTAGGAAGTTCGAAGCGGGTATAAGGTCCAAGATGAGGGATTTGTCAAAAGTCATGCTACTCCTGCAAGAAATTTCAGTAATACATGACATTTATCCTTTTGAATCAGAGAATGCAGATGCTGTGGTTAGATTTATTAGCAAATGTTTAACCCGATTGGAGACATTTAACAATGCAATTCTTTTTTTTGGGTACATAAATTGTTGGTCCAAAGTGGGCAACCACTCGGGGACCAAGAGCAACATGTGTGGATCTCCTCTTCAGGGTATGTTTTTCACAAGCTTGGATTCAAACCAGCTCCTTCCTATTAACAAGAGAAACACCGCATTGTTCATCCTACTTGCACCCTGGCATGCTTCCTGTAGACCAAATCCATTTTGGTTAAATTACAATGAAATTCTTTTATTAAGTGAGTCGGGTTAAATTACAAGGGGACCCTTCCTTAGCACGGACATTGATGCCATTGAAATCCTTTCTTCAAACAATCGAGGAAAAAAAACCTAAGCGTGCGAGTGCGGTTGGGGCAGCAAAATTGATAGAAGGTAGTGAGGCCAAATCGAAACAACCCGAGTTGTAAAACTGGTAGATGAATTTAAGGGAATTTTTGAGTCACCCAAGGGATGACCTTCTCCATGACATTCGTGGCTAAAGTTCCTGATATTCATCCCCCCTAATATTCCTTTTACCAGGAAATTGAAATAGAGCAGAATTATAAGAGAAATGTTGACCACAGCCTTTACCAGGCCAAGCACTATTCCCTTTCTAGTCTCGTCACCAATTCATCGTGGTATAGAAAAACTATGGGAAATGGAGATTATGTGAATTATGTAGTCCTCAACCAAGTCAATATCTCATTAAGTTTTCAATTATAGTCATAAGAGCTATTGGATAAGTAGAGATGAGCTACTTGTTTGGCCAATGCATTCATGTGGCAGAAAATTCATATTAATGCTTTTTACATTACATGTTATTTTAAATAAATTATACTTAACTACTTCAAAATTTAAAATAATTACATTCACTCTTTCTAATTTTCAATTGAAACAATTTTTTTAAAAAATTTATAAATCTACACTTACACTCTCTCAAATCCCAAAAAAATTACAATAAAGTTTAATTTTTTTGGTAAATGTCAATTTAATATTTTGATAATTTTTATTAAATTTAATTAAAATATTTATGATTAATTATGAATTTTTAAAAAGAAAAATATATAAAGTATAAGTTTTATTAATAATTTTGTGATTAAAAATTTTTATATAAATTTAATTTTTAAAAAAAATTTAAAGAAAATAAATATAATTTACTGAATTATTTTTCAATAAGAATTGCCTCACTCATTTAGAGAGCACATAAGGGTGGCATTTCAATTGTTGGAACCCACTCAACGACAAGTCAATAGGAAGAAGTGCTGCGGATCCAGCAAAAGTTAGCAGTATGCCGGACTGGCCAATACCACAAAATATCAAAATGTTGTGGAGGTTTTGGGTCTCATTGGATATTATCACAAGTTCGGAAAGGGATATGGAAAGATATAGTTGCTCCACTGATAAATTGTCACGCACACAAAAATGCCTTTGTATGGAATAAGGAAGCCCAAACAATTTTTAAACAGTTGAAGGAAGCCGTTAATTCTGTATTATTATGTTCTTGACCAATAGATCTCTTTTTCAAAAAAGAAAAAAGAAAAAGAAAAAGCCATGACTTCGCTTTCGATGTTGGCGGTTCCTCATTTTAATAGGGCCTTTGGAGTTGAGAAAAGACGTGTCAGGCTGTGGAATAGGGCCTGTTATAATCCGGTCAACCTTTATTTGAAAGAAACAAGGCGAAATCAGTTTATGAAAGAGAGTTGCTTGCATTGGCTTTAGGTGTAAGGAAGTGAAGTCATTATTTTGGGGAGAAAATTTATTATCCATTGACCAGAAAATTAAAGCCTTGAGCACTTTCTGGACCAGTGGTTGGGGGAACTGAACAACATTAACGGGTGATGGTTCATGGCTTTGAAATTCGCTTTATTCCAGGGGAGGAAAACCGAGTAATGATGCCCTATGAAGGAAGGAAGGAAGAAGGAATGACATTTTCAGCTCTAACAATTGTAGAAGTTTTAGTT
This sequence comes from Gleditsia sinensis, assembly GCA_037074535.1. Classification (NCBI taxonomy): domain Eukaryota; kingdom Viridiplantae; phylum Streptophyta; class Magnoliopsida; order Fabales; family Fabaceae; genus Gleditsia; species Gleditsia sinensis. The sequence goes on from CM073464.1 coordinate 83,498,194, forward strand.
TTGGAGGAGTTAGATCAAGAACTACTGCTACGGCAAGATGAGGGTTCAAACGAGATTTAATAGCTAACTCTCAGAGGAGACCAGGTTATAGTCTACGTAGAGGAGTTTTGCTCTATAAGGACAGATCGGCGATCCCTCGACAAAACATGTTACGAGAATTGAAATGAATACTTACCAAGGAAAAAGAGAACCTTTAAATCAGAGTTCTCTCAATGTCAACGTTCTTAATACAGAGTTTGGTGCAGTTGACTGAATCCACTGCTCATTCTCATGCCTATCATCCTCTTTAGGATCTACCCAGTTACTGGCGTGATGTTGGGAAGACGCTTGGCCATTACCTTGCAACGAGTATAGACAAAATAATGTAATTATAATGGTTACTGGAGGTGCAATATTAATAACTGTTAGCTCATTAATTAACTAGCCTTGTTAACTGACCTTAAGGCTTTGGTGCACGATCCTTTTCAGTTGGTCTGTAGCTAATACATCAGTCAAGGTGAAGACATTAATCAGATTTAGTCATAGACTCTGATAGAAACTTAGATCTCCATCAGAAATTTTACAAAAAGAAAAAAGAAAAAACTAGAATTAAACTAAAAATATAGAAAGACAGTAAAATTCCTAGCGCTTCGAAATTGCTAGGTGTATCCCCACAATTTTTACTCACATTCTGTCCATCCCTCTCCTCTGCTCACACCCCTTATTTATAATGAAATTTCTAATTACTATCTATAACCACTCTTATCCCAAGTTATCGATCACGTGTCCCCAATCCAAACCCCTTAAAAAATAGACCCATATTCTTCTTTGTAACCTTAGGCTTCCATCAGACTCATAATGCACGGACAAGCTTTTAGTCACCGCCTCAACAGTTACAAACTCAAGGGTGAGAAGGATGCATTTAACAATTCATCTAAATGACAGGAATTCAAACAAGTAACTTTTGCATACACTCTCAATATAAGGTTTGGTTTCGGCACTTCTCCTTTGAATTTCCTTCTGTTTATAATCCAGATATTAGGTGACTGCAGTCTCTGCCCAACAGGTCCCAGACCGAGATTTACATCTTTAGGGTCTCCAGTGTGAAACAATATGCAGAAATTCCTCTTTTAAATCCATCCACATTTGGGCGTGTAGCAACTAGCAAGGAGTCATTGCCTTCCATAAAAAATTTCTGCGTAAATATACTGTTTTTAATAAATTCATCCACAAACTTTCTTAAAAAAATAATAATAATTACGTAAACGTATGTATGTGCTCCATATTATTAAAACCATTTCATTACAATTTATTAATTGGAATAGTTTCTTCTCATGGTTATCAAAAAACAAGTTTTCCACAAATGACTTTTACATTTTGAATTATTAATTGTAGAAAAAATTAAAGTACATTTAGTGACGACATTATTAATATTATTACTAAGAGTCTAATTTAATTTGAAGCTACAACAATGTTTAGATAGTTTTTTTGTTGCCGTGAAATTTTTTTCAATATATATTTCAACATTCATTTCACTTCTTAATTTAATTTATTTCTCTATTCAATTTCATTGTTGCCATTGCCTTCGTCCTTTGCAAAGTCCATATTGTGTATCTTACTCTAAGAGGTTTTTATTAATTATTATAAATTGATTATTAAATTTAACTTTCAGAGACAATATGAAAAAATTGTCACCAAAAATAATTTTAATAACAAAATATGTCAATCGCTGAAAGTCTGATTGTCGTCATTAAATTTAAATTCAGTAACAACATTTTTTGGCGATTGCGATGGCTTAAAAATATCATCAATGACAAAAAATATCAAAATTCTAAAAGAATTACTTTTTCAGTTTCAGTTCACTTTAAACTATTTCTTTTTAATATATATGAAAGTCTGCGTAAAATCTTTTTTTTTTTTTGTTTTTTTGTGGACAAGGTATTCTCTAATCTAATTATGTTGGCATCATAGTAACACACATAATTGGGCCGTAGCATCATTTTTATGCTTCTCCTTATCTGCTTCTCTAGAATTTTTCTGCCTTAAACAACGATTATTGAGGTTTTCGTCCGCTGCTTAGCAATACAAATTGAATATAAAATGTATGGATTCTTAAAACCGATCAACTAAACATTCAAATTATAGAATAATAGAGGAGTGTTCACAATTTCTACGTATCCACATAACTACGATAATGCTAAATAGTAAATATGTCGTATTCATACAAATTATAAAATTAAAACTAAGTACGTTAAAATATGTTTTTATAAAAAAATTATATAATGTATATATATTTATTTATTTTTATATTAAGCGTGTGTATATTATGGTGGTTTATTTATCAGCAAATAGGCTACTACCTTCAATAAATCCCAACCAAATTCACTCCTAATTAATATCTGTTATTTTCCATTGAGAAACGAAAGGCTGACGTTTTTCCAGCTGAAGTCAACAATTTACTGAGGCTTGGATAAGAAGGTGAATTGGATAGAAGGAATCAGATTCCTCAGGAAATTATATCAGCTGGGAAAATGCACGGAGGAAAGTGCATCGTGATTCACTGGATGCTACCATCACTTGTGACTGACTGAGCCTTCCAGGTAACGTACGATTGTTCCTCAATGTTTTTTTTTTTCTCCCATAAATGGACATACCAGAACAGAAAAGAGTATATGCAACTATAGCGCTTCTGCCCACCAGTGGATGAAATTGGAGAAATTAGCAAGACCATAAATTGTACTTTTGTCAAACCGAGTTATGATCTATGATCCCTTAGCTAGCAATAAGTTCTTCAACTCGGTGTTCCTTATTTAACAATATATTTCTCGCGATGATTGCCTTAGACAACCGAGTTCCTCAGGAAAGAATAAGAATCTATTTGTTAAAGTTGCGATTGTCTAAAAAATTTAATCTGGGAATGTCAGATATGCTTCAAGTTGACGGGAGAATCACAGCCATAAAGAGCTTTCCAGAGATTTAAAAGCGTTGGTGGTTTGTGTTTTTTTTTTTATTCCGATTCTGATTTTTCTTTTGGAAAAAAAGAAAAGCTAAAAAAGTAGGATCCACTAACACGCCTCCATAAAGAGGTGTTGGGATTGTTTGGATGAGTATAATTCCTGAATTGAAAATACCCATAAAAGAAAATGATCGATGTACAGTTGAAAGACGAACCTAACCAAAATACCATTTTAATTCACAATCTTTTTATTTATTTTCAGGGTTAAATGGCAAACTGTTCGAGTGAATCAGAGGATCTGAGAGTATATTTGAGAAATTTCCCGATTATGATTTCGTCATTCGATCTCTCCAAATTGAGTACTGCAAAAAGTGGAGTCTAGCTACCATTTAACAAGATGAGAACATAGAGCGATAGTTCCAATAAATATTATACTGAAAAAGAAACTAATCTGAAAAAGGCTGTCTTCACACACCAACAAATGATTGCTTTTTAAAAGAAAGCTTACAAAACTCAACTCAAATCAGTTGCACTCAAGGCGCCAGCTGAAAATTGAAAACCAGCAAATAAGCAAAGTCAAAAAAAGGAAAAAGAAAAGGAAAAATTGGCAAAACAACTACTTAGTTCTTTTTGAAATGAAAAGAAATCCTTTCCGGGCAAATGCTAATTTTGAAAGCAGACAATAAATTGACATATTGCTAAATGAAAATACTCTCTCCAATAATTTCCGTCATAAAATACCCATTTCACAGTCACCATACTGTTTTACACATCAGAAAGTCCCATCTTCTGAGTATCTTTCAGGGGCCGCCAACTCCTTTACAACCAACCATTTGCAAGCAAGAGCACGATGGATGCAGACCAAGCCAGGTTCCACCGATGACACGTTTCGAGTTGCATTGTTCTCCAATTTTAAATGGTCAAAATTTTATTTGTTATTTATCTTTTTTCTTTTTTTTTGGTGTGAATCCAGGTATTTTCACTCTATTATCGAAATAAGACTAATCCTGTTCGAGACTTAGTCTGTTATTTATCTTTTTGAACCGCTTATGTTTTGCACGCTTTCGATTCTATTTGGCCCACCTAAAGCATTTATACCCAATAACCTTCTCAATGCTTTGCTTAATTAGAATCCACCAATAAACCACAATGTACAGCAAAGCGAGATATATATATATATATATATATATATGAAGCCGTATCTGAAGGATACTAATTTTCTGTGTCAGCATAAGACAAAAAGCATGAAATTAAGCTAATTGAGTAGAGTACCCACTAAACAAAAACTAGACACCCAGAGCACCATTTATTTTTATCTGCTAATAAAAAGGAACTACATATCTTAAACTACACCACAACATTAATACCTCATTATCTACATGCATTACATGAATACCCCCTTAGTCATACCAAGTGTATGCATGAGCTTCTGTAAAGTCCAAACTGCCCTTCAAGGTAATCATTACGCGCTCACATGATTGAGCAACCATTTGGATTTTCGTCGCTAAAGAACTCGAATGACGAATCCGACGGCTGTGATGTATACGATTCCGATACGTACGGCGGAGGCTCCATACCTGAATGAACGTGGGCGTGTGAATACGGTTGTGGGGATGTATAGTACGCTCTGCTGTAGCTGCTGCTGGGATACGCTGTGTGGTAGCTCACATTATACACCGGAGACGCTGATGCATAGTACTGTGGTGGGTATTGATGGTAGATAGGTTGACGTGGAGGACTCTGATTGGCTGGACTTGGAATGGGAAAGGGACCGTGGCCTTGACCCTGTGATGGGTCCGCTGATCCGGTGTATGCTGGCGCATCACCAGACTGTTCACCGCCGTCGTTGCCGGTATTATTCCCTTTTTGCCCCTTCTTTTTCTTCTTTTTCCCTCCACTTCCACCGCCACTTTTCTCATTGCCAGCTTCATTTTCCTTACCAACTTGGACAGCGATGCTAACCTTTTTCTCAGCCACCGGTGGCGGATTACTGGCCGGTAATATCTCAGTTTGCTTCACCTCCTGCTTTGGTTCTTGGAAATGTACACCGCTTTTACCGGTCGCAGGTGCAGCTCCTTCACTATCTTTGGTAACGTTAACCTCACATCCTTCACTACTATTTTTACTGGGGTTGCCGCCTTCGGCATTCTTTGCTGGGTCTTGGACTACAACTTTCCCAGTTTCTTTTCCGTTGTCACCGCTTTGGTTGCTTTCTTCGCTGATTTCTGGTTCTTTCTGTTTCTCTTTTTTGTCTGATTTTGATTGCTTTTTCTTTTTTGAATCAGCTTTTTCAGGCCACAACTCTGCATGCTTCCCCGTCTTTATCAATTTCTTAATCAAAGTCTCGCTGTCTACGTTGCCCGTTACTACCACTTTTTGTTGCCTCAAATCAATGTTTATGTTATAAACACCTGAGTTACAGAGGATTGAGGATAATATTAAGGGGAAGCGTGAAATTTGAGAGAAGACGAGGATCATTCATCAAAAGATCCAAAGAAAAGAAAAGAAACAAACAACGTTTATAAACCACGAGATCTATTGTGCAAATAAGGAGCCGAAAATTGATAGGAGCTCAGAACTGATAATGGTGTTCTAGGAAAATGGGGAAAAAACTATAAACAGGAGCACTAGAGAACTCAAAACTGTAAGACCGAGCTAAAATTGAACTTATTACAGTAAAAAAACCGAAATAACACATACAATAAAACAAACAGATCACGTATGAAATATTTCTTACAAAAAGTAAAGAAAAAACACATAAGGAAGGAATAATTGAGAAACTTAAAAGGAAGAATTAAAAAGTATGTGGCATCAAAATTAGTGAGTGTAAGATTTCAGAGAAATAAAGACGACAAGCACCCAGAAGAAGTTGTGAAAGCAATATGAAAATCGAGAAGAATACATATGAAATCAAATAGAAAAGTTTTGGTTTTGGAAATTACCATCTATACTCTGCAGAACTTTTTTGACTTTCCTTTTGCAACCTTCGCAGTGAATGGAGACTTTCAACGCACAGGTCTGAGAAACAGAGGCATAAGAGATTAAAACCTTGTTAGAGACAAGAAATGTTGTTAATTAGATGAATGGGTGTGCTGCAAATGATAGAACAATGCTTTACCTTGCATATGAGGGGTTCTGCTTGTTCTTCTGATTCTTTAACTTCCACTTTTGTTTCTGTTCCAGCCATTCGGACTTGGACTATAGATGATGGAGTTGTTTTCCGGAGAGAGAGAGAGAGAGAGAGAGGAGGGTGGAAGGGTGCTCTGAAACTGGTGGGAGTGCTTAAAAAGCAAAGAAATAAGGCCTCAATATTTTGGACCAAAATAATTAAAGAAGAGGCTTTTATGAAAAAAGGAAGGCCTTGTAAAATAGTTATAGTATGGTGTGGCCAGAAGGTCTACTCTCAGTATAATGGCAGAGGTACTTGAATATGTCGTTTTAATTTAATAAGAATTCAATTTGTATAGTGGACACCTATCAACCTAGCATTTGATACCTTTTCCCCCTTTTCTCCTTTTGCCAATCAGTGTCTGATTCTTTTTTAATGAAGATTTTTCTTTCTTTTAAACTTGGTTCCAATTCACAAAGCAACCCCAGTGCATGCAATTTATTGCAGAAAACACCCCACGGTTTGACAGCTCATTGTTCACACCATCATGTACTGACGTTTTTATATGAACGCCTTACCACCGTTAGCTATAGCTACTATTCTATGCACAGCAAGCGAGTTTTGTATTATTAAGTTCTAATAAAATGGACAAAAGGCAATAATAGTCTAGAGTCTGGAAAGCTATTTAATAAAAAAGCGAAAGAATGCCAGATTTTCTTTCTCCGTTGTCTCTACTTTTATATATTTGAGAGGTTGCAATTAACATAGCTTTAAATACATATAGGACTATACTTTTATGTGAATATGTGATGGGGGCATTGACTTAGTCGGAAAGAAAGCTTCTTACCCTTCCCTCTTAAGCTATTAGAGAACCGATAAGTTTATAATAGCATCAATTTTATTTGTCAGTTTTTCACATAGTCAATTATAAAATTTGATGTTTTTGCGCATTCCATTAATTTTATTTATCTATTTTATAAATTGATAAATATTTTATGAGTATTTATTCAAAGAAGAAGTCACATTTTCTATAAAATTCATTGAAAGTAAAATGCTCCTGAAAGTAAATGAAATTAATTGCTTGATACATGTATATATTTCTATGTATCAGATGCAACTTTTCATCTATCTACAACAAAAAAGAGCCAACTACATAGGATTATATATATTACATTTTTAAAAAATAACGAACTACATAAAAAAAAATTAATCTAAAAGTTCTCTTTATGAAAATCAAACTTGGTGCTGGTTTTCCTGGAAAAGTCCTGAGAAAGCCTTTTCAGTTCACCAACCAATGCATGAGCCCCACAGTAAAAAACGCCTGAAAGAGTGCATGAGGATGAAAATTAGCCAAGCAACACAAGCTAATAGTATTGAATGTCAGTAATCAAAGAGTCAAAGGAATACTTACCAACTCTTCGGTCAGAGTGTTTTAGGGCCACACGTTTAAAGACATTTCGCCAATTAGGTCTAGCAAAATGGGTCTTGACCCTTGTCTCTGAAACTATATCTACACCATTTTTAGCATGGTGGAGGGATTGAAGCATTGTGATCAAAGCTGATCGAGCATCTCCTTCTTCATACACGCTTGTGCAGTAGTTGTGAAGCTCAATGAGTCCATCCTTGTCGTTCTCTGCAACCTCATTCATCACACCCTTAAACCATTCAAAAGAACCTTGCTCACGAGTAACCCAATAGAAATAGGCTCGCTTGGTGGCGAAAGGTTTCCTCTTATTGTTCTTAACTCCACTCTCTACCTCTCCTTCTTCTATGTCTTGCTGTTGCTTAATGTTGTTCAGCACGTCCTTCAGTATGCTAATCAAAGGGGTGGCACCAATTCCGAGCCCTACAAGAAGGAGGACTTCGTAGTTTTTGTAGTCTTGTGCTGGAGCTCCATAAGGGCCATCAATTAACAGTCTTGGCATCCTGCAATTAATTCAATTTTCACTGAAGGGTCAAAAAAATGCTGCTTCTTTTTTTTTTTCAAAAAAAAAAGAAAAGAAAAGCGAAGGTAGCTTTTGTTCTTAAATATTGGAGATATAGAGGCCTTCTAGCCTACCTTGGTATGTTGTTGCCTCTCATCACATCAGCTCGTAGAAGACCACTTTGGCCCTCGCTTGCTGGCTGACATGCCTGCATCGATCAATATCACGTGGAAGAGTAAGTATTTAAATCATGAAGGATATTCATAACACATTAACATGAACGAATTCTTCAAATAAAGAACAAATTGAATTCTCTGTTGAGGAAAATTCACCTTGGCGAAAACAGCTTTGAGCTGTGATGTCCAGTCTCCCAAAGTCCGAATGTGAACGCTTACATAGTCATCTCCTGGAGCTGAAGTGATGGAGAAGGGATGCCTGCAGATGCCACACAAAATTCATTTAGCCACCATCTTCATATTAATAGTCATTTCGGATCAGCAATATGAATATAGGAATTTTGAAATCATAAATTAGGTACATACCATTGAAATGGGGAGATATCTGAACAGTTAACGTAAATATATTGGCCACTGGTGTACTTAAATCCTTGTGGTTTCGACATATGTAAAGCCAATACATTTCCTGGGTACACTGCAACCTGGAGTTTTTCAAAGAAGAAAATTTTAAAAAAAAAAATTCATAAAGCCATTAACAGCAATTGAAAATAAAACAGAGGAAGGTCTTGAAAATGTACCTTCAAGATTTTCACAGATTTGTAGCCAGACCTAAAAGCACGAATGAGGCGTTCACATGCATATAAGATCATTGGAACGGCGAGATACATCCAAGTCTGCGCCACAACACCAAATTCCGCAATCAGTAAGATGAAAACTCGAATCAAAAGAAAAGGAGAGAGAGGGATGATGCATACCGTTTTCTTGTACCATTTCTTGGAGAGGTATAGGAAGTATCCGTGAATGATGAAGAGCACATAGACAATGACGAAGAGATGGTGAGAGTACCAAAATGCGTTGAAACCAGTTAGCTTCTTGAGGGGTTTGGGGAGGTTTAGCCTGCTCCGCCGGAACCAAGGTTGAGCCAATGTGAAGGCTATAGCCATAAGCACCACCATCACCACCCCGGTCCATCCCTCTGTGCCTTTCACGAACCACCAATAATTGTTGGGCCTGTCATTCCCAAAAAATGGTTTCATGGGCTCATATTCTGCGTCCGTGGCATGTAATAACCTTGGGAAGTCGCAGGTTAAATGCGAAAGCGCATGCATCCCAACCCCAATTGCAATGCCGAAAGCTATTATCTATACAAAATATTCCAGTTAGTGGCGTAAATCAGTTTAATTAAAGTGAAGTTAGAGAGTTAATGAAGCACTTGTTATACCTTGTGAAAGTTGATGTTGTCATCAAACGGAAGCACCACTCCTAACTTGGTCCTGCTCCGAAGCCAAGTGAGGGTGTTTCTGCAGACAGGTAATAAGATTAGGGCCATGTTGAACTTGAGGGTCTCGGCGGCACCCTTAGCAGTCGTGACACAATAGCCCATGACATGGAAAACGGCCCGGTTCTTGTACTGAACGAACTTCCAAGCGAAAAGGGCTGCGCAAATGGAAAGCCAGAGAGCTATAACCCAAATCCGTTTCCAATTGTCCTCCACGAAGTAGGCTAGCCCTCGCATCAACCGCTTTATGGGGTTGTGCTCTTTGGTTGGCACCAGCTTCTGGCTCAGCATTTGGCTCAGCACCCGACTATCCGTGGTTATGTGGGTTGATTGTGCTGGGGCTTGCAGAAGAAGCGTTTCCAAGTTGTACAACTGAATCAAGGCCCACGTTTACGTCAGGGAATTCATTCATTATTCATAATTGAGCTTAGCTGCTTAGGCTCAACACGGCTTTCGAATATAATAAAGAAATACATGGAATAAAACAGAATAATTATTTACGATGCCAGAATTTCAGGCTATTCTGTCACTGGACCATGTTACTTGAGGCCTATTTTCTCGATAGCTTGTGGTACGGCCAGTAGGATTAAAATGGGCTCAAAGGGCGCCTTTAAAATTTATCACGTGTTACGTACCAGAACATTATAAATCCACTTGATTTATAGTTATTTAAAATTTGTATTTTTATTGATAAATTGGATTCGAAATATATGAGCATTACTTTCAAACCACTTGGTAGAAAAATATATAAGCGCCAGTTTATAATGTAATTACTATCACTTTTTTGAGATTTTTAAAAACTATATTTATATCTTTTTTAGTTTTAAATTAAGACAAATTTTTTTAAAAATTATAAAAATATACTCTCTTAGAATTTTAAAAAATTACATTAACATTTTTTATTTTAAATCTTCATAATTATTAATTTAAAATTTTGATAATTTGCACACTATATTGAATCAACGTATTTATAAGTTTTTAAGAGATAAAACACAAAAGGTATAATTTTTTTTAACAATTTTGAAGATAAATTTTATATATATATATATATATATATATATATATATATATATATTAAAGTTAAAAAAATGTGAATGTAATTTTCATGTATCTAAAAAAATAAATAGAATTTATTCAATTATATAAAAAGCACAAACCTCAATGTATCCCAGGTTGTCGGGGTCCAGCTCCTCCATAATAAGGGCCGAATATTCCTCCGCACGATCTTGTATTTTGGATAGTTTATTAGCGGATGCGCTTAAGGCAATAATCTAAGAAAAGATAGAAAAAAACAAATTGGTCCACTTTTTTTATTTTTTTCTTGTAAAGTAAGGAATCTAATGCGTAAAAAATTTACAATTTTATATTAAATTCTCACCTCTTTTACTTCTTCTTCCGTAATTCGTCCGTCGGCATTCTTGTCCACCCTGGCATTTGGTCAAATATATCAAGTCAGAAGGAGTAATTAACAACAGTCCATGCAGACCTAATCAAGATTCTGTAACTAATTAAGAGGATTGGGTCTTGTATATAGATTTTGAGTTTTTCCCAATTTTGATTCATACCATTCTTATATTTCGTTGCTTGACCCCACTATTGATTCGTTATTCCGTGTATTAATATATATTACTTCTCATTTTTATTTGTCCATTTCTGTTCAAACCCCTTTGCTAGCTCTACGCCCGCTAATATTACTCCAAACTGTTTAATTTCTATCAATATATATATATACTCCCGTGCCTTTTTGGTAAGTCAACAAAATAAATTCCACAGTCAATCCAATATATTGATAATTAATAGAATTATTTTTTGTATTATTATAATATAACTATTAATAAAACAAAATAAATAATACTATTATTACAAAGTGCATGTATATTGTTATGATCACATGCAAGTTGCACGGAATGCGCGCGGTGTGTTGCTTTTTCTAAGTGTGAAAGAGCATAATAACTCCTAGACAAAGTCCACAAGTTCTAATGGCGTCGAAGAAAATTGAGCATCTTATTAATTTTATACTATGTTATAGACAGTGCAAGTCCAAATCAGACCCATCTCCCTCCCCTCTTTCAAGCTGCCAAATTTCTTTGTTTTCTAATTAAGCATTTATCCTAACCAAGTATGGTTCGAGGCAGAGAGGAATATACAAACGATGCGAAAACTTACATGTCAAAAAAGGTCTGCAGCCTTGAATCAAAGCTCTGATCCGAAATTTGTTCCCAAAATCCAAGCAGCTCATCCTTGGTTATGGAAGCTGATATTATGCCTCGACGACGAGCTAATGCATCAAATAACTCACCGGCAAACTCCCTTGACTCGTGCATTCCTTAACCACCCAAAATTCTTCATTAAGTAACATTTTGTCGTTTCATAATAAAGATAGACTTTCCTAATTCAAAACATGTACCAAAATTGTACCTATGCACTGGGCAAAGCGTGTTTTGGGCAGTTTTCCCTCGACGGCCAGCTCATCAAAGCGCTTCTCGATCTGGGACCAACCTGCAGTTCCGACGTTTTTTGTCATGAACTTGAGGCCTCGGAGGGCCCGAGCGGCTCCAGATTTGGTTCTATCAACTCTGTCGAACTTCTTCACAGACGTCATGCGTTTCAGTTCCTGCGACACCTGTCTCAACCGAAACGACAACTGAGACCCAACCGAAGAAGAAGGCTTCTTCTCGAGACGGCTAGCCAGGAAGGCCGTCTCGGAGTCACCGCCCCGAATGTTTTGGACGGAGACGGAGTCATCGCGGACGTCCAGCGTTATTTCCACGTACATGTCGTCCTCGTCTTTAAATCTCGCGCTCTTCCTTTTGTTGGAAACTAACGGACCACTTAGAGGTCCACTGAATCCCACTCGCGAGCTCCGGCTTCCTGTGCTCTCTGTTTCCGACCACGACTCGGCTTGGTTTTCCTGAATCTCCATTCTTGCTATATATTCTCAGCCCACCAAGCTATATCCTCCTAGCTAGCCCTCGCTCCAGGTTTCTCTATATGATCGAGAAAATGGTTTATATATACGTTTATACTCTACGCGATTTTTTTTTTTTTGTTGGCCTGAGTCTTACTCGAGGAAGTGTACGTGTTGAAGGGCTTAAAAGGGGATTGAGGAGGTATAGAACTATGGACTAAAGTTGAGAAATTGAGGAAAAGGAAAGAGTTAATATAAATAGATACTGCAGTGGGGATGGGGGTGTTGGGTAAGGTTGAACGGGGAGAATATGAGTTGTGGGACAAGTCAAAAATGGGGGAGCTTTATTCAAGGGGCGCATGGGAAAAGTGGTTTTGGCTTTGGGCGCGTTAGTTGACACGCTGGGTGGTTGGGATTCAAATTGAGCCTTCTTCTAGTTGTGTTCAAACTTCAAAGGACATCCGAGGAAATACCAGAATGCTCCCTGAAGAAGCCGCTAAGAAGTTGCGTTTAGCTCTCATTTTCATTGTTACGAACAAAAAGGAAACAAAATTAAAAATAAATAAATAACCCCGATTTCAAGTGTCAACTCCAACTCTCTCTAAACAATATTGGGGTAGGGCAGTCTCTGAAAATGACTTAGTTGCTTGGTCTAAATCGTCTAGAATGTTTAACGTGAAAGTCAAAGACGCGGGTCGTTTCTCCTTTTTTGGATATTATAATGTTTTCACATTTTATGTTTATCGCACTATAGTGACAAATTAGGAGATTCTCATAATGCTTAAGAAAGTGCACTTAATTACAACTCTAACATTAGAATTTCAATATAGTAATACTTTTTTTTTTTTATTCAAATGAGAGTATAAACTTAAGCTTTATATAATTAATTACATAAACCTTCGATAATTAATGACGCGTATTGTAAATTTTGATTGACGTCATCAGATTCCTTTACTCGGGAAACATAACCAAAAGAAAAGGAAAAAAAGTAAAAATAAAAATGACAGAGGATGTATGTCATCCATTGCTACCTAGCTATGAGTGACGTGTCCGACGGAGAAGGATCGTTAAAGAACAATTCCAGAAAATCATTTTATGTAACATCGCCTAACGACAGACAGTACCCTTAAAACGTCTCTCTCTATCCCCTTTCCCTTTCTCTGTAATTTTAGATTCCGAGAGAGAGAGAGAGAGAGAGAGTATGCCACTAATAGTAAATGATTATAGGCAGCTAGCTAGCACGTAACTTTGAACATTTATAATACCATATAAAACATAACGACCGTTAAATTATGGAAATTAAATCATGTTATGTACGATCATATTCCTAAAACAACATCATGAGCACGTGTTCATGATAAAATTAAATTAGTTTAGTTAATAATTAGTACGGAAATAATTGACCTTTTTACGTATATACATTAATTTTCTTTCAAAACCTCAAAAAGGGGTGGGGAATTTTTTTTATTTAATTATATATAGAACTACTAAAAAAGAAAATATTGACCATGCAACAATATATGAAGATTATATTATCTTATAATTCCCATCATATTTATATATTATCCCCAGTAAATCATATGAATAGGTGTATTAAAATGCACCCCACAATTCGTTAATTTCAGAATTTTAAAATTCAATCATAACTCTCAAATCCTGTAAATTATTACACAATTCTTGAATTAATTAATTATTATTTGTGGTCACGTAATCCGTTTGAATATACAATATTATTTAAGAGAGAGTATTGGGATATGGATGTAAGAGCATATATAACAAAGCACGTCTCTCCTATATATATCAAGCATCCAAATTTGCTTTGACTGAGTTGCCAATCAAAGTGTGTACTGGATGACTGGGGGTTAGGTGATCAACAAAATAATATATATAACAAAACTTGACCTAATGATTTATGAGAGAGGGGTGACGATGATGGACGGTTACGTTTTAATAAATTAAATCAGTTTAGATTAACGGCTAATGCGTTCGATCACGCAATGAATTGGATACATGGACTCGGAATTAAACTATTATATATTCCGTAGACGAAAGGTATTGTGTTCTATCCATATTTCTAATTATTTCATTTTAAAATGATGGTATCTAATTATTTCATTTAGATTGGTTTAATTAAAATTTACAATTAAAAGTAAAATGATTAGACTATATCTTTTTGAATAAATAAATAAAAATTAATTGCGTGAGTTATTTAAATATATATTATGTTTAAATAATTTATTTTTATAAATATTTTTAAGAAAAGTAGTTTTAAAAAACTAAAAAAAATACATCTATGAAATGTTAAAGACGTATTAAAATAAAAAAAAATCAAATTTTATTATAAAATTAATAGGGTAAAATAAGACTTGAATCATGTCAATTTTGTTTGTTAGCTAATAATCATGCATTACTATTCATTACAATGCAGCTTTTAATCATACCAAATTAAGTGGCGTTAAAAATTAGAATAGATGCGCTCTTTTCGTAACTTCATTATCTGATTAAAAAGCACGATAACTGATTATATTAATGTATATCTCTAGTGGCCAAACACGATAAATATATTATTAAAATGCACACCTAATTTATAAATATATTATTAAAATGCATACCTAATTTATAAATATATTGATCGATGATGTCATTTTATTTCCTGATTAGTTGCCAAAAGCTCATGTAGTAGAGTTTCAATCTCATTTTATCTATTTATAAATTTCTTAGAAGCACAACTTTAGTATTCCAAATGTGGTTAAATATAATAACGGGGGTTCAGAAGTTAAGGTTCAAAAGTAGCAGGTTGGTATGCAAAAATTATAAAGAAATGCTTACGTAGCCTTTCGTAATAATAAATTCCTGGATAGAAAAGAGTAGAATTAAAGTGGTTCCACCAATTGGCTTTTTCCTCCAACTAGCCGTAGAATATTTTCATTACATGGCGCTGGCAGGTTTAATTTTTTTCCTTTTTCACGTGAGGTAGAATTGAACCTACCAGGTCACAACGCCTTGTCGCCGACCAATTGCTTTGACCTTTTTTTTTGTTCGAAGAATTCTGAATAATCATTAATATTTTTGCCCGAGAAAGTCAAAAGAAAATTGTGGAGCTGAAAATTTCCACTTTACAAAAATTCAGCTTACGCAGGCTCTTTATTAGTTTCGATATATTTGGGAGACAATAATTTCCCACAGGTACCAAACATTGAATTAAACGTTTTATTGAAAGAATTTGTCAAAGTGAAGGGAAAGATTTGGTGCATACGGTCCTCCATCTAACACGCACCATTTGTCGTCTAAATATGGTGGAAGAGGGGAGAAAATAGAAACAAGAGTTGGTTACGTGTAATGTATTGATGATCCATCTCACTAAAACAGTTAAATAACACCTGAGTTTCTACTTGTCGTTTACTTAGATTTTAGGATTAGAGATTTGTTTGCTACACAGGATCTCATCGTATAAATACAATTCCGAATCTCCGATGCAGGCGGCGCTGAACCGCGTTAAAACGGTCAAGCCCAAATTAAAGACGAAACAATAAAACAGCTAATGGACTCGTACTGGGATTCTCAATCCACACCTCCATAGTCAAACGCTAATTATGCACGCCGCAAGGTTCTGCTTCCGCACATACAATCTCTTCCATTCATGTGCGATTAGTCTCCAGTTTTTTTTGTTGTAAGAATTTTCGATTTTCATTTCAAACTAATCCACCAATTGCGATTTCTTCTAAATTACATAATTGATTTATCGATATATTTATTTTTTATTAATTTAATTTACTTATATTTAGAAAAGAAAATTTAAAGAATAATATCAATTTAAACTCTTACACAATTGAAAATTGATATGCCTTTGTGAACGCAATAATAGCGACAAAAATGGGAAGGAGACAACATGGCTGGTTTTAGAAGCAACTATGTCAAGACCAAGCCACTTCTCCTTGTTGGATGTGCATGTCACTGCTAATGTGACCGCACCACTTTCTCTCCGCCCGCTCTTTTTTCTTTTCATATTTGCGCGTGTGAGAGACTAATCTCTTTCTACCTGGGGTCAAAAGAAATCTAATACCCTTCCTCCCAAATTAATGAATACTATATTTTGAGCCAGAAAACAACAAATAAACCCTTGAAAGCGAGAAAATTGCTTTTGATACATTTTTATTTATATGGCTTCTTTGCCAATTGCCAAACAAGGTCGCATCAGAAGCTGATGGACTATTAGCTTTCTCTCTTCTTTATAATGGGCCCGATAGTTTCCATATTAGGTAATGCCCAAAAAAGGGGATTCACTCCCTCCATTTACATTTATTTATTTTTTATTAAATGAACTTTTTCCCACTTAAAAAAGCTTTATCCAACTGCAAACACCATGGCTCAAATTTCAGATATTGAGATTTTGAATTCCCAACTTAACAGTGACAAAGCGGAGGGTGTTGGGGTGTTTGATCGTGATCTCATAAATAGCTTTAAAAAATATGCAACACAAAAGGAATCAAGCCATATTGAAGGAGGGAAAGATCTTTCCAAACTGCAGTGTTACTGCACATGTCAAAAACAGTGTTTTGCAGGGCAGAATTTATGGAGGTGAGAAGAGATAAGAGTGTATGAAGAGGGAAGTAAAGAAGGCCCAGTACAACTGCCGGGTTCAGTCAGGGATTGCTTGGAGTAGCATCTAAATTCATCAAGCAAGGTGGGTTTAAATTCCAGCTTAGATCTTTTTTATCTTAGTGCCCTAGGCGAGGATATAGAGCGACAGACTCGCAGCTTAAAACAAACTTATAAGAAAGTAAATATTATTTCAAAGCAGAGCTACCCAAAATGTGCCATTTATGGAAAGAAAGGGCCAAAGGTGATTAGATCAGAATTTGATAATGCTAGCTCTTCTTCCCCAAAGGAAATTCTATGTGTACACGAGGACTTTGAATCATTGGAAAAATGAATCTGATTCTGATGGTAGCGACTCTTTTCCTGTCGATAAAATCGTTCCCATGGAATGGCAATCATCAGATAATGGAAATTTCCATTCCTTTGTTTATTCACAATGATCAAATGTCAGACTTTCCAATGCTTCAGTGGGGAGTCCATCAAAGCATCACAGTCAAAGCCTTCGCTGCCTAATTCTACAAATATACCAATTCCATTAATAAACCAAATTACTAACTCTTCCCACAATCCAAGTGCAATGATACAATCTCCACCGTCTCCATCCCCACAAATTCCTCTGTTTTCTTTGCATTCTCTGACTTCATCTCGAACTTCCTTTCAATCTCCTCGCTCTTCAACTTTTTGTAATTTATCAAAGCAAAGTCTGGAAAATGAGTTGCCTTCTATTATTGAACCTAGCCCTACAAAATGCTCTCCCAGCATTCCCCCACCACCGTGTTCACATCCATTTCAGAGAACAACAATGGGAAAAACCTGTTAGCAAAAATTACGAGGAAGATTATCAATATAATTAAAGAACGTATTTTTATGTGATTCCAATAAATTTATTGTTGATGATGATATGTCGATGGAATATCGAGAAACAGTATGATTCCAATAATAATAAAATTAGTTATAAATAAAATTGAAAAATAATATATATAAAAGAAGAAAATATAATAAAGAGAATCAACAACTTGTAATATCCTAATCTACAATTCAAGAAGAGAGAAAAAAATATTATTTCACGACGTCTCATAAGAAGAGAATTATTTTTATTTATATTGGGAAGAATTAAGGTGTTCATATAATTAAAATATTAATAAATTTTTTTTCTCTTCGATTAGTATTATGATAAAAAAAATTAATTGATTACATAACGAGCTATAAATTAGGATCTCTACCCAACGTGCACTTATTACAGATTATTTACATTCAATAGATTCTAATATATTATAGGTTTAGTGTTTGGTCAAGATTGATTACTTAATTAATTATGTATTTGAACTAATTAACTAATTAATACTAATTCACATAAATTAATTTAACAATCTCCTATTTAAATAACATTAATCAATTATTATAACAAATAACAAAATAACAAAATTTTAATAAATATTAAATAATCAGTACACTAAATATAAAAAAAACTCAGAAATAAAACATTAACAAAAGATCATTGAATCTGATAGGGAAACAAATGATATATATAAAATCATTGAATCTGATTGAAAAATAAATGATATATTTAATCATAAATAATGTCTTAACATCTAAATATAATGAAATATGTAAATGGACTTTAAACATTCAAAAATGTCAAAATTACATCAAAATGTCTCTTAAAGACACAACTCATAAATGAGACAATAGAATATATTTAATCAACAAATTTGCTAACATTTTTTCACTAGATATGTGAACTAAATGAATTTGAAATTCAGAAATGAGACAATACAAAAGCATTGAATCTGATAAGGAAATAAGTTATATTAAATACATAGAGTCTTAAAATCGAATAGAATAAAATATAAAATTGATCCTTTAACCATAGTTTAGAAAAAAAATTACACAAAATTATTGAATCCGATAGAGAAACAAATGATATAGTGTTTCAATATTTGAACTGAACAAAATTACATAAATAGTCTCAGAACCAACATAAAATTTAGACTTCCATTAAATCAAGGCTACATAAAAAGATTTAATAAGAACCATATGAGTTACATGATTTTTTAAAATACTCCTATGAGTAGGCCTTTGATCAACAGATCCGTTAACATATGTTCACCAAAAAATGTAAATCACACAAGTTTGATATTTATCAATATTCTCTCCAATAAACAGGAGTTTAACATCAAAGTGTTTTGTACGATTGGAATTCCTGCGATTTTGAGAGAAGTACACAGCAGGCGAATTGTTACAGTAAATTGTTAGATGTCGTGATATAGAATCGACAAAATGCATGTCATAAATTAGTTTCCTCAACTATATGGTTTGACAAGTGGCCAATATTCTTTGCTTTTATAATTGAGGTAGCTATGAGTGACTGTTTGACGTTCTTTCACAAAACAGTTCCTCCAAATATCATAAAGATGTTTCCAGAAGTTGATTTACGATCATCCACACAAGATACAGTTTGAATCCGTGTATCCCACGATTTCAAATGGATCAGACTTTTTAAGGCCAACATATGATGTTTTATACTTTGCAGATATCTTATGACTGTAATAACCGTAAAATTTAACGAAAATTCCAATTAAAGAAAATTTAGAATAAAAGAGAGAATTTTGACAATAGAGATAAGAACCGGTAAAAATATGTATATTTATTACATGGATTAAAGAATTACAAAAAAAATGTGAGAATTTATGTTTTGGCGCGCTATAAGCAAATATATTTTTATTTATGTAGATATGATTATGATTTGTTAAAAGTAAGTGGACTTTTAAGTAAAAGAAGTATTGTGTTGCTTAAAATTATTATACCGGCCTCTATTGAATTTTTATGATATTTTTAGAAATATTCTTTATTTTAATATGAATAAAGATATTTGTTTTGAAATTTGTTTTATTATGATTTTTATCAAGAAAAATCATGATTTAAGAGTTTAACTAAAGATTTATGAGAATGAAAATTTTTAGAAATTTTTGGGATATTTTATGATGAAAAACGGAATTTATATGAATTTTTATAAAGAAAAATCCTATTATTAATTATTTAATAATTATTATTATATTAAAAAAAGAAGAGGAAAGAATGATAAATGGAAGCCGGGGGAAGTATCAGTCGAAAGAAGAAAAAAAAATCGAAAATTTTGCATAGTGAGTGAATAATAATTTTAAACTTTATCTTTCGATCTAGAGTGCCTATGGGTTTTCAATCTTAAAACTGAAGGTGTTATTGGATTCAAGACGAAGAGTACTTCAGTTTTGACCGATCAGTTTTTCAAATCAACCGTTGAATCGCCGTAGATCTGAAGTAGAAAATCTTAGTAAAAGGTAAGTTCTGAAAAATCTTACTTAGAGACTTCTAATTAGAAATCTGACTCTGTAGATGGATTTAGAAACTAGATAAACATTAGGATATGAATTTGTTTTATTGATTTGATAAAATTTTTGTGATGGTGAATAGTATTTTTCAGCTATGAATAGTGGCGGTGAATAGTATTTTTCGGCGGTTAATAGTGACTAAACTCTCGAAGTCATTTTTCAAGTTTTTGGACCTTCTGGACTCGATTTTGGAGTTTGTTTTACCGAATTCAGACCAGAAACGAGGATTTTAGGGTTGTCCAATCTGGAGCCCTTACTTGTGAGTAGATATTTTTTTCTATAACTTATTACATGCTTTTCTTGAATTTAAAATGAATTGTTGATTATGATTACAAGTGATTTATACTTTTATATGTATCTGAAATGGATTAAAGTATCTGGAAATGATTTCTATCGGAAATGTAATTCAAGAAGAGTATGGTTCTGAAAATGAGATTTTTGAACTCGTTGAATACGTGATTTTAAATGCATTTCTTACTGCATGGTAAATGAAATATATTGTCTACGACGCATTGGTTTATAAAGTTATATGATTGCCTTGGAAAGATGACATATATATATGATAAACCCTGAATGGGTAATTTTTAATAGATGAATTTTGAAATGCATTGAACATGTGATTTTTACATGTATTTTTCATTTTATGGCAAATAAAATGTGTTATGCACATGATATTGATCTTTACAGCAATATGTTTGTCTCGGATATGGGCATATATATATGTGATTCCCTGATTGGAAAGTTTTGACAGAGGAATATACTGAGACTGAAAGTCTGTATTATATTGAGAAATTTATACTGAATTCTATGGTATATGTGCATATAGTATTTGTGGAGGAATCATATTGGAATCACTGTCTGCTAACAGCAGGGAATGTTAGCCCTGGTGCACCTTGATACCTCAGCTAGCAGGGGTGGTGCTAACCTTGTGTGTCGGCCAACACACGGGAGTTATTGTTATCGGAGAGAGCGAGATGTCTCATATTATTGTTATCGGAGAGAGCGGGATGCCTCTTATTATTGTTATCGGGGAGAGCATGATGCCTCCTATTATTGATATGTGATTTACCCTCCCTTACTGTGTGCTTGAGATTATTTATTGTATTGGTTCTAATAGGTAAACCTCCTAAATCATGTGAAATCTTTTATTGCATCATAGTATTTGTTTATAATCGTATTGTACAGTATTTGGTTTTGAATATTGGACAATATTGTGAAATATGGATATTTGAAATACGGGTTCCATATGGATGTACTTCTGAATTGTACTTTCTATATGATAAACTTTAAAGTATAAGTCATCCATATGCTAACCTAAGAGGTTATAGAGGGTTTTATCTGCTCACTGAGTTTTAAAACTCACTACACATTGTAGATATATTTTTCAGATAAGGAGACAAAGTCTGGTCCTGCAGATAGGTGATCAGTTAGACTGTCTACTCTCTGGGTGAGCCTATGTTACTTCCAAGGCTCACGTTATTTGTATTGTATTTGTATTCTATAGTATGCTCTGAACGTCGCAGGCAGGATCCCTGCTTTTATTGTTACTCTGGTGTTTATAGACTTACACTGTATATTGTATATGTGTATGAGAACCAATATGTATTGGTTTATATGATAAAGAATGGAATTATGTACAGTTATGGAACATATATATGTATGGTATATGGATTTCACGTGCCCTAAAATTAGAGTCGTGACAATGACCTTCTTTGCAGTTTTCATTTGATCCTTATCAAGATCACTCAAGTATCTATGAAATATACTAATAGAAAATGTTAAGTCTGGACGAGTGCATATTTGAGCGTACATTAAAATGCTAATAGCGGAAGTATATGGAACATTGCTTATTTTAGTCCTCTCAATATCATTTAAAGACACATATCTCTACAATAATATGATATTGTCCACTTTGGGCCAAAGATTTTATGGTTTTATTTTGGACTTCCACCAAAAAAGTCTCATACTAATAGAGATTTCTCAATATCTAGTAATGTAGGACTTTATTTGTATTCCTAACAATTTAGTATCTAAATCCTCCCCTCGAATAAAGGATCACATTTAGGTCTCCACACTATTCCCTCTCCTTGAATGGTACTCTTATTTCTTGTTCGGAACCATGGGATAACAATACAACAATCTCTCTCCTCAAATGGCACTTTCCTTCATGAGAATTGCAAGTAGTCCTAAGTTTTTTCGTATTGAGATGAGAGAAATTCTAAAATGCGCCAAACTAAATAATTCTCTCTCAAGTCAATATTATAGGACTTCCGCTTGTTGAAATAGTTCACAAACTTCTTGATGTATTCACAGGCATCTGACGAGTGCAAGTTGTGTCCAATAGAGACATGTAATAGGTTTTTTGAGTCTTTTAAATCTTATCAAATTTCTTGAATTTTTTTTCAATAGTTTTCAAGAAGTCAGTAGCTATATTATTATTTAGAATGCTTTGTTTGATGATCTTATTCATAGTGTATTTTATTACCATAAGACATACTATGTTAGAGTTATACTATTTTCATGTTAAACTTTCTCAATATTAGTACTAGAATTAATAGTAAGATATGTCGATCTTGCCTTCCTAAGAGTCAAATTCTCTTTGACCAGAGACAAATACATATTTAGAAACTCTTTCCAATCGTCATAATTAGTCTCGTTAAAAGTTTTCACTACCGATAGTTGCATAAGTACAAAAACTAAGAGAATCAAATTATAAAACGTTAATTATGTGTGTGCATCATAAGTATAAGACAACATTTCCTCTAAAACTCAACTTGTACAACTATATTCACAAAATTGTTTATCATAATTCCGTCGAAGGGTCTCGAATTACAATAAACCAAGAAAATTCATTGCACATCACAAAATTGATTCAAAAAAAGACTAACACAATAATGTACTCAATACTTTCATACCAATACAATACAACAGACATTGAAATATTATATATTTACTACTAGTAGACTTATGATAAAATAGTTCAGTACAAAATATATTTTGATAATATCACACCGATAAGGTCTGCCTATTATCAAAATTATGTATTCATTTAATTTCTAAAACAATTTAAATTATTTGATCCCATAAAATTTTGCATAATTATACTCATGATAGACAAGTTCATAATTATACAAAACAACATTATATTTGCTGCCATATACTAGTATATTATCGCATAATTTACAAAATATATTCAATCCACAAGATTTTGTGTAATTATGCTTACGATAGGCAAGTTCATAATTATACCAAATAATATCATAATTGTTTGTATATAACAATACATTATTACATAATCTATAAAATACATCAATTTAATGTAAAATATATTATTTTAACCCATGATTAAGATTCAAAATTTATTCTATGACCAAAATATAATACTAGGAAGAGTACCTAACATATATATGTCACAAAAATGTAAAATAACATATATAAAAAATTTCGAGTCCAGAAATCGAGAGTACAATATCTAAAATATTAAATTACTTTTTGTATAATTCAAATAAAATATATAATGTAAATAAAAAAAATCCATGAATTATAAAAAAAATTATTAAATAAAAAATAAAAGATTGTGACAAAAAAATTTATAAATTTACATGCCCGTATGCGCTTGCACATGCCCCGGGTACACAAGCCTGCACATGGGCTTTGTACTAAGGAGTCATCTTACCTGCCCGGTTGACTGCAAACTGGGTTGTTTTGACCTGTGATGACTCGATTTTTAATTCTCTCATTTTACTCAACTATTCCTCATGATTTTTATATATGTTGTCCATATTATGACGATAAACTATAGCCCCACATTAATTTTCAGTTTAATCAAGCCAAAAGCCTAGATCTAGCCACGAAAAAATTGAAGAAACACGCCCCATATTATTCTTTCTATTTGCTCGATTTTATACGGATTTAAAACATGATTTTCACATATTACATTTACAAGGTCATGTCTATCATAAGCTCTCTATCAATTTCAAATTTTATGGTAGAAAATTAGAGATCCTAAATTTGAGGTTAAATCTCCGAAAATTAAATCCAATTTCATGCAATTTTTTTTGGGTTTCTTCCACAATTAAAGTTACATATTGTTAATTCGACATCAAATAAGTTAAAGCCCTAAACCAAATTGTTTAATATATGTTAAAATCATAGCTAACACAAAATTAGGGTTTTTTTCATTTGATTAATTACATGAAAATCATTAATCTAACTTGAGGCTCTGATATCAATTGTTAGCAAAAATTATGTGGGAGATTATCAATATAATTAAAATATATACCTCTATACGATCCCAACAAATTCGTTGGTGATAATGATATGTCAATGGAATATTGAGGAATAGTCCGATTAATATGATTATAATAATAATAAGATCAGCTGTAAATAAAATTATAAAATAATGTATGTAGAAGAAGAAAATATAGTGGAGAGAATCAGCAACTTATAATACCCTATCTCACAACTCAAGAAAAGAGATATATATTATTTCATGACGTCTCAAAAGAAGAAAATTATTTTTATTTATATTAGAGAGAATTAGAGTTTTCATATAATTAAAATATTAATTAATTTTTTTTTCTTTAGTTAGTATTATAATAAAAAATTAACTGACTACATAATAGGTTATAAGTGTGGACCTCTACCCAACAAACTGATAAATAATTTGACTTATCACAGTTATTTACATACAAATTCTAATCTATTATAAATTTAGTATTAAATTTAAATTAATTACTTAATTAATTTTATATTTAAAATAAATAATTAATTAATACTAATTCACGTAAATTAATTAAACAAACCCCATCTCCACCGTCTCAGTTTTCTCGATATACTCCACTTGGAAAAGATGGAGTGCCGCTGCCAAAACTGAAACCACTTCACTGGGACAAAGTAAGAACTGCCCCTGATCGCACTATGGTTTGGGATATAAGCTGCAAGCCTGCTCATTTGAGTAAGTTGTTCTTCAGTTCACTGATAACAATATTTTCTACATATTTGTTCTTAAAAAAAAAATTCGTTCCAGTTTTAAGCATATTACGAAAATTTCAAACAGGTTGGAAGAGGAATGATGGGGTCACTTTTTGGCTACAATTTACAAAATTGAATGAAGAACGAAGAAACAAAGAGCTAAAGTCCTTTCTCCAAGCAAGCATGTACCTGAGCCTAAAAGGCTACGGAACATGACAACTCTCTCAAAAGCTCTGAATGTGACAGCCGAGCAAGTATGCCATTCCCTAATACAACGTAGTACTCCTAAATTATAAACATTAACCAGAAAAGGTGGATCCTATTTATATGTTCCAAACTCCAAAGTTCCTTTGCCACAAATGTGGAAGAAATAATCAAATGATAATTGATCCATAATCATTTCTCACTAGAGTAAACTCCCAACTCGACTTTGATTTAGACTATGACAGCATGGATGTGCATCTCCACCATCTGCAAAAGATAATTCAACGATCAAATTAATGTTGCTAAGTTTTGAGATCCTACTCAAATCGTTAATAAAAGAGGAAAGGGCTTGTCTTTACGATAACTAGAAGCGCTGGTGAAAATGGTACTCACCAAGGAACAACAGGTTAAACTCTCCAGTTATAAAGGAGATATCAATGAATTGGGATCTGCAGAAAAGTTTGTGAGAGCATTGCTTACGGTACCATTTGCTTTTCTACGTATCGAAGCCATGCTTTGACGATGAAGTTGTTCATCTTAGGAACTCTTTTTCAATGCTAGAGGTGACCACCAAACCAAACTCATAAAAAAACTTTGTCCCTTTGAAAGCAAAATCTTGATGGAATTGATAATTTTATTTCTCACTTGGTCTTTTGTCTCTCCAGAAAGCGTGCAGGGAACTAAGATAAAGTAGACTCTTCTTCAAATAAATTGAAGCTGTGCTTGAGAAGGGAGTAGAACTTGTTTCTGGTCTGAGTACTGAATTATTCAATGTAAAGAAGACAGAAACAATTGACTTGGATGTTCTAGCAACCTCTGTCTCAACTGTGAGATGGAATGGCTAAGCTGCAACATCTAGTGGACAAGGGGTTGCATAAGGATGAAAATAGTGAGAATTTTGTGAGTTCATTGAGGTGCTTCCAAAACTACACAGATAGAAATTTAAAAGACCTACAAGGAGACGAAGATAGAGTGCTAGACCGTGTCAAAGAAATTACAGGGTATTTTCATGGGGATGTGACTGAAGAAGACGCAAATCCACTTCGGATATTTGTAATTGTAGGAGGCCTTCTGGGCATGCTAGGCAATGTGTGTAGAGAGGTTAGAAGGTCTAGGTTACCACCCTCTTGGTCCATTCAGATAGATTAGACACTTGCGTGTCTGGTGTTTTCATACAGGGATTCAAATAATCAACAACCGGCGTGTAACTTCATTATCATTTTGATTAGAATCTTTGGAGTTCATTCTGAGCGTTTTTCAATCATAATAATCAACAACCAGAGTGTAACTTCACTATGATTTTGATGGAATCTTTGGACTACATTCTGGGCGTTTTACTAAGATATTATTACTATAATATTTTGAAATGAATTTTTTTAATTTAAATATAAAATATCTCAGAACTTTCACGTAGGGACGTAAATTTGATATAGTACTTGTGAAAAGTATGGGATTGGTATGGCATATAAATCGTATAGGACATTGTCTTTGATCGAAATTATATTGCAGGAAATTTTTTAGGACGATTATCTTTTTTCTTTTCCTTTTTTTTTTTTGTTTTTTCTTTTTTTTTGGATCGTGGTAGTGTATAATTCACAAAAGTACAATGTCTTGGAGGCCCGCTTTCAAGCTTCAATTAGATTGGACACAGAGGGGTGATGCGAGCCGAAGCCTTTGAAAAAGAAACCCAATGCCGGCATCCTCCAACCGTCATTCCCGCCATGGCGCCACAAATCCGGAACGTTCGGGATGTCACGAGCACAGTCATATAATTGACGTGTCGACCAACCATTGGGTGTTGACGTGTTATCTCAGTAAAGGTGCGCACCGCGTTACACCCTCAAACGTGGACGTGGCAAGTCTTCGTTGGATAGAACACTCTAGCAAAGAAAGTAACCAACATGTATAAATCTCTTCATTTTACTCTCTTTCGCTCCAATTTAATTTACGAACACGAGAACACAGAAAAGCTGAGAAAGCGTTTCGGGAGGAAGAAGAGAAGTGTTGATTCAATCAACGTGATGATGGCGAAGAACAAAGCAATGGCGCTGCTGCTTCTATTTTCTTTTGGTAAGGACTATGGGTACAAATTTCTTCTTCTGTTTGGTAACCAGTAGCCTCTAAAAAGTTTTTGCATTTCAAGTTATTTTGTGCAATGACGGAACTAGTTCATAAAAGAGGTAAAACAGGAAGTGCTCCAACATTGTGTAATTTTTTTTTTCCTGTTTTTCTTCTTCCAGAATTTCTGTTGGGAATAGCTGTAGCAGCTGAGGAATCTCGAAAGCTCGGAACTGTGATCGGTATTGATCTGGGTACTACCTACTCTTGTGTGGGTGTTTACAAGAATGGTCATGTAGAGATTATAGCGAACGATCAAGGGAACAGAATTACTCCTTCATGGGTCGCATTCACAGACACTGAGCGTTTGATCGGAGAGGCAGCAAAAAATCAGGCGCCTCTTAACTCAGAACGTACAATTTTCGACGTTAAGCGGCTTATTGGAAGGAAGTATGGAAATTTCTTTGAATTTTGAGGAGGAATAATTCTTGGCTTCTGTTTTTTGGATGGTCATCTGATTTTGGTTTGACTTGCATTTATTGTTAGGTTCAATGACCCAGAAGTCCAAAGAGATATAAAGTTCTTACCTTATAAGGTTGTAAATAAGGACGGAAAGCCTTATATACAGGTGAAAGTCAAAGGTGAAAACAAGGTGTTCAGCCCTGAGGAGGTCAGTGCTATGGTTTTGAGCAAGATGAAGGAAACGGCTGAGGCCTATTTGGGGAAGAAGATCAAAGATGCCGTCGTCACTGTTCCAGGTACAATTCTTTGTTTCCTTCTAGGCACAGTTTAGCATTACATCAGATGGAATGTTTGTTTGTAACCGCAATTACATTTTTGGTCTAATTAGCTTCTTTTGCTTGCTCGTTACAGCGTATTTTAATGATGCGCAAAGGCAGGCTACTAAGGATGCGGGCACCATTGCCGGGCTCAATGTGGCTCGGATAATCAATGAGCCCACAGCTGCTGCAATAGCCTATGGACTGGACAAGAAAGGAGGAGACAAAAACATCCTGGTTTATGATCTTGGTGGTGGTACATTTGATGTTAGCATCTTGACCATTGATAATGGTGTGTTCGAGGTCCTGTCTACGAGTGGAGACACCCATTTGGGAGGAGAGGATTTTGACCACCGACTTATGGACTATTTCATCAAGGTGATTAAAAAGAAGTACAACAAAGATATTAGCAAAGACAACAGGGCTTTGGGGAAGCTCCGCAGGGAATGTGAAAGAGCTAAGAGGGCTTTGAGCAGTCAGCACCAAGTCCGAGTTGAAATTGAATCACTTTTTGATGGCATTGACTTCTCAGAGCCATTGACAAGAGCAAGATTTGAGGAGTTGAACATCGATTTGTTCAAGAAGACCATGGGGCCAGTGAAAAGAGCTCTGGAAGATGCAGGGTTAAAGAAGACAGATATCAGCGAGATTGTGTTAGTTGGAGGCAGTACTCGAATTCCCAAGGTGCAACAACTCTTGATAGACTTCTTTGATGGAAAAGAACTAAACAAGGGTGTTAATCCTGATGAGGCTGTTGCATATGGCGCTGCTATCCAAGGTGGAATACTCAGCGGTGAAGGCGGTGAAGAAACCAAAGGTACCAAAACCTATTTTTGTTTCGAATTTCCTATTTATGGTTGGACGGATTATATGTTTTCACTTACACTTACTTTGTTTTTTGCAGATATTCTTCTTCTTGATGTTGCCCCTTTAAGTCTCGGGATCGAGACAGCTGGTGGTGTCATGACAAAATTGATACCAAGGAACACTGTTATTCCAACAAAAAAGTCTCAGATCTTCACCACTTACCAAGACCAGCAAACCACAGTGTCCATCAAGGCAAGATAATTAACATGATATTTCAACTGCATATTTAACTGCCGTTGTATTACTTGAATTCTTATGTTGAAAATTTTCAGGTTTATGAAGGGGAAAGAACCTTAACAAAGGATTGTCGTGAGCTTGGGAGATTTGACTTGTCGGGCATTCCACCTGCCCCAAGGTAACTCCAAGAAAATAACTTAGATACTGCCTTTATAGTGTCAATTGTGAGCTTGGATGACAAAGAATAGGTAATTGTGAAGTTTCTTACTATTGGTTTAATATTGCTTTCAGGGGCGTGCCTCAAATTGAGGTTACTTTTGAGGTTGATGCCAATGGTATCCTACATGTGAAAGCAGAGGACAAGGCTGCCAAGAAATCGGAATCAATCACTATCACCAACGATAAAGGGCGTCTCAGCCAAGAAGAGATTGAAAGGATGGTCAAGGAGGCTGAGGAATTAGCCGAAGAGGATAAAAAGGTTAGGGAACGAATTGATGCCAGGAATAAGCTGGAAAGCTACGTATACAACATGAGGAGTAGTATCAATGACAAAGATAAGCTCGCAGACAAGATTGATTCGGACGATAAGGAAAAGATAGAGAGTGCATTGAAGGAAGCTCTTGAGTGGCTTGATGACAACCAAAACGCTGAAAAAGATGACTTCGATGAGAGATTGAAGGAGGTTGAAGCAGTATGTAATCCAGTTATCAAGCAGATTTATGAGAAGAGTGGTGGAAGCTCTTCTACCTCCGATGATGAAGAACCAAATGATGAGCTGTAGAGTCACAACTTTTTTAACCTCTGTTTTTAGGGGGATTCATTCTCCTAGTTCTTTGATGAATGTGACAAGCTAGAGTTTTATTTTAGTTGTTCATGAAGCAAGAATTCCAACTTTCTGTATGTAACACCATTTTTACATAGAGGAATCATCCAAGTTACATTTGTATTCCAAATTATATTAGTATGGGCTGGGTTTGCCAACTTTCTATATGTAACGTCTTTTGTTGTTTATTCTCTAGTATTTTTGGATCGTAAAATTTTTCTGTTTAGGTACAGTAATATTAAGTGCATAAATTTGAACAAATATAAAAATATAATTTATTGAACATAAAATTATTTGATTTGACAATCTAGACGTTCTTTGTATATAAATTAAATTAAATTCTCTTATTTTTTATAATTAAGGGCTAGATATCTATATGATGGATAAATTTTGACTTTAGAAGGATAAGGGATCAAGCTGTACTATATATGTATTATATAATTTTATCTTAGTGTGTATGCTTTGCGAACATATAATAATAGGCATATGCAGTGCTGATATTGCGTGAGTTTATCCGTTCTAAAATTTTTTGCGTAATGGCTTGCAACTGAAGCGCATCTGGTGTAGTGGTATCATAGTACCCTCCCACGGTACTGACCGGGGTTCGATTCCCCGGATGCGCACGATTGAAATTCGAGGGTTACTTTTTATGTTTTTAAAATTGATGCATATTCTTGTAAATAAGTTAAGCACTGTTTCTTTGTTCAATTAATTCAGGTTGAAGTAATGTGGTACCCCAAAACCAAAGCAAAGTATCCAAAGCCTCTGCATTATGATACCTTCATTTTGTCCCAAACTCGGTTGAAACATCCACATCCCCATGAGGTTTGGCAACATCATTTTCGCCATAATAGGCTTCTCCACCTCATTCCTTTTATGTGTGCCGAACCTTAAAGTATGGCACAGGAAACAAATAGCAGCACAAAAGCTAAGAATCGTTAGCGAGGCATTGGAAGTGGCGGAAGAAAGAGTTGCGAGGTACCAACAGAGACATGATCGAATCTTAAGTCAGATATGCGCAACTTACTTGGCCAATACAGAGCTTGTAGAGGCACTGGCGGGTGCTCGAGCCACCATGAATCAGGCGTTGGAGATTGCTGTTCATCTGAGGAGAATTCAATTCAAGATCATATGCTCTTTCCCAGATGCACTCGACAATCTCCTCTCTGATACACCAATCCCCAACGCCACCGCGCCAAGGAATAGGTAGTGCTCTTCTTGGATCCCAATTCTTCTGTAAGATTTCCGCCATAAATGGACATGGACAAAAATTTTCTTTATTTTCCTTATACGTGTCATGATCAAGTTATCCAATTTCTTAGGTTGATACCATTGGATTAGTTTGAGAACTACGCAAACTTTTAACATTAAAAAACCAGTACCCGTTCCCCGTCATTGGTTAATATTTAATATGGAAAAAAAAATTTTGATGACAAAAAATTTAAAATGAAGAGAAACTATTTAATTCTAATGTCAAAACATATCACAACTTTTAATGAAAGTTTAAATGAAGGGTTTCAATTTGAAAAAAAATAATTTATTTTCTTATTTGCATATTACATAGTTCTAGCTTAATTATACAAATTTTAATATAATAAAATCTATAGGCCATTTTATGTAATTTTTTTGTCAAAAAATCGAAATATAAATCCCCTTTAAATTTAATTAAAAAATATATACAAATACTTACTATATTTATAAAAATATATTACAATTTAATTATTTTTAAAGACAAAATAATATAATTATTGATTAAAATATTAGAGTCATGTTAAAATCAATTATCAAATATCAAAAAATATATTTGATATGTTTATATTTTTAATTAACTCAATTTACTTATTTTCTTTATAAATTTAAATTTACCGTAAAATTTTTCTACGGCAAAAGCTACTGAGCTCCTAGGGCTGCCAGCGTGTGCCACGTCATTGGATTGGGCAGTATAATCCTGTACTTAACAAACAAACAGCGCCGTTGGATGAAACCAAACGCGCGGATAGCCAGCGTGTCACAAGTTTCAGTCCCACGATTACCACTCATGAGGGTCTCGTCCGTCAATGTGTAAAGTCCAATTGGTCTTCCTTATAATCATCCTATTGGCTGCAGCTTAAATCAATGGATTGCTAACGTGGCTCGCTCGCATACCGTCCGATGCCATCCAAAGAATTCAAATATTTGGCGTTTAGTAGTATTAATACCCCGCGCCGTCCCAATTTCAATCTCAGTATTCAAACGAGCGATTTTCAATAGACTCTGTACATTCCCTGCAAAGCGAATCGTTCCCGTCTTCGAGTGCGAAATCGGTCTCAGTTTCAGCAATGGAGGCCACAAATACAATTAAGGGTGCCGGCGGAAGAAAAGGGAACAGGAAGAAGGCCGTATCCAAGTCTGTCAAAGCTGGTCTTCAATTTCCTGTGGGTCGTATAACCAGGTATCTGAGGAAAGGACGCTATGCCCAGCGATTGGGCACCGGTGCTCCGATCTACCTGTCAGCCGTCCTCGAATATCTCGCCGCTGAGGTATCGTTGGTTTTGAAACTCAATCACACCTCAATGCCGTTTTGATTTTGTCAGAATAGTGATATGAATTTTCCTCTTTTCAGATTTTTTTTTTTCTATATTCTGTTTTAAAAAATTTCAAGGAAATGGTATAATAGTGACATTAAGAATTTGGTGGCGCTGGATGGAATGTAGGTGCTGGAGTTGGCGGGGAATGCGGCACGTGATAATAAGAAGAACAGGATCAACCCAAGGCATGTGCTACTGGCAGTGAGGAATGATGAGGAGCTGGGAAAGCTTTTACAAGGAGTAACCATTGCTAACGGGGGAGTGTTACCGAACATCAACCCGGTCTTGCTGCCAAAGAAGACTTCTGCTGCTGAGAACCCCCAAAAGAAATAGATTATTCCATCTGTAAATTTCCATTGTTAAGCTTAACCCTTCCTTTTTTTAGGTGAAACATGGTAGTGCATAAATGTAGGTACCTATCTTATATAATTAAACCCGTTTCCTCTGACTTATTCTACCTGGCATATGGGCTGTTAAGGCTTTTCGTATTCTGAGTGAATAAATTTGCTTTTTTCTTCATTTCTTGGATTCCAATTGCATTACTGATTTTGATGAGCACTTAACTCTTTCTCTATCAACTACTTGAGAGTTGTTACTACTTCAGTGAGACGTCTAAATACTTCAATTGTTTACTACTTAATACAAAAAGCTGGTTTGAATATAATTACGGTAATATTTGACAGATAATTCATAAAATGCAATTTGTAAGTAAAAATTCTGATATTTATTTCATTTGTAGCGTGTAAAGAATCTTGAGCGAAAATTACAATGGCACTTGAAAATGTTAAATACTAATCATTCATATAAATGGAGATTATTTAATATTAACCGGTTGCCGTGGTAAAATATTATTGAAGTCTCAAGACATGTCAAGGCCATAATCCATTGTACTTCGAAGCTTGAAACTATTAGAGTACCTTTTTATAAAAATATTTTTTTCATTTTTTAAAATATGTTTAAATTGTGTTTTTATTTACTGCTTTTTAATTATATAATTGTATTTTTACTAAATAGTAAAACACTGTTAATAAATTCAAAATATTTTTTAAAAATAAAAAATGTTAACTAAACATAGTTTTTATGATCGTTTTTTATTTTTAATAAAGATAAAAATAAAAAAGATCGTAGCAAATAAACAGTCTTTTACATATAGAAGGAAACTTTTGATAAATTATACTAAAATGAAAAATATAAATCGATGTTAGTGTTGTGATATATACATGAATTTGGGGCTGGGGCTTTATACACAGCATTTACAACCTGAGTTAGTGATATACCAAAGATGAGAACCCCCGGGGTTACCGTAAAAAGATACATTCAAACTCTAGAACGTTTCTTCTGGCTTCAGAAAATTATAATATTCGAGTTGGGTCATCTCTCCACCAGCAATGGGGTCAAACTGGCATCGATAGAAGCTGCGTTAACAATTCGATAGACAATTCCATCATAATTTATTTCACAAGAAAGAAATCATCGTAAACAAAGCACTAGTAAACATAATATGATAATATAATATACTTATGGCAAAAGTTATTCCAAAGGCAACATGATTTAGCAGTAATATAATGGATTATAAGCATACAAAAAAATGTCACATTTACCTAACTATACAACCACTAAAATATAATCATACAGCTAGTGGTCTATGGCAATATCGAATAAGCATCTGCGCCACGGTAGTTAGAAAAATTATCAGTTATTTATTGCAGAGTAGATAGATACTAGCATATGCATTGGTCATTACTCAAGCATAGTATTCTCTGGTAATCAAATTCTCTGGATCTGGAAATCATCATATACCCGAGACAGCAATCCATCACCTCAAAGGCGATGCCCCCCACCCCCCAAAACAAAAACAACAATGAAAAAAAAAGAAGCGAAAAATACTTGAGGTTATTAAACTCCAAATTTAGTTTTCAAATCATACTTCCAATATACCAGTGCTGCGTGCGCCAATATCTCCAAGCAACAAAGAAAAAGTGAAAAAGGGCAATACACAAAGCAGCACAAAAATAAGATCCGTTACTGCAATACCTGCCATCCATGCCAAGTATTAAAATTGTGTTCTTTTGGTGGCCAAAGGCGACAGTATATTGCGAACCTTCATTCAAGCGAAACTGGGCCATTGACCACTCTGAACTAAAATACTTTGGCAGCACACCTGTAAAACAACCAGATGTGAGATGGCCACGCGCAATAATTTGTAGTTAAAAAAATTTTCAATTTCCGGACTATATTAGACTACATAACGCTACAGCAAGAAATTATCTTCTACGTTTTGTTATTACTAAACAAGCCACCTACTTTCCATATGAGACATGCATAATCAATCAGCATGGATAGGCGCACAAACCTCTAATAAATGAAAGGGATGAAACTGCCGAGTTAGCAGGATTAGACTCAGATGCATTACGTGATCTATTATGCCCCAATAGTCCCGAATCAACCTTTAAATTGAAGACATGAACAGTTCCCTTGTCACTTGAAACAGCTAGCCACTGTGCACTAGCAGAGAAGGCAAGGCTGTGTATCTCTGCTCGGTCTGCACCTCTCCTTACCTGAAAGTATCATCCAACTAATTTACATGTCTGACACAATTCTATGGTCCTTACAGACTCTATAGATTGACATTTGTGAAGCTCAGTTGGTTTCTTAAAAAAAAAAAAAATTGATCGATAACAAGGACACAGCACAGTTACATATATACAATACAACTAGCATATATATATATATATATATTGAAAAGCAGAAG
Source organism: Gleditsia sinensis (assembly GCA_037074535.1). Lineage (NCBI taxonomy): Eukaryota > Viridiplantae > Streptophyta > Magnoliopsida > Fabales > Fabaceae > Gleditsia > Gleditsia sinensis. The sequence continues at coordinate 83,533,697 of CM073464.1, forward strand.
CTTCAGAATAATCCGATATAACTACCTCTTGGAGCAATGAACCATCCAATGTATTGAAAACCCTAACGAGAGTGCCCTTGCTGCTTGCCGTGGCGAGCAAGCGTCCATCTTGCATAAGCGCCAAAGAAGCGATTCTGGAATCGTGCGCCATTATAAACTTGGTCCGCTTTGACGCGTAATGTTCGACCCTTACCTGACCCTTCTGCAATCCAGGACAAACCAAAACCATTGTCCCTGAAACATGAGAGACTTCACAAAGTCCCTTTGGATTCGCAATTGTCTCGATTTGGTGCAAAACTCTAAGATCATCGAAATTGTACACTAATATCTTATGCACCAGAACCACCACAAATCGGTCCCTTCGAAGACGAATACGTTTTACCTCAGATCCAAATGATAGCATGCCAGTGCATTGGAACTCATGGTCGTCCCAAATCTTCACTTGATTGATTGGGTCCATAGGGTCAGCCCCCCTGCTAACAAAGGCAAAGATGTTAGACCCAAATAACATCTCAACCAATCCAATTCCACCAGAGGAACCAAAATCTCGCCGAAAGATCTCGTGGAAGGGGTCGCAATTGTAGATTCGGAAACCATGACTGGTGCCGGCGGCAAAGCAACGGAAATCCTGATTGAAGGAAAGATGGAGCAGGGTCGGAACTAGGGTCGAATCCGAATTCGACGTCCGATTGGGAGAAGAAGGGTTTTGAACGGGAGGAGTATCACCGGAATAGGAATCTTGGGTTTGGGAGTCGGGGACCATAAGAGTTTGTTGAGGGCGTGCCATTGATTTGTGTGAGAAAAATTCACAGATTAACGTTGCGTTCAAGGCAGTGTAGGTGAAGCGGAAGGGATAGGATCGAGGAAGGTGGAGACGATGACTTCGGACTCGAGAAGCGTCTGAGGTTGGTACCGCACAAGCAAGGAGTTAGCGCAAACCTGATCGGCACTCCACACTCCAGAGTGATGGAGGAGAAAGCCCAAAAAAATCTACCCGTTTGATTTACCACTTGAACGGTTCGTTGTTTATTTAAGCCACAAAGATAGACCAACCAAACCGTATAATGGAATCAAATTTTTGCCATGTGATATGTATACTATAAAAATTAAATACGCGCTTCTAAATTACGCGAATACTTTCAGCTTTGTTTATTAATTATTTTATTATATCGATGTCTTTTTTGAAAAAAAATTACAATAAAAATTATATAATTATTTTTTTGATAAAAATTTATATTATTATCAAAATAAGATAACTGAAAAAACATATATTATCAAATAGTTAATAAAAAGATAAATACAAAAACAATATAAATTATCCAATTGTTAAAATAAAGATATATTAAAAAGAGATCTGAAGACATTAAATTTGTTCATAAGATTATAAATAAAAAATAATATAAAAAAATTAAAGATATTTAATTTTGTTAATAAAAGGATAAAAAAGTATAAATAATAGAATTATTAATAAAAAAATAAATAAAATATTTTTTTTAAATAATGTCTACAATAAGAAAAATTAATTTTTTTTATCTCCTTGAATATTTTAACATTAGCATTGATATAAATAAAATTATATTTGATAAAAATAATTGATAAATTAAATAAAAATTTAAAAATTAATTTTTAATTAAATATTATTAATTGAAAGTTAAAAATTGTTAACTTAATTTATTAAATTAAAAATATTTAATAAAATTAATTATTAAATTAATTGATAAATATAAAATAAAATAAAATAATATGTTTATATAAAATTTATTATTTTTTATTAGTAATTATATTTAATTATATAATTTAAAAAAATATAAAATAAATATATCATTTAATGTTCTATAATAAATTAATAGTATTATTATAAATTTTTTTTTATTTTTAATAAATATTTTTAAATTTTTATTTTTTATATTATTATTAATAATATTCTCAGTTATAATGAAAATAATATTAAAATTTAAATAAAATAATAAAAATATAAAAATTATTAATTAATAATTATACATTATTTAAAATAATATATCATATAAAATTATAAATTATTTAAATAAATTCATTTATTAAATATTTTTAATTTAATTAAATAAATTATAAATTAATTTATTTAATTTATCAAATATATTCTAAATATAATCTACAACAACTCAAAGCTATCAGTAAGACCTGTTGAAAAAATCCAATCTTAACTAATTAGCTTCTATTGTTCAGTTTCATTTTTTTAATTTTTTTAAAAGTTGTATAAATTGAATTGATTAAAATTTATTTATTTTTTGTTCTATTAATTCACTCAAAATTTATTTTTTTTAATAAAAAGATAAATAAAAAATTTAAAGATTTTTGCGATTCATGGATTTAGTTGAGTGCTAGTAAAAAATTCTCAAATTAAAGCAGCAAGCTATAATTTCTAATTAGTTTCTACAAGGCCATCAATCCTATCCAAATCATATTACACAACGGAAGAAAGCCCACACCGACACCGTTCCCAAAAATAATTATTAAATGATAGCAAAAAACAAAAGACATGAATTTTCGAAAGCAAATCATTGCCGACATTGTTTTCGGAAGTGTCTTGTCATTTTGTGATGAATTTCTTCTCAGGAGACTTTGCTTTATTCACGATAAAAATGAATTTTCTATGGCATGTCTTGTGGAAGGTTATGGGTGTGGTCCATGTCAGTGGCAGTTACGGTTAAACTGCAGCAGCAAAACTAAGTCCAATTCAGTTCCCCACAACTGGTTAACAAACCAAACTTTAATGGACCCAAATACAAAAAATTCTTTTGTTATTGCTTTTTTTGACCGTCACTTGTTGCTCTCATTGCTAATTAAAGTTGGGGTTCCATTAGTTCCAAGCTTTATAACTCGAACAGAGTACCGCGAGGAGTCAAACCCCATGTATGGAAGTTTGTTTATCTGATTTTTTTTCTTTTTTATGAAGTAATAAAATTTTAAGATTGTGTTTCTTTTTATTTATATCGACATTTTTAAAATTAAATCTATAATACATAGTTATAAATTTTGTATTTTTTTATTTTTTATAATCTTTAAAGAGTGTTTGTGAGATGTATGCTGTATTTTTTAATTGTAAAATATTTTATTTTATTTTTTGTATATTCAAAAATTAGAAGATTAAGTTACTTAAGTCTTTTAATTTATTTCTAACATTGGCGCTATTTTTCTCAATAATGATTTTTCATTAATCTAAAAAAAAAAACTAAAATCGAACAAATTTTTTCTAGTAAAAGGATAACTGTGGATATAGAGTAAAAATATTTGGATACGAAAGAGATGTTATATAATTGTCCCATTATAAAAAATTTGCAATTTATTTATTAGTGGTAAATTAAAAATTTTATTTTGCTAATAATAATTTTAGGTTATTTGGAAGCTTAAGTTATTCTATTCTTCCTCCTCCTCTCTATGATTCTCTCCTTTTCTCCATTTAGATTCTCCCTATTCTCGCAAATTGATTATTTTCCTTGCTTTTTTATTCCAAGTCCAGTTAAAGACAAAATTTAATAAATATAATAAGCTGCATTTAATCGATGGTATATCACACAAAAATTTCACCAAAACATTTGATAAAAGGAAATTTTAGTTTTCCAATCATTTAAAAACTATTTTTTAAAATGTTTTATAATAATAAATATATAAATTTTAAAATTTATTTTTTATATATAATTTAAATAATATATAAAAATTAATTTTTTTATTCATCTTATACTCAAATATTGTATAAATTGTTATGAATATTTTGTGTGAATGTCCATCATCCCAATCTTTCGGTTATCTTATCTGATAAGATACTATTTTTAGTAATTATCTAAGAGGATAATTATCACTAGAGAGTTATCCTACAATTGTATATCACTATTAGGACTCTCTCACCTACTTGTATAAATACCCCCTTTTACATGAATGGAAAGAACAATTCACTAGCTTGTTTTTCTCTTACTTCTCTCTCTCTCTACAATTTATTTTTATATGTTTTTATTAACAAAAGCCTATCATAAATTTACATGTTTTTATTATTATATATTTTATTTGAAATGATTCACTTTATTTATGAATTTTTATTTACTAACATTATATTTTATGATAGTTTTAAAATATCGAACCTTGCAAAACTCGAATTCATAGCATTTGACATTACTGGAAGAAATTACCTATTTTGAGTGTTAGATGCTGAAATTCATTTAGATGCAAATGGCCTTGAAGAGACTATCAAAGAAGAAAATAAAGCATCTAACTAAGATAAGGTTAGAGCCATGATTTTCCTTCGCCACCACTTGCATGAAGGATTGAAAAATGAGTATCTTACTGTAAAAGGCTCACTTATTCTTTGGAATTCTTTAAAAGAAAGGTATGACCACTAGAAAATTGTAATACTTCCAAAAGTCCGATATGATTGGATGGATCTTCGCTTACAAAATTTTAAAACTGTAAGCGAATATAATTCTGTACTATTTAGAATAAGTTCTCAATTAAAGTTATGTGGAGAAAAAATCACTGATAATGATATGTTAGAAAAAATATTCTCCACTTTTCATGCATCCAATGCGCTCTTGCAGCAGCAATATCGTGAAAAGGGATTCAAGAAATATTCTGAGTTGATTTCTTACCTTCTTGTGGCTGAACAAAATAATGAACTTCTCATGAAAAATTATGAGTCCCGTCCAATTGGCACTGCTCCATTCCCTGAAGTGAATGTAGCAACATATGACCACTATGGAAAGTTTCAAGGTCAAAGTCGTGGTCGTGGTCGTGGTCGTGACTTTGTTCGTATCCGTGGACGTGGTCGTGGTGGTTATTTCAAGAATATAGCTTCCCACCAGAAGTGGCAAAATAATAAGGCCAAAAATGAAAAGGAGAAAGGTGTACAAAATAGTAAATATGTTGAAAATACATGCTATCGTTGTGGTGGCAAAGGACATTGGTCATATACCTGTCGTACACCAAGGCATTTTGTTAATCTTTACCAAAAATCTGTTAAAGAGAAAAAAGATAGAGACCAATTTATTTGAGGAAGATGGTCTCAATGATGGCTATATTGACGCAACTCATTTAGATGTTACAGATTTCTTTGCTCATCCTGATGGAAAAATTGATCATTTAATTGGTGATGGTAGTGTTCAAAAATAAGTTATTTGTATAATTTCTATGAAATTAAATTTTAGGATTTCCATTTTTTTTCAGTACAATTCATTCTTTAAAGTTGTTATTTTATGTACTATTTTCTTATATTGACTATTATTATTTTATTTTTCAATCAAGAATGAATGTTTCCTCTATTGATACCAACATCACTAATGAAAAGATATGTCTCGTTGATAGTGGCACAACTCACACAATTCTCAAAGATAAAAAGTATTTTTCCCAATTAGTAATGCAAGGAGCTAATGTTAGTACTATATCTAGTAGTACAAAGTTAATTAAAGGCTCTGGAAGAGCTAGTATAATGTTACTTAGAGGAACAAAACTACATATTGACAGAACTTTATACTCTCCAAATCCCTTAGAAACTTACTAAGTTTTAAGGATATCCGCCGAAATGGATACCACATTGAGACAACAAATGAATGAAATATTGAATATCTTCATATTACAAGTACAATTTTAGGTAACAAATGCATATTGAAAAAGTTACCTACATTTTCTTCTGGATTGTACTATACATATATAAATACAATTAAAATATATGCTATTGCAAACCATAAGTTTGCAAATCATAATAACTTTGTTATTTGGCATGACCGATTAGGCCATCTCGGATCAATTATGATGCAAAAAATAATTAAATATTCAAGTGGACATTCATTGAAGAGTCAGCAGATTCTTTAATCGAATAATTTCTCATGTTCCGCTTATTCTCAAGGAAAATTGATTATTCGATCATCACCAGTCAAAGTTATAGGTGAATCCCTCACATTTTTACAAAGAATACAATGCGATATTTGTGGGCCAATACACCCACCCTGTGGACCATTTATGTATTTTATGGTTTTAATTGATGCATCAACTAAATGGTCACATGTGTGCTTGTTATCATCTCGTAACCTGGTGTTTGCGAAATTACTTGCGCAATTGATTAGATTACGAGCACATTTTTCTGATTTTTCAATTAAGAAAATACGTCTTGATAATGCTGGTGAATTCACTTCCCAAACATTTATTGAGTATTGTATGTCTATTGGGATTGATGTTGAACATCTTGTAGCACATGTTCATACACAAAATGGTCTTGCAGAATCATTTATTAAACGTCTGAAGTTAATTGTAAGACCATTACTTATAAAGTCAAAACTCCCAATATCTACTTTGGGACATGCAATCTTACATGCTGTGTCATTAATTCGCATAAGGCCAACAAGTTATTATAAACACTCCCCATTACAAATGGTTTTTGGTCAGGAACCAAATATTTTCCATCTAAGAATTTTTGGATGTGCGGTATATGTCCCTATTGCCCCACCACAACGCACTAAAATGGGTACTCAAAGAAAGTTGGGAATATATGTTGGATATGAATCTCCTTCTATAATAAAGTATCTTGAACCATTAACAGGAGATCTATTCACAGTTTGGTTTGCTGATTATCATTTTGATGAATTAGTTTTCCCAACATTAGGGGGAGAAAATAAGCAGCTGAAAAGAAAAATTAGTTGGCATGAATTATCACTAATTCATCTTGATCCTCGTACAAAACAATGTGAATTCGAAGTTCAAAAGATAATTCATTTGCAAAATTTAACCAACCAATTATCATACGCATTTACTGACTCAAAAAGAATTACTAAATCACATATACCAGCTGCTAATGCTCCAGTAAAAATTGATGTCCCTGTCGGACAATCCATCATTACAAATAAGCCTGAGACCCGCATGAAGCGTGGTAGGCCCGTTGGTTCCAAAGATAAAAATTTTCGAAAAAGAAAAGGAGTTAAGAATCAAGATGGTCAAATCAAAAATTTAACAACTTCAAAAGAGTCTCCAAAAGAGTTTCAAGATATAATTAATGTTTTAATTTCAGAAGAAACTCAGGTACTCGAAATTTGTGAAAATGAAGAGATCTCAATTAATTACGTTATGAATAGAATACAATGGAACCGACAAAAGGTCAACGTTGATAATAATTTTGCATATATAATATAGCGCGCGATGTTTTAAACAATAATGAGGATCATAAACCAAAGTCTGTTCAGGAATGCAGGCAAAGAAATGATTGGCCAAAATGGAAAGACGCAATTGAAACAGAGTTAAAATCGTTTGAAAAGCGAAAAAAATTTGGACCTGTAGTCCATACACCTGAAGATGTAAAACCAGTTGGATACAAATAGGTCTTTGTGCGAAAACGAAATAAAATAATGAAATTGTGAGATATAAGACAAGATTTGTTGCTCAAAGTTTTTTGCAAAGACCCGGAATTGATTTTAAGGAAACATACTCACCTGTGGTGGATGCAACTACTTTTCAATATTTAATTAGTCTAGCAGTATGTGAAAAGTTCGATTTGCGTCTAATGGATGTTGTTACAGTCTATTTGTATGGCTCACATGATAATGATATCTATATGAAACTCCCGGAAGGATTTAAGTTGCCTGAAGCATACAATTCCAATTCTCGAGTAGACTACTCAATCAAATTAAATAAATCACTTTATGGCTTAAAACAATCTGGGCGTATATGGTATAATCGCCTTAGTGAATACCTGTTGCAAGAAGAGTATAGAAATGACCCAATTTGTCCATGTATCTTTATAAAAAGATCTGAAAATGAGTTTGTCATAATTGCAGTTTATATTGATGATTTAAATATTATTAGAACTCCTGAAGAGCTCTAAAAAGCTGTTAATTGCTTAGAGAAAGAATTTGAAATGAAGGATATTGGAATAACTAAAATTTGCCTTGAATTACAAATTGAATATTTAAATAATAGCATCTTTGTGTATCAAGAAAATTATGTGGCAAATGTGTTAAAACGATTCTATATGGATAAATCACATCCATTATGAACTCCAATGGTTGTGAGGTCATTAGACGTGAACAAAGATCTTTTCAGACCTCGTGAAAAAGATGAGAAACTATTTGGTCTTAAAGTACCATATCTTAGCGCAATTGGGGCATTAATGTATCTTGCTAGTCATACTCGACCTGATATATCATTTGTTGTTAATCTATTAGCAAGATATAATTCTTCACATACACGAAGGCATTGTAATAGAGTTAAGCATATACTCCGTTATCTTAAAGGAACAATGGATATAGACCTATTTTATTCAAATGTACCCGAGTCTGAGTTGATTGGTTATGCAGATGCAGGATATTTATCCGACCCTCATAATGGACGATCGCAAACAGGCTATTTGTTTACATACGGGGGTACCGCAATTTCATGGCGATCTATGAAACAAACTATCTCTGCCACATCAGCTAACTATGCAGAAATTTTAGCATTACATGAGGCAAGTCGAGAATGTGTTTGACTACGATCTGTGATTCAACACATACAAGAATTTTGTGGCTTGTCTAAAAAGATGATCCCGACGATCTTATACGAAGATAATGCTGCATGTGTTGCCCAATTAAAAAAATGGTATATTAAAGGGGATAGAACAAAGCATATATCACCTAAATTCTTTTTCACTCATGATCTTCAAAAGAATGGTGATGTGGATATTCAGCAAATTTGTTCAAGTGATAATCTGACAAATTTGTTTACTAAGGCACTTCCTACTACAACATTTGAGAAGCTGGTATATAATATTGGAGTTCGAAGACTTAAGAATATCAAATCGTATTGTCATATTTATTCGATAACGTCTTAAAAGAATGATGTACTATTTTTCTTTCACTAGATTTTTATCCCACAGGATTTTTCCTAGTAAAGTTTTAACGAAGCACATTCTTAAGGAATGTACATCCAAGGGGGAGTGTTATAAATATCTTGTGTGGATGACCATCATCCCGATCTTTCGATTATCTTATCTGATAAGATATTATTTCTAGTAATTATCTAATAGGATAATTATCACTAGAATTATCTTACAACTGTATATCACTATTAGGACTCTCTCACCTACTTGTATAAATATCTCTTCATATATGAATGGAAAAAACAGTTCACTCTCTTATTTCTCTCTTTCTTCTCTCTCTCTACTTTTAAGTTATTCTATAACATAAATAAATTTTTAAGTACATGAAAAATTAGAATAGTCATCTATTAAATGGCACCATAGTATAAATTGAATGTGGGATAACAAAGTAGCAGTCTAAAACAGAATATCTGTACTTTCATTCAATAATAGATTCACTTTGACTACAATCATCAGCAAAAATGGCGGCAAAGCAACATGGGCACTATACTGGACTAGCAGCACCCATATGAAGCTACTCAACTAAAATTACAGTACATGTATTACCGCAAAGTCCCCCCTGGGGTTTCCTTTGGCCAAACGAAAGATGAATCTTATTTCCATCACTCAAAAAGAACTGAATTAAGACCCCAAAAAATGTAATGGAGAGACAAATGGCTAAATGAAACCAAATGTAGAATCGCAATTCAGTTAGGTGAATGGTAAAAGGTTCACGCATCATCTGCTTTCTGGCTAGGTGGGGTACCAGCAAGCCAACCCCATACACCACCTGAACTCTGCCTCTGTTTGGCATTTAAGGCAGCCTGCTCAGATGCAGCTTTCTGTCGCTGGAGGAGTTCAAGTTCCTTCTGTAATGTCCCGATCGTTTGGAGCTTCTGTCCTAATTCAGCAACCTCCACCTGCAATCACAAAGACTCTTCAGAGGAAAATTCAAAGTTCTATAACCGATGACAAACACCGAAACATTGAAGCAGCCTTAGACAAACTAGATTGTAAAAAGAGGATCTACCTAGGACTTCAATGAGAAGATATCCCTAGGGGCGTCATCCGTGCACCAAACCAATCATAAAGGAACACATTATCCATTGAATTTTTTTTTTTTTTTTAAAAAAGCACTTGAAACCCAAGTTTGCGACAAGTGCAAAATTTTGAAATTAAAATTCTTGGTAACATGGATGACTTGTTATTCTGTCCATGGATCACATGGTGAACCATGTCTCTACCCAAAGCCAAAAGGTTTTTCTTTCAATAAGCCGCCTAACAGCAGATCCATTTCTCAAATTTGGACAAAATAACACTTAACTCCTATGCATATTATATATATGAAAAACTTTTGTGTGTCTCTATATATATATATATATCCATCTCAATTGCTTGCTAGCCAGAAACTCAATTCTCCCCATTTTGTTATCCATAATTTATACCTCCCAAATTATTTATCCAGATGTCAAAGGTTTTGTGATTCAATCTCCCTCGGGCTCTATGTATACATCTATTATGAGTTGCGTCAATTGTAGAGGTAAAGTCATACATTTTACTTAAGTTATACATACCCTTTTCAATGTCATCATAACAATGTTCAAACGCGTTTTCATAAAGAAACAGCAGATCATAATGGATGGGTAAAAAGCCAGGCCCAGACAAGAAAAGAAAAATGATTTTAGATAACCATTGAAGTATTATCAAGCTTTATTATATATATTTTTTAAAATTTACACATAATGTCAAACCCTGGCTTTAAGACCCATCCACAAGGAAAGACTTTGAAGCATTGATGCATACCTCAAGTTTGAAACACCGGGACTGCTCAGCAGCAAGCTGACCACGTACTGATTGGAGCTCCTACATTTTATTAGAGCAAAAGTGAGGACATCTAATAGCATTACAGAACAATGCAGTCAAGATCTCATAACCAGCACATGATATTTTATTAGAAGTATGTAGCGCCCCACCCCCCTCTCAGGCCAAAAAAATAGAGAAAAAAAAGTATGGGAACAATGTTCAAATAACGTGATATATTTCTTAGTACTAAATGGAAAAAGGAGCAGGCAGAACATGGTAAATTTCTTCAATTTTAACAGCATCACCTGCACCATCTTTTCAATATGTACTCAAACCATGGTATTTCACTTGGAATGTTTCCATCATGAAAAATGAATCTACTGGGAAAGTAGTTACCTTGTAAAGGTCAGAGTTACGAGACTCGGCTTCTGCTAGTTCTTGCTTTAGTTGAAGTGTTTGCATCTTCTCCTTGCTGAGTGATGAATTTAATTCTTCCTTCTCTGCCTTCAGGGTGGATATCAGATCACCTTTGGATTTCTGTAATCACCCAAAATATAAAGCTGTCACTTGCAGCAACTAAGACAGACTACAAGCAGGTAACAAAAATTCAATAATTAGTTGCAATCCATTAAAATTTGATATTCAATAAGCAGCAGCTATGTCTGTTATTTTGAAACAGCTCCAAAAACAGAATGTGATCTTTACCTATAATTTACTTGGTCTGGATCAGAAGCGGAATTTTTCAAGGAGTGAACTAGAATATCTATACATGCAAGTATTAAGTGCCGCTGTGGAGTTCAGGAGTTTAGTATGGGTTCCCAAATGGTTTTTCATCATTATTTTTTCCATAGACCTCTGACCCAAATAATTTGAACCCAACTTCCAAAATTTCCAACTTATGCTGAACTTGAAATTATAACCCAGACATCAAAATAAAATTTAGCAATAAATCCAAGTCTAAAAGCAATCTCTGATCTATATCAATCTAAACACCCCTGAAACATGTATCCTTAATATGTGACTGCTAATACTTTTCAATATTTTGTACATCAACTTTAAAAGCAGGAGCAAACTTCTTAAAACTGTGCACAGAACATGAACATGCTTTGCAATAAAACATACTGTTGCCTTTGGATCAACATTGTCCATGACAATTTCCCTAATTTTTCCTTCATGGCCAGCTTCAAATTCAGGCTCCACATCACGGGTACCATTTGTGGCATTATGCACACCAGAAACACTGTCTGGTATGGCATTTTCAATTACTTTTGATTGCAAGGTTGATTTGTGGCTAGGTTTAAGAACATAAACCTGAAGGCAGAAAACTACATCAAATGAGGAGGGAGACAAAATAAAACCATAAAAGAGAACAGAGGAGGTCCACTATTTAAAATAATCTTCACCTCATTGTTGTAACGTCCATTGTATCCTCCAAAAGATACAAGCACATCTTCACCATTGTAGGAGTTTACAATTAAACTCAAGCCCTGCAATAGAAATCAGTTCAATTATCTTATGCAGATGACACTAGAGACATACTTAAAACCAAACAGAGCATTGAGTTAACAAGGATTAGTACTCTAAAACGATTTCAGAGCTCATGCAGTCCTCTTAAAATTACATAATTAAAAAGCCATCCTTACAAAACCAGAAATACCTCACTAGCCACAGGAATACGCCCTTGAACAGAAGTTACTACTGACCATGTCAATGTAGACATATTCAGCACAACAGTCTCTGAGACCCCTGCAAGAATAGCATGGAATATAATTTTATAAGGAATATATTGTAAACAGCAAGTAAAGACATCACCAATATTTCCTGAAATCCACAATCACAAATTTATAATTGAGCACCATAGATATATAATTACTACACCAAAAGTTAACGTTCTACGTGATCCCAAACAAAAAGATACTAGATAAGGTATTTATACCTGTTACAATAACTCTCAAATCTAAGTCAGCAAACAATGACAAATTACCTCCTCCATTTATCGAGAGGTACCTAAAACTGAAGAGAAACCAAAGAAATGGGGAGGGGCAACCAGAAAGAAGTCATCTCATAGTATAAATTTTAAATTGTTGCGTCTTCTTCTTGGCTTCAATTACATTCTGTCCTTCCCTGCATTCATTTAATTTCTTTTATTCCATTCAACTCAACAACAAGGGGCAAGTTTATAGCCTCATACAGGTTCTAGGCCCTTTCCATGGTCTAATGAGTTCAGAAATAGATTGCAGTTCTAATTTTATCCACTTGAAAGCCAAGGGACAGTCATGCAGGACTGTGAGGCTAAAATGTTCATACATGTTAAGAACTTGAAAAAGGTTTTAAAGAATATTATGTTTTGAAGAACTTTTTTTGACACAAGATGGTGCAAGTCTAATAATCTTACTCTAAAGAAGCTAGTCCTATGGGTGAGTATACAATTCGGTTTTGTTCAGTTTACACACACACACAGACTAAAAGTATGCCAAACCAATTATCTTTCCATCACCACCAGAAAACTAGTCTTGAGTATATACTTCATTTTTTTTCAGTTCTAATTATTTAAGACATTGACAATTGAACAAATACAATTCATTTTACACACACACACACACACTGAATGTATGCCAAAGAGATTATCTTTCCAAAACCACCAGGAAACTAGTTGTTTTGATTTAGTATGACCTATAGCATAGACTTGCATGTTCCAAGAGTTATCAGAAAATATTTTGTTTCAAAATATTAAGCTTAAAAAAAGCGACAATTGAACCAATAGAATTGATTTTTATACACACACTGACTTATAGCATAGACTTGTATGCTAAAAGAATTATCAGAAAATATTAAGCAATACTCTTAACATAAAAAATTCATTCTCAAAAAAGGAAATTTTAAATTTGAGTGACAAAGTGGAAAAAAGACATACCACTCTTATTGTCACCACCACCAACAATAAACCAATTCTCCCCTACTGTCGCACCAGCATGTCCAGAACGTGGAGTTGGTATCTCACCCAGTTGTGTGGGTCGAGACCATTCCATCTGCAGAGTTCACACACATGATTAGAAGCAAATGATTTTACAGCCCACAGCCAAGCAGAAGAGGCAACGGCCTTACAGCTTGCAAATCAAGAACGTGTAAATCATTGTAGCAAGTTGCATGTGAACCCCCACCAAAGATAAGTAAGTATTGCTCCGCATGTACAGCAGCAGCATGATCAGACCTCGGAGAAGGAGGCACCCCACTGCCATTTATGAGACCTTGTTAGCAATTAACATTAACCTTTTTTTTTTTAACTTTCTCTTCATATTGACAAAGGAAAATTAAAACACACCTGGGGTGATAAAGTGCATAATTACAACTGAAGATATTAAGTAGCATGATTATACAACCAGATTTTAGCATAAGGGAACAAGAAGACCACCAAAGTTACTCAAATTTTAATTCCTTTTTATAACAAATCATTTTTGACACCTCAAAACCAATAACATTCCACCCCTCCACCCCATACTACAGAAACCAATGTCACCCCACCCCCACTCAGCTGGTTCAGGGCAAGGTAAATCAAGAAAGCAGGGAGATAGAGAGGATTGCTTCAGAAAACTTCTTACGCAGCATCAATTTCATCCCATGTCAAGGTTTCCAAGTCAAGAATATGCAGATCATTCAAGAGAGTTCTCTTTGCATCTTGTCCACCAAAAATCACTAGGCTTGTCCCAACAAGGTTCACTGATTGGCCTCCACGTGATACCTACAAAACCATTTCTTGGGTTATGCGTTCATAAACCGCATCATTTACATATCACTCATCACAGAAATGAGAAAATAGCATACCACATGCTCCTAATGATATTTAAAATGTTTCTAAGAGATTTTTTTGGTTAATAAGCATGAAAAGAAGAATAAAAGATGCCTACCGGGGCTTTCCCATAAGTCTTCAGGGTTGACCAAGTTGCCGTTTGCAGATCAAACACTTTCACTGTCGTAAAATAATAAATTAATATCTAATAATAGTAGTGCTACTTAGTTGTAATCACAGCAGAAAAGCAACAGCAACAATTAAAAACAATCAAGAAAAAATTCACAAAGCTAGCAAAAACACCATACTACTGGACATAATTGAATTACCGCACCAAGGAAAATGTTACAATTTTTTTATGTTCAAATAAAAAAAAATACTTAGCAAAACACTTCGCATAATTCCACTAAATATGTGTTGAGAATGTTATCACTCTCAACAGTCTTGATTGCTTTTTTCCTATAAATTATAATAAGATGGATAAAATAACTACCATCAGTTTTACCAAAATGACACTTCCAACATATTATCCATTTCTACATGTTTTTAAGTTTTGCAATAGATATAATGCCAAATCCTGATATTCATAAGTAATAACATTTTCTGGATAAAAAGAGATAATAATATAATTATACTGTACCTTGAATACTTTCGGAAGGATCTTTGGTATGCCCAGCAATTGACAGAAGTTTATTCTCCCATGGAATCTATCACGACGAACATCCCATCACCAAAATGTTCCAGAATTTGAGAATTAGCACTAGCAAGAAACATATTGGAAGCAGCAGATAATATTATGTAAAGTTTCTCAGATGAAAAACAAACTATTTTCAACACGAACCAAGGAATGGCCGGCACAAGGGGTTAATTTTACTGGGGGTGTTGACTCAGCAAGCTCAGCTCCAGCCTTAGCCTCAATCTTAGACCAAGTCCAACTTCTCAAATCTAGAACCTGCATTTGTTTCAATGTGACTCAAAGTAAATGCCATATAACTTAGTCAACAACTGAGGGAGATTAAGAAAAGTTTAGCTGTCAAACTACAAGTAGAAGATTACTACAAGAACATAGAGGTGCAGCAGAACAACACAGACAATGAGAGATTAGTTTGGAACAATAGCTTAGAAAGCAAGGAATAATATATAATTGATGATTTTCATCAACCTTCACGGATAAACTATGACTTGGCCAAATGCATAGCTTCAAACAACATTGAAATATGTGCTTACATGAAGATCATTAAGGTAACGACCATTGTGGTTTCCACCATATATGTACAATTTGTCTTGCATGACGGCAGCTCCATGCTGAACATATAAACACACTTAGCTCATGAAAAAATATTAATAAAGACAAAAATTAGTGAAGAAGAATGGAGTTTGTATATCAATATATTGCACAGGCCAATACCTCGTATCGGGGTTTAGGACGTTGACCAGATACTGGAGGTGCAATCCATTGATCATAGACTCCAACTGAACCAAAGCCCTCCATGACAACATCTTTATCCTTAATTCCAACTTGGCTTCCATTTTCAGTGGAAATAGTCTTAGTTTCTGGATAAGAGTTCCCATTCTCAATTACTGGCTCAACTTTAGAATTGTGCTGTCGTAACACCAACAGAACAGAATTAAAAAGTACCCAAAAAATGATTACAATTTAAACAGTAGCAGAAAAAGTTGGGAATAATATAAACAAAGATGTCGTCGTGGCACTTTTGTTGATGTAACTGCAAGATGACTCATTTCTTATATCAAAATCTAGTTCAAAAGATCAAATCCTAAATGTCATTCCATGAAACATGTACATCACTTACAACTAAAATAGTTAGTCTTTGAGTAGCATAGGAGTTGCACTCACATATATTTATGAAAGGCTGTCAGAATTCAATGTGTGTTGTGACATGTATTTACAGGATCTCACATTTTTATTTGCAAAAGAACCAACTTCTTACTCACTTGATTATAAATAGAGACCAGATTCTGATGGCTCAATGCTTCCATTTTGCAGTAACATATGAATATAACTCATTGCAATCAATTGATGTATATACAACATTCGTCGGCGGCGAACATAATCTCGCCGGCGGCCAGATTTGAAACCAGAAAAATCGCGCTCTCAGGAAAAAAATGCTACAGCATTCTCGCCGCGGCCAAAATTCCAAATATTGAAAACTTGTTTTTCTTGATTCTCACTCAATCCCGATCATTGGAATTTGTCCCAAACTTCTCTAAACTTATGATTTTACCTAAAATTGCACTTCAAACACGAAATACCCGTGAAATGATATTTGTGGATTAAATAATCAAATAACCACAACATTAGCCACTTGGATCGCCTAATTTGGAGTTCATATAAAAGAGTTATGCTTATATGAGTGAAGAAAGATCAGAAACGCTCTAAAATTTTACGTTGTTCTCAACTTCTTTATTTCAATGATTTATACTTAACCTTCAAAGATTTTATTAGTAGAGAGTTATTACATTCTCCCTTCCTTATAAAAATTCGGTCTCCGAATTTTACAAAACCAACAATATAAAAACATAAGACTACTCTTGAAACAGCTGTGGATACTTCTCTCTCATGACGTCCTCTACTTCCCACTTAGCTTCTTCTTTGGAATGATTCTGCCAGATCACCTTCACTGTAGGGATATCATTAGACCTCAACTTTTTCACTTGTCTATCAACAATGGCCACGGGTTTTTCTTCGTAGGCCAACTTGTCATCCAAAAGGATTTCTTGCGGTTGAATCACATGAGATGGATCGAGTAGATACTTCCTCAACATCGAAACATGGAAGACTGGATGCACTTCGCTTAATCCAGGTGGTAGGGCTAAGCAGTATGCCACTGTTCCTACCCTATCCAGAACTTCAAAGGGTCCAATATACCTCGGGTTTAACTTCCCTTTCTTACCAAACCGCATAATTCCCTTCATGGGTGAAACTCTGAGGAACATATGATCGCCTAGAGAAAACTTCAACTCCCGACGCCTATGGTCCACATAACCTTCTGACGACTTTGTGCAGTTAAAAGCCGTTCCCTTATCAGCTTGATCTTCTCTATGGCATCTTGCACCAAGTCTGGCCCTAGCAGTTTGGCTTCTCCAACTTCAAACCATCCAACGGGAGATCGGCATCTTCTCCCATAAAGAGCTTCAAAAGGTGCCATCTGAATACTGGTTTGATAACTGTTGTTGTATGCAAACTCAGCTAATGGCAGGTATCCTTCCCAACTGCCACCAAAGTCCAAAATACATGCTCTAAGCATATCCTCCAGAATTTGAATCGTGCGTTCTGACTGACCATCTGTTTGGGAATGAAAAGCGGTGCTTAGATCCAACCTCGTCCCCAAAGCTTCTTGAAAAGCTTTCCAAAACCTTGCCATAAACTGTGGACCTCGATCAGATATGATGGATACAAAGACTCCATGCAATCTGACGATCTCACTCAGATACAGGCTTGCATACTGAGTCGCATTAAAGGTAGTCTTCACTGGTAAGAAGTGGGATGACTTGGTCATTCGATCCACTGTCACCCATACCGAGTCATAATCCTTTGGGGTCTTTGGTAACCCTATAACGAAGTCCATAGTGATCCTTTCCCACTTCCATTCCGATATCTCAATCTGTTGGTGCAAACCGGCAAACTTCTAGTGTTCAGCTTTTACTTGCTGACAAATCAAGCACTGAGCCACAAAGTCTGCTACATCATTCTTCATCCCATTCCACAAATACAAGTCCTTGAGGTCACTGTACATCTTATTTGTTCCTGGATGGATAGTATAAACTGATTGATGTGCCTCCTCCAAAATCTGCTTCCTCAAGCTATCCACATCGGGTGCACACAAGCGCTTCCCACATTTTAACACTCCTTCAGCATCCACGCTGAATTCAGAAGTCTGATTATTCCTAACTTCATCCTTGAGCTTACACAGCTTAGCATCCTTGTCCTGATTTGTCTTAATCTGCTCAACCAGCGGAGAGTGTAGTTGCATGTGAGCTAACAACACCCCTGGCTCCTTCACTTCAAAGCGCATCCCCTCACCTTCTAGCCGATGAATATCCCTTATCAACGGCCTCCGGAGTAGAGTGATATGGGTTAGACTCCCTATTGACTTTCTGCTCAGAGCATCTGTTACCACATTGGCCTTGCCTGGGTGGTACAAGATGGTGCAGTCATAGTCCTTTACCAACTCCATCCACATCCTCTGTCTCAAGTTAAGATCCCTTTGTTGAAAGATGTATTTGAGACTCTTGTTGTCCGTGTAAATCTCACAGGGTTCACCATAGAGATAGTGCCTCCAAATCTTCAAGGCAAAGACCATTGCCGCCATCTCCAGATCATGTGTAGGATAATTCTGTTCGTGCTTCCTGAGCTGCCTAGATGCATAGGCTACAACATGACCATTCTGCATTAACACACAACCCAAACCCACCCTTGAGGCGTCACAGTACACTGAGTATCCTCCAGTGCCTGTTGGGATAGTTAGAACTGGGGTTGTGGTTAGACACTTCTTCAAGATCTGTAAACTTTTTTCGCATGCATCCGACCACTCAAACTTAACTCCCTTCCTAGTTATTCGGGTCAAAGAAGCATCAATCCTAGATAAATCTATGATGAACCTCCGGTAGTACCCTGCTAGACTCAAGAAACTTCGGATCTCCGTCACACTAGCGGGGCGAGAACACTGCTATACTGCCTCTACCTTCTCGAGGTCTACTTGAATGCCATCCTTCATGACTACATTTCCCAGAAACATAATGTTGTCCAACCAGAACTCACACTTAAAGAGCTTGGCATACAACTGCTGATCCTTCAAGATCTGCAGAATGACCCGTAGGTGCTGTTTATGCTCCTCATGGTCTTTAGAATAAACTAAGATGTCATCAATGAACACAATGACAAACCGATCCAAGAATGGCTTGAACACCCTGTTCATAAAAGCAGCTGGTGCGTTAGTTAGTTCAAAAGACATAACCAAAAACTCATAATGACCATAACAGGTTCTAAAAACTGTCTTGGAAATATCCTCCTTCCTGATTTTCAACTGATGGTACCCTGACCTCAGATCAATCTTGGAGAAACATTTCGCTCCTTGAAGTTGATCGAACAGATCATCAATCCTGGGTAAAGGGTAGTTGTTGCGCACCGTTAGCTTATTCAATTGCCGATAGTCAATGTAAAGACGCAAAGACCTGTTTTTCTTCTTCACAAAAAGAACCAGAGCACCCCATGCAGAAGTGTTCGGCCTGATGAAGCCCTTATCCAACAAATCCTGCAACTGACTCTTTAGCTCCTTAAACTCTGTGGGTGCCATCCTGTAAGGCGGTATAGAAATTGGTCGAGCCTCTGGAATAAGGTCGATACCAAACTTTATCTCCCGTTCAGGAGGTAATCCTAGCAACTCCTCTGAAAAGACATCCAGGAATTCTCTTACCACTGCCATCTTGTCTATATCGGGTACCTTCCCATCCACATCTTTAACATACGCCAAGTATCCCTGGCATCCCTTCTTCAACATCCTCTGAGCACCCAAAACTGAAATCAGGTTATTTGAAGCTTTACTTCGGTCACACTAAAATCGGAAAGGAACTTCACTTGGAAAGTTAAACTTGATTGCCTTTCCATAGTAATCTAAGGTAGCATAGTATGATGCCAACCAATCCATTCTTAAGATTACGTCAAAGTCGATCATGTCCAGGATGATCAAATCAGCAGATGTCTCCCTATCACCCACTGACACTTTACATGACTTGCATACATGCTCTACTGGCAAACAATCACCGACCAGGGTGATTACAAAGAAAGGGGCATCCATCCTAATCGGATCTTTACCCAAGCTCTTAGCAAAACTAGGAGTAACATAAGAATATGTAGACCTGGGGTCAAACAAAACATATGCTTCATGTAGGCAAACCGAAAGAGTAACTGTCATGACCGCATTTGAAGCCTGTGCATCCTGCCTGGTGAGAGCAAAAATCCTCGGTTGACCTCGGTTTGCTTGACTTTGACCTCGGCCCATCATCCCTCTATCAGTACCTCTGCTACAGCCCGGTATAGTCCTCATAGGCTGAGCTGCCACTGGGGTTGATAGCAAAGCCGATTGAGTTGACTCTTGGCTTGAGCCATACAACTGGGGGCACTCCCTCTTCATGTGTCCAGGTTGGTTGCACTGATAGCAAACACCCGCCTCCCTGCGGCACTAACCAAAGTGATGGTTGCCACAAGTAGGGCATTGTGGCCTGTTCTGCTGAATGGCCCTTGGTCATGGTTGACCTGTATACCTGGTGTTCCATTGGCTAAGACCTAGCCTACCACTCACATCTGATCTTTAGTTGGGATTCCCAACATTCTGTGGTGCTGAGCGCTGCTGACCCTGAAATCGTGGTCCTTGGGAATGAGAACTTTGCTCTCCTTTGAAGCTCCCGTCCCTATCCCTCTTTCTCAGCTTGGCATTCTCGAAATCGGCCAAATGCCTAGTCTCCATCCTTCTTGCACAGTCCACAGCCTTTGCATAGTTAGAGAATTGTTTCATCTGGAGTGCCACTGATTTAAACAATGTTGGCATCAACCCCGGGATAAACTTCTTGATCATGCCCCTTTCAGTAGGGACCATATGCGGTGCATACGGCGACAGCTATGTGAAGCGGTAATCATACTCCGTGATTGACATACCGGGAGTCTGCTTCAACTCCACAAATTCCTGACACTTGGCATCTCGGATACTCTCAGGCACAAACCTCTACATGAAGACTTCCTTGAACTCTGGTCATCTCAAAGGTGGCATTGTAACTCCCCTACCGCGCATCATAGTCTTGAACCATACCTGCGCTACACCAAACAACTGGAAGGAAGCCAACTCTACTGATCGAATCTCTGGACACTTAAGCACCTCACAGATCTTCTCAATATCCTCTATAAACTCTTGGGGATCTTCACTAGCCAACAAACCGTTGAAAGTTGGCGGTTTCAGGAACTCAGATAATTCCACTTCTCTCTCGGCGGGTTTCACATGCCGCTCCACGGGCCTAGCTGGCTCTGGAACGGAGGTAGCTGTTTCAGGTTGTTGTGGGTTCCTTTCACTTTGCCCATCCCTTCTTTCGGCTATATTTTCTATCGCCCGCTGCATACCCTGCATGGTTGCCAGCATCTGGGCTATCACATCATCCCGGGAGTGAGAAGACATTCACCCCGCCCTGGGAGTCTCACTTGCTCACTGCTGAACTCAGCTTGTTCGGCTGCTTCAGCAGCCCTTACACCCCTGCCACTGCCTCTTACACTGGCTCTAAGTCGGCATCTGCCACGACCTCTAAGCACGGGTACTGCGGACTGAGCAGACTCTTCAGCCATCTGCTCTTGAGCCGCGGGTTGCCTAACCTTTGATCTCCTTCTTGGTGGCATCTCGCTATAAAACAGAGATAGCCCAACCATCACTTAACCATGCCAACATAGCATACTATAAACTGACTTACTTGAACAAAAAAACAACATCCTATCGAACCCCTTTAGCAGCACCGTGAGTATAAGCATGTCCGGATTCACACTCATACTCAAAGTCCTACCTAAAGGTCCGTTAGTCCATGAACACAGGAAAACCTAAGGCTCTGATACCACTCTGTCACGGCCCCAAATGATGGAACACATGACCGGCACGGCATAAGGGTTTCCCCCTAGCCGCAAGCCTAACGCATAGCATGTACAAACATCCAGCACACAATCTAGAGTACATAATAAATATAACTGGCCACATATGCCACATCCAGTATAAGAAAATATTGTATATATCTCATGAATCCAACATTCGTGATTCAATTTGGCCCATGGCCTCATAATACAAATATCGTTGTAAAACATAAAACCGTTTTCTAAACAGCACATCAAAATACGCAAGCGAGGATCCTGCCTGTAAATTCATGGAGATACACTAGACATAAACTAAACTAGACAAACAGTACAAAAGAGCCTTGCCCAAACTGGGGCTCACCAACGCTATATTCAGCCTCCTACGAAACTGTAGTTAGATCAAAGTCTCTTTGACTATCTGTGGGGAGGAAACAGAAGAGGGGTGAGACCACATCTCAGTGAATGGGTAAATCACACTATAACAGAAACAGGGCAAACCAAGCACGAGTGTTTCGCAATGAGTTTAATAATTAAAATCAAAGTGTAAAGATAATAATAGAAACATTAAGCATTTAACCATAATTTATTGAAAGAAAAGCTAAACAGTTCAAATGTATGTTCAAAAGATAAAACAAGATTTAAATCAGTAATCGTAAAGCGAATCAATTATGCATGGTAAGTAATAAATGAAATTATTTATGCAATCACAATGATGAATGAGATTGTTTATAAATATTCAATCTTTAAGAAAAAATGCACTAGTCTATTGGAGGTCTTTCCTAACAGATCTATCATCTTCCCCAAGCACAGCAACGGGTGTGGCAATCACTGTAGGCGTAAACATAAGTCCACCCTAAATTCTGTGATTTAGGCGGTCGTAAGCCCGTCACAATATCATAAACTGAAACCTTAATATGACCATGGTGCACCAGGACTAGCACTACTTGCGACTAGCTAACAGTGATCTAAAAGGGTTCCTCCAATAGAAAACATTTGAAAATATGCTATTCAAAGAGTTTAAAGTAAAACATTTCAATAACATTATAATAAAGTTATAATTCTCCATCTAACTCTTTTCATGCATAAAACTCCGTTCTAAAATATGTCTCATCCATGGATTCCTATGGAGACCTTTATCATCATAAACCATAGATCGTCCGTAGACGTCGTATAGATGTTCGCCATGCATCAAATCATTTCATGGCTAACTTAGTTCATTTCTATGACTAAGTTCGTATTTCTATAAATTTAGCTCAATGGAGAATTATCAGTCTAGATGCTTGCCCTGCATACCTAGGGTTCAACTAGGATTGAAATTTATAATTTCTAAACTGGTTGAAACATATTGGTTTTCAAAGCAGTAAAACAATTTAGCATACATTTCAACTAATTAAAAATCATACGAGAGAGTTATAAACCGAATTCGTAAAACATGCGCTATAGTAAAAAAAAAAAAAACCCACTCGCCGTACTAGGAGTCCAACAACGAGAATTTCACCTCGTGGTGGTTCAACAACCTAAAAAACATAGACATAACATGAGAATTCGATAAACCCTAAACGTCATTATTCATGCCGGCCGGAAACACTGTTCACGCCGACCGGAAAACTAACTCTAAACCTAAAAACCTTATATTCTAACATAGAAACTAATTTTAAGACTATCTATGGAAAGAATTTCGGAAGAACGAAGCTTAAAACGCGATTGGACGGAGTTTTACCTTGAAGGTTACTATTCACGCGATTTTCCGGCGGTTGTCCGGCGAAACAGATCGGTGGGGTTTGTAGCTCTCCTTCCCACGAATCCAACAGTACCTCGGTACCTCGAATCGGGTGGTTAGATGGTGAGATATCTTAGAGAGAAGGTGGAGAAAAATTTCTAGAGAGAGAGAAAGAAGGTTCAGATGAAAGAGAAATTAAGGAAAAAGGGAGGAGGGCTGCTGAAAAAACGTAGGTTTTCTTACGAAACTCGCCGCGGCGAGATTCGACGGCGGCCAGATTTGAAACCAGAAAAATCGCGGCGAGATTATGTTCGCCGCCGACTAGATGAGTTCGCTGGCGGCCAAATGTTGCTCGCCGCCGGTGAAAACCGCAGTGCAGAAATCTCGCCGCGGCGAGTTTCGTCAAAAAACCTGCGTTTTTTCAGCAGCCCTCCTCCCTTTTTCCTTCATTTCTCCTTCATCTGAACCTTCTTTCTCTCTCTCTAAAAATTTTTCTCCACCTTCTCTCTTTCTAGAAATTTTTCTCCACCTTCTCTCTAAGATATCTCACCATCCAGCCACCCGATTCGAGCTACCGAGGTACTGTTGGACTCGTGGGAAGGAGAGCTACAAACCCCACCGATCAGTTTCGCCGGACAACCGCCGGAAAATCGCGTGACCAGTAACCTCCAAAGTAAAACTCCGTCCAAACGCGTTTTAAGTTTCGTTCTTCCGAAATTCTTTCCATAGATAGTTTTAGAATTAGTTTCTATGCTAGAATATAAGGTTTTTAGGTTTAGAGTTAATTTTTCGGCCGGCGTGAACAGTGTTTCTGGCCGACATGAATAATGACGTTTAGGGTTTATCGAATTCTCATGTTATGTCTATATTTTCTAGGTTGTTAAACCACCACGAGGTGAAATTCTCGTTGTTGGACTCCTAGTACGGTAAGTGAGTTTTTTTTTCTTACTATAGCGCATGTTTTACGAATTCGGTTTATAACTCTCTCGTATGATTTTTAACTAGTTGGAATGTATACTAAATTGTTTTACCGCTTTGAAAACCAATATATTCCAACCATGTTAGAAATTATAAATTTCAATCCTAGTTGAACCCTAGGTATGCAGGGCAAGCATCTAGGCTGATAATTCTCCATTGAGTTAGATTTATAAAAATGCAAACTTAGTCATAGAAATGAACTAAGTTAGCCATGAAATGATTTGATGCATGGCGAACATCTATGCGACGTCTACGGACGATCTATAGTTTATGATGATAAAGGTCTCCATAGGAATCTATGAATGAGACATATTTTAGAACGGAATTTTATGCATGAAAAGAGTTAGATAGAGAATTATAGCTTTATTATAATGTTATTGAAATGTTTTACTTTAAACTCTTTAAATAGCATATTTTTAAATATTTTCTATTGGAGGAACCCTTTTAGGTCACTGTTAACTAGCCGCAGGTAGTGCTAGTCCTGGTGCACCATGGTCATGTTAAGGTTTCGGCCTAAGATATTGTGACGAGTTTACGACCGCCTAAGTCACAGAATTTAGGGTGGACTTATGTCTACGCCTACAGTGATTGCCACACCCTTGCTATGTGCTTGGGAAAGATGATAGATCTATTAAGAAAGACCTCCAATAGACTAGTGCATTTTTTCTTAAAGATTGAATATTTTTAAACAATCTCATTCATCATTGTGATTGCATAAATAACTTCATTTATTACTTACCATGTATAATTGATCTGCTTTACGATTACTGATTTAAATCATGTTTTTTCTTTTGAACATACATTTGAACTGTTTAGCTTTTCTTTCAATAAATTATGGTTAAATGCTTAATGTTTCTATTATTATCTTTACACTTTAATTTCAATTATTAAACTCATTGCGAAACACTCGTGCTTGGTTTGCCCTGTTTCTGTTATAGTGTGATTTACCCATTCACTGAGATGTGGTATCACCCCTCTTCTGTTTCCTCCCCACAGATAGTTAAAGAGACTTTGATCCAGCTACAACTTCGTAGGAGGCTGAATATAGCGTTGGTGAGCCTCAGTTTGGGCAAGGCTCTTTTGTACTGTTTGTCTAGTTTAGTTTATGTCTAGTGTACCTCCATGAATTTACAGGCAGGATCCTCGCTTTTTGCGTATTTTGATGTGTTGTTTGGAAAATGATTTTATGTTTTACAACGATATTTGTATTATGAGGCCATGGGTCAAATTGAATCACGAATGCTGGATTCATGAGATATATACAGTATTTTCTTATACTGGATGTGGTATATGTGGCCATTTATATTTATTATGTACTCTGGATTGTGTGCTGGATGTTTGTACATGCTATGCGTTAGGCTTGCGGCTAGGGGAAAACCCTTATGCCGTGCCGGTCATGTGTTCCATCATTTGGGGTCGTGACAGAGTGGTATCAGAGCCTTAGGTTTTCCTGTGTTCATGGAGTAACGGACCTTTAGGTAGGACTTTGAGTATGGGTGTGAACCCGGACATGCTTATACTCACGGTGCTGCTAAAGGGGTTCGATAGGATGTTGTTTTTTTTTCAAGTAAGTCAGTTTATAGTATGCTATGTTGGCATGGTTAAGTGATGATTGGGCTATCTCTGTTTTATAGCGAGATGCCACCAAGAAGGAGATCAAAGGTTAGGCAACCCGCGGCTCAAGAGCAGATGGCTGAATAGTCTGCTCAGTTCGCAGTATCCATGCTTAGAGGTCGTGGCAGAGGCCGACTTAGAGCCAGTGTAAGAGGCAGTGGCAGGGGTGTAAGGGCTGCTGAAACAGCCGAACAAGCTGAGTTGAGCAGTGAGCAAACTAAGACTCCCAGGGCGGGGTGAATGTCTTCTCACTCCCGGGATGATGTGATAGCCCAGATGCTGACAACCATGCAGGGTATGCAGCGGGCGATAGAAAATATAGCCGAAAGAAGGGATGGGCAAAGTGAAAGGAACCCACAACAACCCGAAACAGCTACCTCCGTTCCAGAGCCAGCTAGGCCCGTGGAGCGGTATGTGAAACCCGCCGAGAGGGAAGTGGAATTATCTGAGTTCCTGAAGCTGAAACCGCCAACCTTCAAAAGGTTGTTGGCTAGTGAAGATCCCCAAGAGTTTATAAAGGACACTGGGAAGATCTGTGAGGTGCTTAAGTGTCCAGAAATTCGATCAGTAGAGTTGGCATCCTTCCAGTTGTCTGGTGTAGCGCAGGTATGGTTTAAGACCATGATGTGCGGAAGGGGAGTTACAGCGCCACCTTTGGGATGGCCAGAGTTCAAGGAAGTCTTCATGGAGAGATTTGTGCCTGAGAGTATCCGAGATGCCAAGTGTCAGAAATTTGTGGGGTTGAAGCAGACTCCCGGTATGTCAGTCACGGAGTATGATTACCGCTTCACACAGCTGTCGCCGTATGTACCGCACATGGTCCCTACTGAAAGGGGCATGATCAAGAAGTTTATTCAGGGGTTGATACCAACATTGTTTAAATCAGTGGCACCCCAGATGAAGTAATTTCCCAACTATGCAGAGGCTGTGGACTGTGCAAAAATGATGGAGACTATGCATTTGGCTGATGTCGAGAATGCCAAGCTGAGAAAAAAGGATAGAGACAGGAGCTCCAAAGGAGGGCAAAGTTCTCATTCCCAAGGACCACGATTTCAGGGCCAGCAGCGCCCAGCACCACAGAATATTGGGAACCCCAACCAGAAATCATATGCGATTGGTAGGCTAGGTCCTAGCCAAAGGAACACTAGGTATACAAGTCAACCAGAACCAAGGGTCATTCAACAGAACAGGCCACAATGCCCTACTTGTGGCAACCATCACTTTGGTCAGTGCCGCAGGGAGGCGGGTGTTTGCTATCAGTGCAACCAACCTGGACACATGAAGAGGAAGTGCCCCCAGTTGTATGGCTCAAGCCAAGGGTCAACTCGACCGGCTTTGCTATCAACTCCAGTGGTAGCTCAGCTTATGAGAACTATACCGGGCCAAGCAAGTAGCAGAGGTACTGATAGAGGGATGATGGGCCGAGGTTAAAGCCAAGCAGGCCGAGGTCAACCGAGGATTTTTGCTCTCACCAGGCAGGATGCACAGGCTTCAAATGCAGTCATGATAGGTACTCTTTCGGTTTGTCTACATGAAGTATATGTTTTGTTTGACTCCGGGTCTACATATTCCTATGTTTCCTCTAATTTTGCTAAGAGTTTGGGTAAAGATCCGATTAGGATGGATACCCTTTTCTTTGTAACCACCCCGATCGTTGATTGTTTGCCAGTAGAGCATGTATGCAAGTCATGTAAAGTGTCAGTGGGTGATAGGGAGATATTTGCTGATTTGATCATCTGGACATGATCGACTTTGACGTAATCTTAGGAATAGATTGGTTGGCATCATGCTATGCTACCTTGGATTGCTATGGAAAGGCAATCAAGTTCAACTTTTCAAATGAAATTCCTTTCCAGTTCCAGTGTGACCGAAGTAAAGCTCCAAGTAACCTGATTTCAATCTTGAGTGCTCAGAGGATGTTGAAGAAGGAATGTCAGGGATACTTGGCGTATATTAGAAATGTGGATGGGAAGGTACCTGATGTAGATAAGATGGCAGTGGTAAGAGAATTTCTGGATGTCTTTCCAAAGGAGTTGTCAGGATTACCTCCTGAACGGGGGATAGAGTTTGGTATTGACCTTATTCCAGAGGCTCGACCAATTTCTATACCGCCTTACAGGATGACACCCACAGAGCTTAAAGAGTTAAAGAGTCAGTTACAAGTTTTGTTGAATAAGGGCTTCATCAAGCCGAACACTTCTCCATGGGGTGCTTCGGTCCTTTTTGTGAAGAAGAAAGACAGGTTTTTGCGTTTTTGCATTGACTATCGGCAACTGAATAAGCTAACGGTGCGCAACAACTACCCTTTACCCAGGATTGATGATCTGTTCGATCAACTTCAAAGAGCGAAATGTTTCTCCAAGATTGATCTGAAGTCGGGGTATCATCAGTTGAAGATCAGGAAGGAGAATATTTCCAAGACAACTTTTAGGACCCGTTATGGTCATTATGAGTTTTTAGTTATGTCTTTTGGACTAACTAACGCACTAGCTGATTTTATGGACTTGATGAACAGGGTGTTCAAGCCATTCTTAGATCGGTTTGTCATTGTGTTCATTGATGACATCTTGGTTTATTCTAAAGACCGTGAGGAGCATGAACAGCACCTACAGGTCATTCTGCAGATCTTGAGGGATCAGCAGTTGTATGCCAAGCTCTCTAAGTGTGAGTTATGGTTGGACAGTATTATGTTTCTAGGGCATGTAGTCACGAAGGACGGCATTCAAGTAGACTCCGAGAAAGTAGAGGCAGTACAGCAGTGGCCTCGCCCCGCTAGCGTGACAGAGTCCCATTAGGTGGGGTCGACTACATAGATCAAATAACGCTACAGTGCCCTATCATGAATGAGATCTATTAAATCATTCTTAATGGTTTTACTTATTGTTTTCTTTGGCCTCCTTCTACCTCTAACTATTGGACTATTCTTCATTTGATCTACTCTTCTCACTAGAGTTTCTGCAGGTCTTCTCCATACATGAACAAACTACCTTAAGCGAAATTCAACCATCGTCTTCACAATAGGTGTTACCCCAACCTTCTCTCTAATGCACTCATTTTTAATCATATCTCTTCTAATGTGTCCATACATCTAGCGCAACATTCTCATCTCTGCAACGTTGAGTTTATCCTCATATTGTCTTTTAACCGCCTAACATTCAGTACCATACAATATAGCAGGTCTTATAGTCGTACGATAGAATTTTTCTTTAACTTTGAGCGACATTTTTTTATAATAAATAATACTCGAAACTTTCTTCTATTTCATCCATCCAACTTGAATCCCATGGTTTACATCCTTTTTTACTTCGCCGTCATTTTGTATAATAGATCCGATATATTTAAAACTTATAACTTGTTTTAATATATAGTCTCCAAATTTTACATCTACATTCGTACTTGTTCGTCTTTTACTAAAAATACAATCAATTGATGTATATAGATACACAAAAACTTCAATAGCACCATTGGGAAAAAACACCACAGAAATAACGGGGCTAAGCAATATATAGAACCTTCGTAATACTCACATTCATTTGCACATCTACAATAGGCTCTACAACAGAGTTAGAAGCCCTTGAATACCAACCGGGATCTTCTTCCTACACAATAAAATAAAATGAAATAGAAAGTAATCAGCTAACCGTCTGCATTACAAATAGGAAGAATGGGAAGAAAAATTATTTGTATTAATTTTACCTCCAATATTTTTACAAAAAGACGCATGGCTTCTGTGGAAGACATGTTTCCAAGCTGGTTCCAACTGCATCAGTAATCACTACCTTTTAAAAGTATTCTCAACAAAAAGAAAGTGGCAGTATAATAATGCATATTGTACAGAGTGATTATACAGAAATAGATCAGAGAGTACAAAGCAGCATGGATGTTTAAAACGCACAAACCTGGTCCATTTACTATGCTCCACAATTTTCCATGAACTGGGTTCTGGGATATTACAAGGTCCAATACTAGCCTGCCATAGAAATTAAACATGATTTGAGCAACAAAATTGTATTTAAACCTCTAAATAGATTAATCATAAATTCCCTACCTAAATTCCACATAAATGTCAATACAATTAAAGAGTGACCCAAAAAAATAAAAAATAAAAAACCAATGGGTGGATACTGGAACAGTAGGGGATCATTAGTAAATCAACGTTTTATTCCTTCATATTTCAAATGTGACTTCTTTGACTTTTGTTTATTGGCACCTCTGGCAACCCCCCAACACACACACTCACACAACCGTGATTGTATGCATTCCATCCGAACCAAGGTAATACAATTTCTTGATTGCCCATGAGATTGGTAAATCAGCAAGGATGCTCTTGGCCACTATTGTTTAAAAGACCAATTTAAATCTTAGATATTTATTCTGCCCATTCCATCAACCAATTTATAGATCAATATTTTTGATGTGCCAATCTGAAATCCAGATCTACTGAAACTTACACGCAAAGAAGTGGAAAACACACAATTGATTAGAACGCCCTCACCGAAAAGATGATGAACCAATCTCATTGTTAATTAACTACAAAAGTTCGCAATTACTATGTTCATAGATATTTGGCGCAGCAAAAGAGCTGAGCAGGCAATGCACGATAAACAATAATGCCGCCACCACAGAACTGCGCCTAAAGCCGTACAAAGGGGGCAGGTGACCATGTGACCGAACCAAAAATAAGTCAGAAACTCACAAATCCGCATCCAATGGATCGGATCACGATGAAGAAGACGCAATACAGAGATGAACAACTTGAAAACATTAATATGAGAATGAATGGATGGTGAATAATATTGGTGGTACCTGCTGATACAAGCTATACAGAAGAAGAGCGGTGGAGTTGGAGAACTTCGAGGTAAGAGATTTAGTGGGAGAGGTGGATCCGTCGAACCCGACATAGGAGGCCGCGGCGTAGAAGCGCTCTGGGTATTGCAGACCAGAGCTTGCCCTCGCCATCACCATCTCTCGCTGCTCCTTCGGATCAACGAATTACAAGTCTTGAAACAGTTATGAGAACATAAGAAGGGACCGAACTGCGAGGGTCTTAAAGATTTCAGAACAGGTGAAATTACGGAAAACGAAAAATGAAAGGTTGTTAACAGGGAGTAAGTGTTTTAAATAGTATATATATATATATATATATATATTGTCCGTGTCTCAACTCTTCTCTGCAGATCCACTATATTTGCTAAAATTTGTTATAATTCCCTAGTCTTTCTATAATTACACAGTGTCCCAGCTTATAATTTATCTTTTCCACAGCGGCTTTTTTTTTAAGCGCTTTTTTCTTTTCATATTGAGATTGTGTTTTTTATTTTTACCAACCCAAATTTTTGACAGAAGTTCTCAACTTAAATTTTTTTACTATTTAAATAACATAATTCTCTCTTTTTAAAGATTAAAATATTTTTCTGAATTTATTTCAACAATTATTGTTTGCATTCTATAATTAGTAAATTTAATATAATATAAATATTGTGTTTAAAAATAATTTAATCCAGCATAGTCACAAAAATATTTGGGTCAAAATACAATATCGTTTTTGGTTTTTTTTTTCAAGCTATTTTTTTGCCATTGAAAGTAAAAAAATTATTTAATTAATTTTTAACAAAAAAGACTTCATTTTTATTTTGATTTATTTTATTTTTGAATATTTATTCTGTAATATTCCGTAATTTATATTTTTAACTAATAATATTTTACTATAAATAAATATATTTTTATTTATTTAAAAATGATTATGTTCTGTTAAAAATGAATATACTTTTAATTAAAATAATTATTATTTTATTTAAAATAATTATATTGACCTTTAATAAATTTTTGTTATATTTTTAAAAATATTTTTTTTATTATGTATAAAGATATTTATTTTATGATCTTTTCTATTAAGATTTTTATCAAGAAAATTTATGATTTAAGAATTTAACTAAAAGTTTATGAGAATGAAAAATAAAATTTATATGAATATATATAAAATAAAATCTTATTATTCAATTATTCAATTATTAAATAATTATTATTATTATTATTATAAAAAAAATAAAAGAGAAAAGGTGAAGGAGGAGATAAAACGGAGACGAAACCAAGAGTTGCAGAATTTCGATGTACAGTATAAATAGTAATTTTTATTTTTTTTCTCGAGATCTGGAGTGTCTACAGACCTCCGATCTATAAATTAAGGGTACCACTGGATTCAAGACGGATAATACTACTATTTTGAACAAACAATTTCTCAAATCAGTCGTAAATCGGAAATAGAAAATCTCAAAAAAAAAATAAACTCTAAAACTCTTACTTAAAGACCTTAAATTATAAATCTGACACCGTAGATGGATTCAAGAGTAAGATAAATTTTAGGATATGAAATTTTTCAGCTATCTGACAACTTTTTGTTCTTGGTAAATAGTATTTTCCGACGATAAATAGTGTTTCCGGCGGTAAATAGTGTTTTTCGATCATGAATAGTAACCAAATTCCTAAAGACATTTTCTTAATTTTTGGATCATCCGGACACATTTTTGAAGTCTGTTTAGTCAAATTTGAATTGGAAAAGTACATTTTGAGACTGTTCAATCTGGAGCTTTTATCCTGTGAGTAGATAATTCTTTTTATGACTTATCTCATACTCTTCTTGAACTATAAATGTATAATTATTTCTGTTTATAATTATTTATACTATCATAAATTTCTGAAATGTGTTAAAATATTTATTTTGCTTACGAATTGGCACATAGTTCAAAAAGAGTATAGTTTTAGAAATAGATTTTGGAATTCATTGAATATGTGGTTTTAAATGTATTTATCATTATTTGATAAAGTGAATATTATGTGCACGCTGCATTGATTTGTAAAGTTATATACTTGTAAAAATGATGCATGTCATATTATAAATTAGATTGAATAGCAAGCGTAAAACTCATGGCGAGTTGTTAGATAAATATGACAAGCGTAAAACTCATGACGAGTTGTTTGATTATTTTATATGTATTTATATGTATGAATGAATATCGACGAATTGTATGGTTTATGACGATACAAAATAGGGGATGCCTTATTAGCCTGAGTGAGTCAGGGGAGGGCCGCTCAAACTAAGTGACAGTGGTAATGTGGGGGGACAGGAGAGTGATGTACTCACATTCCCTGATCACTTATTATGACTGTAGTTGATCAGTCAATATGCGTATAACAAATAAGTTATGTTTTTATTGCATTCACTAGATCGCCGAGTAAGGCAAGTACATTAAAAGTAATGATTTTATCTCTAAATCTTAATATTTTATTATAACTTATACAGTTAAGCATAAAAACATTTGTTTAATAATCATATCGTGCTGCATATGGTTTTGAATATCTGAGTATCATTTAAATTGAGAATATTTGAAATATGGGTCTCATATGAATGTACTTCTGAACTGTATTATCTATGTAACAAATTTTAAAATATAAGTACATCCATATGCTGACCTAAGAGGTCATAGGAGGAATTATTTACTAACTGAGTTGTCAAACTCACTACACGATATTTTCACATTTTTCATATGAGAATACATAGTCTGATCCTGCAGATAGGTGATCAATTAGGTGATATATTCTGCGGGTGAGTTCACGTTGCTTCTAAGGCTCACGATTTTTAAATTATACTATGTTTGTATTCTAGAGTGCTCTGAACGCTACAGGTAAGATCTCTTTTTCTGCTGTACTTTGATGTTTATAGACTTAGTCTGTATATTGTGTATACATGAGAGATATGAGAAAAAATTGAATTGTGCATTTTTACGGAAAATATCTGATTGCAGAAAAAAAATGTTTGTTTCACCTGCTCGTAAATTGAGGGCGTTATAAATTGGTATCAGAGTATTAAGTTTCCCTGTGGCTATCGGAGTAAAGGATTATTTAGTAGAACCTTTAGTATGGGTATGAGCCGGACATATTTATACTTCGGGTGCTGCTGAAGGATTCTATAGGATTTCAATTTTC
Organism: Gleditsia sinensis; assembly: GCA_037074535.1. Lineage (NCBI taxonomy): Eukaryota > Viridiplantae > Streptophyta > Magnoliopsida > Fabales > Fabaceae > Gleditsia > Gleditsia sinensis. Next base: position 83,568,054 of record CM073464.1, read on the forward strand.
TTTCTATTTCAAGTTAATAAATTTCCTAGTATAAAGTTGATTGAGTATTGTGATATCTTAAGAGGTATTTATGGGTCAATTACTGCTTAAAAGTGAAAGGGATAGGTGTCCCAGAGAATTTAAAGAATTGAGACAATGTCAAATATGATCATTTTTTAATATAATATCCGTTTTACCTTAATGTTTAGATATGATAGACTTTAATGTAATATTAGAAATAGATTGGTTGGCAATATGTCAGGTCATTTTAGAATGTCATCCGAAGATGATTAAATTCAATATTTTTGAAGAATCTTCTTTCTTGATACAAGGAGACTATAATGAGGTACCCAAAAATCTAATATCTGTTTTAGCAGCCTATAAGTTATTACAAAAATGTGTCAATGATATTTGACAATAGTGGGAGATGTTGGTATAAAGTATACTAGTGTAAATCAAGTTCCAATGGTTATAGAATTTTTTGATGTAATTTTTGAGAAATTGTCAAGATTATCTCGAAACGTAACATAGAATTTAGTATTGATTTACTTTTTGAAACCCAACCAGTGTCTATACCAACATATAGAATGGTAACGACTGAATTCAAGGAATTGAAAAATTAATTGTAGGACTTGTTGGATGAGAGATTTTTATACCCTAGTACTCTTTCTTGAAGAGCTCCAATACTATTTGTGAAAAATAAAAGATGGATCGTTGCAATTGTGCGTAGATTATAGACAGTTGAATAAGGTGATAGTGTTGAATAAATACTCAAGACCTCGTATAGATGATTTATTTGATCAGTTATAAAGTGCTCAATAATTTTTTTAAAAATTGATTTGAGATATGAGTATCATTAATTGAGGATAAAGAAATAGTATATTCAAAAAAATTCTTTTAATACTCATTATGAGCATTATGAGTTCTTAGTTATGTCATTTAGTTTGACAAATGCGCAGCTGCAATCATAGATTTAATAAATAGTAATTAAGTCATCCTTGAATCAATTTATTATTATATTTATTGATGATATACTATAATATTTCAAGAATTCAGAGGATCATAAGCAACATCTAAAGATAGTTTTACTAACTCTAAGGGAGTATGATTGATAAAGATGGTATCCAAGTAGACTTTAAGAAAGTAAAAGTGATACAACAATGGTTACGTTTTACTACATATCAGTTGATAATCACATATTCTTGAAAGACTCACCAATAAAAGAGGTAATGAGTTTGGAAAGAAAGAAAAAATTAAACTCTAGTATATAGACTCTTTTAAAAACTTGAACAAAGTAAGCATAGTGATACAATGCCTAACCTTTCCATCAGGACTGAGTAATGTGGATATAAACTTTCTTATATCAATGTTAAGGGAGTACCTATTAGATTCTTCTTATGTTACATAATTCTAATAAATTCAATTGGACAAAAATTTGACTTAACTATGGGTACAATTGATGTTTATTGTTGATCGACAAGTGAAGAACTTATAGATGAAAGAAATCCCTATGGTTAAGTTATATGGCAAAATCACTCAAGTGAAAAAATATATTAAAAAGTAAAGATAATATATAGATAAGATATCCCCAATTATTTAAATAATAAGGTTAGTAACTCAGAATCATACCTTGATTTTATTTTTTACTTGTAGTAGGATGGGCTAAAATTCGGGGACCGAATTTCTTAAGAAGGGAAGAATGTAATATCCCGTAATTTATATTTTTAACTAATAATATTTTGTTATAAACAAATATATTTTTATATATTTAAAAATGATCATGTTCTGTTAAAAACAAGTATACTTTTAATTAAAATAATTATTATTTTATTTAAAATAATTATATTGGCCTTTAATAAATTTTTGTTATATTTTTAGAAATATTCTTTCTTTTATTATGTATAAATATATTTATTTTGTGATATTTTTTATTAAAATTTTTATCAAAAAAATTCATGATTCAAGAGTTTAACTAAAGGTTTATGATAATGTAAAATTTTAGAAATTTTTGATATGTTTTAGGATGAAAAATAGAATTTATATGAATATATATAAAATAAAATCATATTATTCAATTATTAAATAATAATAATTATTATTATAAAAAAATAAAAGAGAAAAAGGTAAGGGGGAGATAGAACGGAGACGAAACCGAGAATTGCAGAATTTTGATGCATAGTATAAATAGTGTGAATAGTAATTTTTAGTTTTTTTTTGAGATCTGGAGTGTCTACAGGCTTCCGATATCTAAACTAAGGGTATCACTAGATTCAAGACGGAGAATACTACGATTTTGACCGAACAATTTCTCAAATTAGCCGTAAAATCGCCGTAGATCGGAAGTAAAAAATATTAGAAAAAGGTAAACTCTAAAACTCTTACTTAGAGATCTCAAATTAGAAATATGACACTGTAAATGGATTCAGAAGTTAGATAAACTTTAAAAAATAAAAATTTTCAACTATCTAACAACTTTTTGTTCTTGGTAAATAGTATTTTTCAGCGATAAATAGTATTTCCGACGGTAAATAGTATTTTTCAATCATGAATAGTGACCAAATTCTTGAAGTCATTTTCTTAATTTTTGGACCTTCTGGACATGTTTTTGAAATCTGTTTAGTTAAATTTGAATTGGAAAAGTGCATTTTGAGGCTATTCAATCTAGAGCCCTTATCCTGTGAGTAGATAATTCTTTCTATAACTTATCCTATGCTCTTCTTGAACTATAAATGTATAATTATTTTTGTTTACAATTATTTATGCTATTATAAATTTTTGAAATGTGTTAAAATATTTATTTTGCTTACAAACTGGCACATAGTTCAAGAAGAGTATGGTTTTAGAAATAGATTTTGGAACTCATTGAATATGTGGTTCTAAATGTATTTATCATTATTTGATAAAGTGAATATTATGTGCACGATGCATTGATTTGTAAAGCTATATACTTGTAAAAATGATGCATGTCATATTATAAATGAGATTGAATGGCAAGTTGCTTGGTAATTATGGCAAGCGTAAAGTTTATGGCGAGTTGTTTGATAATTATGACAAGTGTAAAACTCACGGCGAGTTGCTTAATAATTTTACATGTATTTATATGTATGGATGAATATCGACGAGTTGTATGACTTGTGACAGTACCGAATAGGGGACGCCCTATTGACTTGAGTGAGACAGGGGAGAACCGCTTAAACCAGGTGACAGTGGCAATGTGGGATGGGGGCAGGAGGGTGATGTACTCACATTTCCTGATCACTTATTATGACCGTAGTCGATCAGTCAATATGCATATAGCAAATGAGTTATGTTTTTATTGCATTGATCAGATCGCCGAGTGAAATAGGTGCATTAAAAGTGATGATTTTATCTTCAAATCTTAATATTTTACTATAATTTATACAGTTGAGCATAACAACATTTGTTTAATGATCATATCGTGTTGCATATGTTTTTGGATATCTGAATATCTTTTAAATTGAGAATATTTGAAATATGAGTCCCATATGAATGTACTTCTGAACTGTATTATCTATGTGACAAATTTTAAAATATAAATACATCTATATGCTGACTTAAGAGATCATAGAATAAATTATTTACTCACTGAGTTGTCAAACTCACTATATGATATTTCTATATTTTTCAGATGAGAATACAGAGTTTGATCTTGTAGATAGGTGATCAGTTAGGTGACATATTCTATGGGTGAATTTACGTTGCTTCCAAGGCTCACAGTTTTTGAATTATACTGTGTTTATATTCTAGAGTGTTCTGAACACTACAAGCAGGATCCCCATTTCTGTTGTATTTTAATGTTTATAGACTTGATCTTTATATTGCATATGTATGAGTGAAATAACAAAGAATTAAATTGTGCATCTTTATGAAAAATATCTAATTGCGAAAAAATATATATTTGTTTTACCTACTCGTAAATTGAAGGCCTTACAGATTTACAAACTTATTATCACATATAAAAGCTCAAAAGGTTAAAACAAATGCAAATATTACAATTCAATATCATAAAAATATAATTAACATAATAAAATATAAGAAAAAATACAACATATCTTTCATTTTTTTTTAAGTTAATCCTATTTTATTTTATTTATCAAAACAGGAGTAAAAAAATTATATTTTAGAGTATTTTTAACCAGCTCATGCAGCTAATGGCCCAAGAAGGGCAGAAAGCATGGAAGCATAAGTGGGCTTTAACAGTCGTGGTTGCGGCCCAATATTTCTCCCTCATTCGTTTGCGATAAAAAAAAAATATTTTGACAAAAAAAAAATGATTAAAAACATATATAATTCGAAAAAAAGAATTGCCCTCCGTCGTCCCCAATCGACAACGATTGCAGGCGCATGAGCATCTGTGGCCTTCCTTCATTGATAGGTTTGTTGTCACACACAAATTCTTCGATTCGAGAATCTCACCTACGACGGCGTACCCGGTTCTCGCCACCGCTGCAGCATTTTTTTTCTTAGTGGTTACAGTACAACAGGTAGATTCAACCCACTATTGCAATTTCTAATTCTTCTAGCACTACGCTGTTCTCTTATAATTCTTCTTGCAATAGGGCTTTCGTACAATTTGTTTTTACCTTATCAAAATGTGGAAGCTACCCTCACCCCCCATTTGGTGAGCTAAGGTCACCTGTAATAGTGCCCCAACCCGGACGATTTATATTTTATTATACTTGGTTTATTTAGCAGATTGACATACTTACATATACCCAATCACAGATGGAACCAAAAGAACAAAACTGACTACTTGGCATTGTTGTCTGCCCTCAGAAAATAGTATTTGTTAATTTCACCATCTAGGGTTTTATCTTAATTTACACTCGATAGTTATGATACCTGGAGGCTAGTCTTTCTCATTTGGTTTCCTTTTTCTGTTGGCATTGAACAGATTAATCTGTGTGCAGTGACAGTGTTTGCACGTTTCTGTATATAAACGTAGGCGACTTAAAATGGATCATGCACGTTCGGGGAATGCCGAGGACAATGTGGGGATTCCAGATGATTTGCGGTGCAAGAGATCAGATGGGAAACAGTGGAGATGCACTGCTATGTCCATGCCAGATAAAACAGTCTGCGAGAAGCACTACATCCAGGCAAAGAAGAGGGCAGCTAATTCTGCAATGAGAGCTAATCTGAAGAAAGCTAAGAGAAAGTCATTAGGAGAGAGTGATATTTATCTGGATAGCAGGAGTGATGATTTTGATGTGCCACTCGCTAGTATGAGAGTTGGAGAACAGCATTCAACCTCAGGGAAGAAGTTCCTGGATAAGGTATCAAAAAATCAGTATCGCTATACACCAGAGACACAGGCCATAAGGAGTCCGTCTGTACATAACGTTCCAAAGCCAAATGAGGATTCACCAGATGATGTTCCACAGTATGAAGGGATCTGGATTGCTTCTGAGTCGCCTCCTGCTTCTGGCATGGATTCATCCAGGAAAATATCACAAAGGAGTTTAGACGTTAATGCTAAAATAGTGAGTTCATAAATCAAGATCTGCCGCTGATTCTTCTTCTTCTTTTGGGTGTTGAATATGATGGAATACTCCTGTGACATTGTTATTAGGAGGATCTTCTAGACTTTAGTTGCTGTTAAGATAAAACTTACTGGTAGAAAAGTAAATTGTTAAAGGTGGTCAGGCATTGCAAGCGTCCACCATGCTGTTAGTTAATTTCTAACATTTGGGCAAGTTGAATACTGCGGTCTTAACTCAGAAACATAGTTTCTAATTTCTAAAAGAAGTGATAATAAGCAAACATTTGTCCCCAAGGTGGGATTGCCTTGAAATATGAGGTTCAAGAGGAATCACTGTAATTATCAACTACTTTCTTGTTTCATCCCATGATACTCCTGTTGAGCTTTTGTCACTTGGCATTGTTGTTCCTTTTCTCGTTAATACAATTATTTGCTTCTACAATGTTTCTCATGCTAGGAATACTCTGATGGAAGTTCAGAATCCTCTGAAGACACTGGTGGGCAAACTTGCCATCAGTGTCGGACGAAAGGCAGAGACAGAGTTATTTGGTGCCTCAGATGTGATAGGAGAGGATACTGTGATGGCTGTATCTCTTCATGGTGAGGATGAAAATTGGTGAAGAATCCCCTATTTAGTTATGACTTTCTCTTTATGTGGATAGTGAGTGTTCTAGTTTATTTATTTATAGGTACTCAGACATATCATTGGACGAAATTCAGAAAATTTGTCCTGCATGCCGTGGTATCTGTAATTGCAAAGTTTGCTTACGTGGTGATAATTCAATAAAGGTATTTTTATAACAGTTCAGTTGTACTATTTGACGAAGTATGCCTTCAAAATTTAGTGTATGTAATCAACTAATTACTCTTCCTGTTGATTAAATTCTCTGTTGTTTTGAGATTCAGGTCCGGATACGCGAGATACCTGTTCTAGATAAGTTACAGTATCTCCACTTACTGCTTTCTTCAGTGCTTCCTGTGGTGAAGCAGGTTCATCATGAGCAGTGTTTTGAAGTTGAACTTGAAAAGAAGTTGCGTGGTAAGTTACATTTTATTTCCTCTTTGAGTTCATCTTCACCTTTAGTAGTATTTGACAATATTGAAATAACGTTTTCTCCCCTAGGTACTGAAATAGATCTTCCCAGGACAAAATTGAATGCAGATGAGCAGATGTGCTGGTACATCTTTTAGTTTTCTGCATATATGTAATATATCATATATTAATTTCTTAGGCTTGGTGGATTTATCAGGTACAGAAGCTGCATGTGTATTTTGTTTATATTTTATATAATAGTTTTTATTTCATTTTGGTGTTTTGTCTTGCAGCAATTTCTGTAGGATACCCATTACTGATTATCACCGACATTGTCCAAATTGTACATATGACTTGTGCCTTAGATGCTGTCGAGATCTTCGAGAAGCAAATGCAAATGAAGCTGAAGAAACCCCGCCAAAACAAGCAAAAATTTCTAATCGAAATGTATTAATCAAGTTTCCTAATTGGAGATCCAATCATGATGGCAGTATTCCGTGCCCCCCAAAGGAGTACGGGGGCTGTGGTTATTCGTCATTGAATTTAAGCCGCATTTTCAAGATGAATTGGGTTGCAAAATTGGTAAAAAATGTTGAGGAAATGGTTAGTGGATGCAGGATTAGTGACTCGAGTGATCCACTTGAAACTGGGTTGAATGATCTAAGACTTTGCCAATATTCTCATAGAGAGAATGGTGATGATAATTATCTTTACTGCCCAAACGCTGAAGATCTCAAAAATGATGGGATTGCCATTTTTAGAAAGCACTGGAAAACTGGCGAACCCATCATTGTTAGACAAGTATTTGATAGGTCATCCATTTCAAGTTGGGATCCAATGGTCATATGGAGAGGGATTCGAGACACAGCAGATGAGAAAATAAAAGATGAAAACAGAATGGTTAGGGCCATAGATTGCTTAGACTGGTCTGAGGTACATGGATCTTTTAGCTTCTCATTGTGGTGAATAGATTGTATTTGTTTATTTCTTGCATTGTTTTTTTTTTTTTGGTTTCTCATTTTTGTTGAATACTCCAATTTAGGCATTTTATTTTTTTTATTGGCAGATTGATATAGAACTTGGTCAATTCATGAAAGGATATTCTGAGGGGCGTATCCAAGAAAATGGCTGGCCAGAAATGTTGAAGTTGAAGGATTGGCCTTCACCTAGTGCATCTGAAGAATTTTTACTGTACCAGAGACCTCAGTTTATCAGCAAACTGCCTTTACTTGAGTATATTCACTCCAAGTGGGGCCTTCTTAATGTTGCAGCTAAAATGCCTCATTACTCGTTGCAGAATGATGTAGGACCCAAGATTTATATATCTTATGGAATCAGTGAGGAACTTGGTCAAGGTGATTCAGTGACCAATCTTCACTTCAATATGCGAGACATGGTATATCACTTTTTCCTCAATAACCTAAGAGATGAGAAATGGTCATTATTTTCTTTTTTTTTTCTTTTTTATATTATCGCCTTTGAGGAGAAACTATTTATTAATTTGCAATAATTTTATGATACTCTAAAAGTCCTAGACCTGCCAATTCTTTATGATTTTTCATTCTAATTTTGACTGTCTTAGGACTTAAATTACGGATTTTGCAAGTTGTTGATTTTATTAACTACTGAATATTTAGTGGCTTAACAGTTTATAATATGCTGTGTGAAATTCAAGTCCTCCAAACATCTGCGATGTGTACCCCTAACTTCATTAAATACTGGTAGTTTGTGTTAATATTGCAAATCTCTTTATCTGGTATATTGTCTAATTTGATATATTGGAAGTTTGATTTATTTGAACAATTAAAAGGAGAGATGTGAGCTGCGAACAAATTAACAAATTATAGACTGACATTCACTGAGTTTGATCAGCTGTACCTTTTGGTCCATACATGTGAAGTTGAGCTGAAGGGATGGCAGAGAACTAAGATTGAAAAGATACAAAAAGCTTACAAGGAATCTGAGGTGAAAGAACCATACAGGGATCCCCAAATATGTTCAGGGGGGAGGTCAGCTGATTCATCAATTGGTCCAGAAGGTATTGGAGTGGATTTGGATTCAGACGAGAAGTCAGTTATGAATCAAGGGATTGAAATTTATTCTAGTGCTGAAGGGAATATGGTCAATTCTGAACTTCTAATCAGACAAAATGGTGATGTCTCTGAGAAAACACATTGTGGTGTTCATTGGGATGTTTTTCGCCGGCAGGATGTTCCAAAGCTGACTGAATATCTGAAAATGCATCAAAAGGAATTTGGGATGCAGAATGACTTAGGAAATGAATATGTGAGTCTATATCTAACCCTAAATTCCTCCCTTATTTTTTGGTTTTGTTCATTTGCTTTTTGTCTCTGGATGATGTAACTAATCTGCTTCAATGTTGCATTGGTGATGGTGCTATTTGAATTGAAGGATACAAGGCCACTTTTTGATGGAGTTACTTTTCTCAACATACATCATAAAAGAAAGTTGAAGGAAGAATTTGGTAAGATAAAATGTTTTCTTCTTATGAATTATTAAGAGCAAGACCAAGAAGTGGTAGGTTGACACATCTTGCTCAAATATTATTCTTCGCTTTGTTCTTCAAAGGTTAGTCAGAAAATCAGTGGAAATAGTTCCCGGGAACATAATATTACTCAGCTGAATATTCTTAGGAGCCATATGCACAAGACGAAACTGAAGTGATTTTGGAGTGATGTTCACATTTTTCTTGTTTGTAGTGGAAAACTAAATACTGATGTTATCTTTACCATTGATATGATGCATATCAGTGGAGTATGTGTTGGAAGGAAGAGAAAGAATAATTCTATGGAAACAGAATTTGATTGAACTTACTCAGTATTTCAATTCCTTTGACTTGCTTTCAATAACCAATTACGTAGGGTATATATAGGCACATTAGGTGACTATTTAGCATCTAGTTATATGGACCTTATTTAATATATAATACATGAATCACACAATTCTAGATACATGAATAATCACATAATCAACAATTGAACTTAAGCATTCTAGGTACATACACAAACATTGAACTAGGACATCTTTAGAAAATGTCAAATTGCTAATTCCTACACTCCCCCTTAATTTGAAATTTTCTTCAGATCACTAACTCTCAATTGGATGCCATCTACGTTTTACTTACAAGGTTTACCTTAGCACTCCTATTCCCCAGGTGCTTTCTTCAACTCCTATCCTCCTTGTCTTCCTCATTGTCATCATCTTTATCTTCCTTGTCTTCCTTGTCCACTTTGTTCTTCCTTACATATTTTTCACTCCATCATCCTAACATCCTCATCCTCTTCATCTTCTTCTTAGTCTTCATTTTTCTCCAAGCTTGACTTCTCTTAACTCTGATATGACTTTTTTGGAAGGAGGAGGAAGAGAATAATTCTATGGAAACAGAATTTGCTTGAACAGTATTTGAATTCCTTGACTTGCTTTCAATAACCAATTACTTAAGGTATATATAGGCACATTAGATGACTATTTAGCATCTACTTACATGACCTCTATTTAATACATAATACATGAATTACACAATTCTAAATACATAAATAATCACATTCTATGTACATAACCAACAGTTGAACTTGAACATCTTAAGCACGTACACAAACATTGAATCTGGACATCAAAAAATATCAAATTACTAATTCCAACGGCGTGTCTAGAAATTTCTGAAAGATTATAGTTTTTATTTATCTTCTTCCTTTTAATTGTGATTAATGTACTCCTATACAGGAGTGGAGCCATGGTCATTTCAACAAAATTTGGGGGAAGCTATATTTGTTCCTGCTGGTTGTCCTGTCCAAGCACGAAATTTTCAGGTGAGTTCGTTTTCCTTGTGTGTTCACGGAAAATATTTTGATTGATGACTTTCACAGTTTTTTAACCTTGTACTTAAATTAAGGAAAATCTCATGTAATAAATGTTTCCATATCTTCCACATCTTGATTCAAAAGTTAGAATGTTAATCTGATTAAGTGTCTACCATTATTTTTTTCTTTTAAACTTTTATCAGTTTATGCTGCATTTAATCTGGCCCTGGGGTGGAATTCAAGAGCTGATAGCGGTCAAACTCATATACATATAATTTGGATTATATGGGAAAAAATTGTTCCATCCATGTTTAAGATGCTACATGATCTATACAAATATTCCCATCTATAAAGTGGTTTGCATTTTTGTAATTGTGCTCATTAAAAAGTGATGGCTGACTTTGTTCATAATCTTTTTAATTCCATATATTAGTGCTTCAGTAAGTTTTAACAGTTGCAAGTAGTTATTTTGGGTGGAGTCCTCTTTCCAAGAGTTAATGCGCTGCCCTAGCCAGTTCCATGAAAGAACCTTACAACGAAGCCAAAAGAGTTTGGAGTTCTTTTAGCAATGTGGGGTTATCTGGTGACAGTTTAAGGTTTTGGCATATGGCAGGAAGTGGAATGCATTTTATGAAAGACTTAAACTCTTATTTAACTAACCAGTAACCAGCAAATGGAGTCAAATGTTTTTAGGATTTATTATAAATTTATTTAATTATTTAAATGTTTGTTAATTAAATATTAATTTGTTAGTACATGGGAAAATTTAAATTCAGTTTTTTATTTATTTAAGAAAAACACTTTGGTTTGTGATTACATTTTACAATTTATTAAGCTAAATTCATTACAACTGAATAATCACATTTATTACAAAATAACCAGTTTGAGGAATCCAAGTGGAAAAATTTTTGTTTAAAGGAATCTATATTGAATTTTCTTAATTGATTTTTCTAGTGTATGTGATCATTTTGGATTTTGAAATTTTCAGTCCACTGTTCAGTTGGGCCTTGATTTCTTATCTCCGGAAAGCTTGGGGGAGGCCGTAAGGCTGGAAGAGGAAGTCCGCTGTCTGCCAAATGAACATGAAGCAAAGCTTCAAGTATTGGAGGTCAGAAGAGAGAAAAGTTACTAATAATGATTTTGTTCAGTTTTATTTCCTTGCCTTCCCTCACATTACCCAAAAGGGAAAAACTTGGTATAGTTTTTAGGTGTTTGGTATTAAATTCTTTGATAAAATTAAGACTTGTGGAGAATTTTTTTTTTTAAAGAGTCAATAATGTGGTATTGAGGTGTGAAAAACGCCCACATGTCATACTTTTATTAAAGAACTTGATAGTAAATACGCTTGTCTTCATTCAAGGCTTGTCCTTTGGGAAATGGTTGGGATCCATTTAATTTTTGTGGTGCCCTTAGGGCCAGGATGTTGTTCAGTCTAGTTTCTTGATCTTCTCTTCCACATTAATGCAGGTTGGGAAGATATCTCTTTATGCTGCAAGTTCGGCCATCAAAGAAGTTCAGAAACTTGTTCTTGACCCAAAGTATGTAAATTTGACACATTTTTTACTTTCTACAAAATATCTCTCTCTAACTTCCCCCTCCCCCTTTTTTTTCTTCATCCTTTCTGCTATGTCCGTTCTTCACTTTCTTGTTTTTCATAACATACCTGATTTCTGACCTTATCCCGTGGCCCCTAGTAGTGTCCTACTAGGTTCTTGGAGTTTGGTCAGATATCTTGTTAGGTTTCAAGGCCAACTTTAGACAGAAAAGCTTTATTGGTTTCCATTTGTTATTAGTTGATTCTTTGTGAAAAAGCATTTTGTCCCAACATCCCCATCCTCTGCTTATTGTAAGGGTTTAACTGTGTTTCTTCCACAGACTCGGTGCTGAGATTGGATATGGGGACCCCAATTTGACGGCAATGGTTTCTGAGAACTACGAGAAGATGGTCAAACGAAGGCAAATAACTTGTGCTTGAACTCATTCGGTTTGGCCACCAAATCAGAAAAAGGTCATGTACAGAAATATTCGGTAGGACGGCAATGTTCGGTGTATTTTAATAACCTATGCAATCAGCTATTATAATGTGCATAATGATTAGACACTGGCGAGTCATATATGATGAGAGATCACAAACCCAACTATATCTCAGAAAAATGTAATTAATACAAACTTGTTTCTGCAGGCTTGTGTTATATATATATATATATATATATATATATATATATATATATATATATATATATATATATACATTTTTGTTCATTCCAGAATACTTCGATTCAGATTTCAGAACTGGCCACGTGCCACCTGCACGCTGTAGTGAAGTTGTTTCAGTTAGGGCATTGCCTATGGGGCCATGCCATCTAAATATTGCTTTGACAACATAAATAGACCCGATTGTTAGTGCTTGAAACCGAATCGGGTCTGCATTCCTTTTTTCTTCTTGTTCCGTCTTTTAGAAATTTAGTCCGTGAGAGTTGAACATTTAACAGCATTACATGATAGGCCTCGTGGTAGATTTACTCTTTCGGCTTATTAGAATTATCCCGCATCTGAGATAAGCAGTAAGCCGCGAAGGTGAATGTTAATCCTGGCCAGGCCGATTGAGGTGCACAAGCACAGCCTGCCCCCACGAGTACAATAGAACATACATCAATATTGGCTCCTATGATTCTAATCCCCACTTCCTAGTATTTACTATATAGCAGGTCTGATGAAATCCGGCATAAATCCCTGAAGAAAACTGGTTATTCCACATCAAATGTTTGCAACCACAACCACAACTGAAAGAACCTACGCCCACAAGAATTGTCGCCTCTAATGCCCTTCGCCGAGGACCACCCTATTCGACTCCCTTTTTATTTAAACAAAAATTCATTATATAATATTAAAAAAACCACTTTAAAAAAAAAATACAATTTTTCAATAATATTTATTCATTTAATATTATTTAATAAATTTGTAGGTAATAGATTATTTCTAAACACATGCCTATAAAAGTAATTTTGAGGAAAGAAGCTTGCTTGCTGCTACGCCATATTTTACACTAGTGCGCTACTTCCTCGTAAGGACACTAGCTTATCCTGTTCAGGGTAAAGTTGTACGTTAATTCTCTATTTGTCCCTTTTATTTTTTGGGACTGTCTACTTGTCCCTTCTTTGTGAGTTGATCATATAGCCAATAGGAAACTTTTAGGTCATCTCAGGGTGAGGCCTGGAACTTTCAATCGCAAGTAGGGACATTGTGATTCATGCTTCGTGCCATGTGTTGATGCAAAAGAGTAGAAAAGCGTCCCCCCGGAGAGGGTGTTTGTTTTGCATGTGACTGGATTCCCCCTGCTTTTATCCCTTTTTCGTGGTTCTCGTTCCCTCTGTGGCTGATAAGTGCCAGTACCTTGAACGCCATTTTGCGCATACCATTGAAAAGAGAAGCATTGAAATGTTAAGGAATCGAAAAGTCTACACATTGAACTACAGATAATTCTTAATACTGCGCCATTTTAATCAGCATATTGAACACTAATTGTCTAATTATGGGACCAAGGAGTCTACACTGGCTTCTCATGGCAAAATCGACCAATGCGACTTGCTCTTTAGCAAGGCACTCTGGGTTTTCTTCCATGATTTACAGACTATGGGTGAAAAAAGGTTCAAAGAAAATCACATCAACAACCAAACTGAGCTGAATATTTCACCCAAAAAAGGAGCTATTCTTCAATTGATGCTGCTTGTGGCTGAGAATGATTCAAAGCCAGCATTCTTGGTTGACCAATTTCTCCAAACCTCATCTCTTGCAGCCTTTTCTGCCTGTTGGGTCCCATAGAAATTACCATGTGCACCACCACTACCTCCTCCTATCCCCAAGAAGTCCAGAGTCATCACATCTCCGCTTCCTTTAGTTCCACCAATAGCGCTACTTGAGCCACCACTAATTGCATTTCCACCATGCAAAACTCCATTATTGCTTCTATTATTCTCCTCTATGATCTTGGAGAAAGCTTTACTTTGATCCAAGATAGCGTTAAACATATCCACACCGTTCATTCCAACACTATTACCAGCCATCCCACTCGCATTGAAATACTGAGAAGAAATATCCTGTTGTCCATTCTGCATAAAGTGGTTCATGAAAGAATGCCCATTTGGAGGAGGTTGTACAGCACCAAAGGATGGAGGTGCCATGCTTGTGACGAAACCCTTTTCCGCCATGGAAGAGTTCATAGCGCTGCCATTGCTCACAGTTGCTCCCATTTGGGCAGCCTTCTGCAGCAGTGCCGTGGCAGACAAGTGCGGTGAGGCGGCAGCTAGTTGGTGGGCATTTTCTTCCAACACGTTTAGTTGAAGAGATGGTGAGGAGCTAGATGAAAGGCTTCTCGGGAATACGGTTCCTGAAGCAGCCATACTGTTAAAGGGCTTTGCAGGCATTGGCATGAGCTCGTGAAGGAGTGATAATGGATGCTTGTTATCGGGATGGCTAAATTCGGATGTCCCAATTTGTGGGTTGGGATTGGTATTGAATGGTAACGAGCAAACGAGGTTTGGGATTTGTTGGCCCTGCAAGCTCGAACTCATTTTTGGCAATTGTCTTTCATTGGCTTTGTTATTTTCCTCAGCTAGGGCGTCACAGAAAGCTCTATGGGTGATGAAGCTATCTCTTCTGCAGATAAATGAAGTATGCATGCATGCATGCAGTGAGTTATTGACAAGTAGAATAGTAGCTAAATATAACCATCATGCATGGAATGAAAAGAGCTAGCAAGCGATTTCTTTAGTAAATGTGAATTCGAATTTTTGACCAAACCATATATATGGGTGTATACGAAAATGACTCGGGCCGCCCATATATATATATATATATATATGTTTCAATAATAGTAGTAAATTTAATATGACGTAAAATTAATAACCTATTAATAATATGGTTTAAAATTAATTTTAAAAAAAAGTACTCAAATATACTCATAATTTAATAGGGGTACTGGGAGTAGAATCAATGGAAGACTACTCTAATTAAGCAGCCGAAAATGAAATAGCAAACTTAGTAGAGGACCAAGTCTGCGATATTTAAAGCAACATACAACTTGTGTATGAATATTCATGATTCTGGATGAACTTTAATATATGAACCTGGAAAAGATGGTGCCACAATCACATTTGTATTCCCTTGTACCACAGATCTTTGAATGGGCTTTCCAGTCAGATTGAACTGCGTATTTCTTGGAGCATTTCTCACATTTCCATTTCTTCTCGCCATGTTTTCTACAGAAGTGCTTTTTAATGCCAGTAAGATCACCTAGTGCTCGAGTTGGGTTGTGATGGACACATGAGGGTTCTGGACAAACATAGACCCGCTTTCGAACTTCTGTGCTGGTTCTTTGCTTTAGCTTCCATGGCAGGTTGTGGCCTCGCCGGTGCAGTTGGAGGTTTTGATCCCTTTGAAACCCTTTGTTGCAAATTTCACAAATGAATCGGTTTGTGGCCATAAGGGTCTTTGGTGATAGAGCAATGACTTCAGCACTTGGATCTGTAGTGTGGATACACCAGCGTCATACACATTCATTAAATTATTTGAATTGCACCCAAAAGCAAACAAATTTAATTTCAAATTGCTTCAACGGGTATTTAGCTGAAGAAACTGACAAAATAAAACCACCACACTACGTTACAAATACGCGTCTTCATTGTAAAAGAAAAAAAAAATACCAACAATTGAAAAAGTTAGAACCCCCCCCCCTCCAATTCTTCGTACGTGAAGATAGATGTAATTGCAAATAACTAAGAAAAATGTGATATCTGATTCTTTGTTCACGCGAAGAAAGAAGAGAAGTGATGAATATATAAAAACAAATAAAACCAGAATCTCTCTCTCTCTCTCTCTCGCTCCCACCTTCTTTCATTTTGACATACCCACCTAGAGACGCAAGGGGGGGGGGGGGGGGGAAGAGAGAGAGAGGTACTTCACAGGCGAAAATACAAAGAATTGCATGTGAAACCAAAAATAAAGGAACAAAGAGAACAGTCAAGGCAAGTAAACAGTGAACAGCAATGATTGTAAACCCCAGACAATAATTGAGCTTCTTCTACCACTTAAATTACGCACCAATAATTCACCATATTCGCTATTTAATTTTAGCATTAAAAATTATCCCAGATTTATAATTCAGCAAGATTTTGATGCACAAATTCAGCATGCCTTCTACTATATTAATTTTTCCGCTAATATCTTATTATAGCGGCATGATGTTTAAGAAATATGCCAGAATTTTAGTATGATATTCAAGTAAGCATTTGCAGGCAAGGAATATTCAAGAAAACCTTTTCAAACTTGTATATATTCAGAAAACGTTATTTAAACTAAGTATAACGCTCAAAAAACGAAAAAGAAAAAAAGGACAAACATTAATAATCAATATTCAAAAAGGAACAAAAAAAAGAAGTTGAAGTCAGATGGGTGCTGTTGAAGAATTACCTGGATTTCCCGGTTGGTTTCTCTTCCTCTTAACAGATGGAAGTGGCTGTTGTGAATTTGTGTTGGAACCATTGCTATTAGTTGTAGTTGAAGTAAGAGAATTTGGACTATGAAACTGACTCAGTAGCTCCGATGGCTGTTTAACTGCACCTTCTCCGGTGTTCTCTATAGAGAAGCTCCCACTGTCACCGCTTGTGTTTTTTGACATTGAATTGAAAACGGGAAAGGATAAGAAAAGAATCTATTGAAATTGTATCCTTTTCTCTTTCTTTCCAAGCTAGCAGCTAGTATTAAATTTTTTCTTTTCCACTTTGCTGCTCTCTAAAGGAAGATTTTCATCAGAAAAACTATGGAGAAAGAAGGGGAGGAAATTGAAACAGAAAAGATGGGATTTGTGTAACTAGAGGAAGACAAGAACCAGGAAACTCTCCCCCATTTATGGTGTGGAGACGAGAGTTCTCGGTGGCAGAAGAATACAGGAACCTGGCTTTGCATTGTATTTCAATATATATTCTATTTCTTTAAGGCACTGTTGTTTGTGGCTATAGTTTTGCCCCTACCATTGCGAGATATTAAGATGTTGCCCTTCATTTATTATCCTCAATAAATTAAAAATTTATAGCACCTCAGAGTGTTTAAAGAGAGTAATTAAATAATAAATACCAATTTATGCTTTTATTATAGAATATTTACAAGATAGGTCAACAGAATGGACACGGTCCATCTAAGTTCCAACATTTTCTAATAGAGAATAAAAAATACGTTGATTGAATTAACTCGTCGGCTAAAGAAAGAGGAGGAAAATAAAATTTAACAAATAGTTATAGCTCGAAAGGGCAATATCGGTACTTCACTGTCCTAGTTTTTTTAAAGTTTAATTTATTTAATACATTGCTAGCGGACGAGAGTTTCAAATTGGAGATTTTGTTTGTTTCTGGTGATATTTTAAAGCGAATAATCTTGTTCCGCAGATGCCCCTATCCTTTAACCAAAACAACAAAACTGCCACTGATAGTCAGCCAGCCGCCTTGAGTCCGTAATTACTTATTTAGCCTCATTCGTCACGGGTGGGCTCTGATCGAATTCCTTCTCGAAAATGACCCGATAATAATACAAAAAGATTTCTGTTCACGTGAGCCAGGGTTTGTTTTCAAAGGGGTTTAAAACAGAAAAGGGGTAATTTTGAGATTAAATGATAAAATTGGGGGTCTTTTGTCATTTGGCGTAACTTCGACTACACTGGGCAAGAGCAATGGCGTGTCGTAAGCATTCTCCTTTTAACGAATTTTTTTTATATTTTATTATAAATTTTGTATAATTAAGCTCGTAAGATTAAAACTAAAACACGGCCAAATGAGAGACAAAAACAATTCCTAAAATGAATGGTTTTAACTTGCCGTTTTGGGTGGCACTACTTTATTTTCAAAAATTGAAGCGTGGGATTTCGATCAGATTTCTCAGGAAACATGGGCTACGTGCTTTATATTATTTGATGATAAATGTGGGTCATGTAAATTCACATTCATCATTTAATCGATTTTATATTATTTGATGTTAAATGTGGGCTACGTGCTTTTTAACAGTATAATTAAGGCTTTTTGTTTGTCACAGTACTTTTTTTTAATAATATATTTCGTATCACTTTGGTAATGAAACAGAAACTATATATGCATTTTTTTAAAATTAAAATTTATAGTGAAAAAAAGATTATCTCATTTTAAAATTAAGTTATATTAATTCTCATTAAAAATTATTATCAACAAAAATTAAATTAAAATTGCTTAAATAAATTATTTCCATATTTCTCATTAAATACAGATTTTTTTTTTTTGCTTTATGTTTTTCAAAATGTATTGAGAAAATAGTGATGCATAATCTATTTCATGTCACAATTATTTTTTAATTACTTGGCAAAGCTACGTATAATATATTCTTCCTCGATGCCCACCATCCATCCATTGGCTAGTTTTTACTCTTGCGGTTAAAATGTTTTATCTCCATACATATAATGCGAAAAAAATTGAAGACTGGGATTTTTTTTATTTAAAAAAGTCTATTTTATTAAAGTAGTGATAAAAATTGTATCCGTATAATTAATAGAATATTATTTTAATAAATTCTAAAGAATACAATCAATTTTACCAAAATATCACACAAAAATTTAAAAATAACTTATTAGTTAAAAGACAATAATAAAAACTCAAATTTTAGGAAAACAAATACAACCTCTTCAAAACTTTAATACTGAGTAAATAACATACAATAAAAAAGTGACAGACTTTTCGTTCTCCTCTAAAAATTAAGGTTTTTACAATTTTTTTCTTTTGGTTCATTAGTGTTGTAAAACTTACAAATCATCTAAGTTTTTTTTTTTTGTTTTGTTTCAATATTACTCAATCATATAACTACAAGAGCATGCCATCATATTCTAATATTTGTAAAAGCAAGCTTAATTCTTGTATTAAAAAAAAATCTTTTTTACTATAAAAATTAGACCTATTAAAGTGGATTACGTGCTTAAATCGACCCATTAAAAATATATATGAAGTTGGACTTATAAAATAACATTTTATTTTTTAAAAAGGACCTTTTTAACTCAATTTTATTTAGTTCAAGTTAACTAGAGTCGGATTAAGTTAGAGTAATAAGATTGAATAATTTTTAATTTATAAAAATTTATAATTTGAGTAAAAATAGAAAAATAAATCTGAGAAAATAATAAAATATTTTATTATAATAAATCTAATGTGTTTAACTTTACCCATATATTGATTTATTGTTTTTGGAAAAGTTTTAGAACAAATTGTGTAGTTTATTTGTTTTAAAAATAAAAAAAAATCTTAAACAAAAACTAAAATCTTCGGTGCATGGCATAGGTTACGGACCAGTCGTTCTATTATAAAAGATAAAAAAAAATTAGAAATTATTATGTCTAATTTTCAAGACGTCTCTTAAAATTAGAACTAATCTTTAAAGTTAAAGACCAGTTTTTAAGATTAAGTTCTTCAAAAGTTAATTTATAGAGTAAGTCTGAATCTGTATAAAGCCAAATCAAATTAGTAAAATTATCTCATTTTATATTAAAAAAAAATATTTTGCCCAACCTTATATTTGTGTTGGCTAATTAAGATAGGGCTAAACTGAACTACCCTAATTCACAGCTCTGACAAAAACACATACCAATCCCAAAAATAAAAAATAGAATAAAGAAAATGACATTATTATATGAATTGCCTTATATATATATATATATGATTTTAACAAATAATATTAAAAATATATCAATATATTTTTTGTACTATTGTTTAAAATTGTTGTATATTTCATTATCATTATTATTAAATATAAGTATCGTTTTTAATAATTTTTAACTAGAGAAATAGTGGGACATTATTATGATATCATAAAATATGCGGTACTATCTAATAAAAATACGGTTTATTTTTTGTACATAATAAAACAAAAATTTAAACCTATGATTTCCTGGTAATTGTCTAGATTCCTCACCACTAAACTACACTTAGTGACGTAAAAAGAAAGATATATGAATCTAACATTCACAATCCACAGTAAGTAGTAAATCTGCTCTAATGAGAATTTTTTTAATTACAATTAGGCGATTTTCATTAAATTTCAGCTAATTTATTTCTTTAATCTAATTGAAAACAGGTCATTCAAACTAAATGAATAATAAATTTTAAAACTCGAATATATAAAAAAGAAGAAGACTATTTTATTGGACGTAGGCAGTTTCACCTGCAAGTACTTTTCTTTTAGAAGAGGAAGGGGGAAGACGAAGACGAAGACTAGCTTCCCCCGCGTCATTTACGTTACCTTTTTTGAGTCTTCTGGGATTCCATGTTTTGATTATTCAAACTGAAAGATACGCTTCATATAATGGGCCCAAAATTAGATAAATGCATATAGATATAACTGGCCACGAAGTTGATTGACTTGTGGACAAGCGACTTGCCAGTTTATACTTTTCCTCCCTACATACAAATTTTATATATTTTAATTTTAGAATATTTTTTCTTTTATTTTTTAACAAATTAATTAAGGAAAAAAAAACAAATGGCGGCATATTAATGAAATCATTTTTAACAAATTCATAAGCGCAGATGGATGTATAATTAGTGTTGACATGAAGCCCATGAAATTGGTAATTGATTGTCTAAGCATCGGTTTCTTAACTTCAAAACATGGTCCCAACAACCATGATTGCACCTTTTGCCTCATACAACAATCGAATGATGATTAATAGTAGTCATCTCCGGTTAATGTTGTCGCAATATATAAATCATGATCAAGTCCCCATTTGGACGGTTACTCTTCCTCCAATTGAAAGATCCCACGGCTCCAATTCCACGGTCGACGACGTGATCTCTAGCTAGCTACTTGCGATTTAATTATTATTTTTAAATTTGAGTTTGTTAAATCTAAATCAATCGTTTAAGAGGGACGTGGACGGTGGATCATATCTAAAATGAAATATCTCTATCAATCAAGGAAAAAGGTGAGAGATTGTTTTCCACCAAGTCATTAATTAATTGAGATGAAGTTTGACAAAATATAAACCATTAGCTATTCATTTCACTTTATTCACATTCTCTTCTTTCTCCTCTCCCCTACCGTTTTAGAATTGGTCCCCACCAGTCTTTCACTTTCGATCGATAAACAAAATGTTTAAAAATATGCATTGTCCTCCACTTAATTTGCTTCTTCTGAGTTTGTGGCCGATGCTACCGTCGTTTGCGTATAACGTACTTCTTATTATTTCAATTTAAATTATTGTGGCATCTGCTATATAAATGACGAGTTAATAAGCCAAAAGCAAGAAAAATATGCAGTTTAATGGGAAGGAGACAAGGGAAATGGAATGATGAGAAATGGGTTGGCTAAGCTCGATCTAAAAGTAGCGATCAAGCTAGTTAGCCTTCTTTCAACTCTCTCTCTCTCTCTATATATATATATACCAAAACGACTAACGGGCATTTTTGTAGGTTAATTGCTCCCATATTTTGTCATTATTTCCAAATCATGACTTTGTTATCATCGATGATGATTATTGACCTATGCCGAACAAGTAGACACGGACTTCATCTACAAACAATAATACAATTTTGAAGAACGACCAAAAGGAAACTTCTGATTCACACAGTTCGGAGAATGATACAAAAAAGGGCGTTCAATTTGTGTTGTACCCATACATGGGGTTCGCAGCACACGTTAAAATGTGTTTGTTGTTTTCTCTTTCTTTCTTTTTTTTTTCTTGAGAAGCTTGCGTCTTTCCTCAGGAGTTAGTACGAGTAACGTGTTTTCATTATAGTGTTAGGTGATATATTAAGATATTGATTACGAAAACAGATCGCTAATTAATTACCACACGTTATATAATTGGACTCAAATATTTCACCTTAATTATTATTATTATTATTATTTCATATCACTAATCATGCACGTGCATCGAGGGTGGATGCAGGGAATAATGCACTCTCATCGTGCGTCCACTGTAAACTGTGTAAAAAGGCAATCTTAGTGTTAAGGGTGAAAGATCCTCTGTCAATCATTTTAAGCAAAAGTTTGGGTCATACAAATTTTAATATAAGTAGGAAGTTGCAGATGTGGGACCTGGCTGGGTTGTATCAGTGACAGTGTCAGTGTGTGTGGTGGACTTAGTGGCAAACTGGCTCTTTCTCTTTTAGGTAAGCACAAAAACTTTATTCATGTGTAAAGCCACGCAGTACTGTGATCTTTATCTTTAGATCTCACTCTCCTCGATCGATCTGGAATTAATTATTAAAATCTTAATCTATCTAATTAATGATCGAATTACTTTTACCATGCATTGCATCCTATGGCCGGCCTTGATTCGTTTTTTTTTATTTATATTACGGTCGATCGAGGAGCTGTTTTTCAATTTTGTCCATCTTAATTATATTATGCCCTTTTATTAATATTTATTAATTACCACCATAAGCACTAGATACATATATATATATATATACAAATATTTCTTCCATTTTTTAATTTAATTTTCCATTCTAGTTATTAACGTCCATTATATAACTCCTGCGGTCTATATCTATATAGGGGAAGGAAAAATATTTGTAAGTGTCCGAGAGACAAATATAGAACAATCAAATCAAGAAAAAGAAAAGCGATAGCATCATTCACATATATGAATGGATTACAGCCTTTTCTTCATTATTTCTTGATTTCCTTTTTCATATAATCCATTACATCAACACGTATATATATATATATATATGCTGGAAATTAAAACAACACAAAAGAATAAATAAATAATAATTTTTAGAGGATGCATATTGCCGACAAGAGAGGCCTAATGCAAGGTCCACCATTAATATATAAGGCTTAAGTTGCATGCAGTCGAGCTAGCTGTTGCTTCTTGTGGGAAGCTCTTTTGTCTTTTGATTCCGATATGGGACCGACGTCGTTGCAAATGATACGAACCTGTCCAATATGCTGCGCTCCCCCATCATCATGTGCAATTGAAACTACTAAAAGTGACACTTTTTACATCAAAGCATTTTCCTTTTCCTTTTTACATATGCTCGGAGCTTGATTATTACTCTCTTTTTAATTTGTTGTATACTGGGGGCGGGGAAGGATCGCATCGATCGGCAGTTTTTGGTCTTTTTCCAATATATAATCAAGTTTAAAATGAAATGGTTATAATATATATAGATCCTCCTAGGGATTTTGAGTTCTTTTTGTTGGCGTTTGGTAAATACTGATAAAAAGAAACTCCATTTGAGTTGGACCCGTAAT
The DNA here is from genome assembly GCA_037074535.1 of Gleditsia sinensis. NCBI lineage: Eukaryota > Viridiplantae > Streptophyta > Magnoliopsida > Fabales > Fabaceae > Gleditsia > Gleditsia sinensis. The sequence goes on from CM073464.1 coordinate 83,591,653, forward strand.
GATATGGTTAAAGCTTCTTTTAGCCCTCTTCAATCGACACTCTTTCTTTTGTTCCTTCCCGTTTCAAATATGGGTAATTAAAGTTTTTCTTTTCTGTCGTCCTCCATTCATACTCTAATTATTAACTGAAAAGAATGAATAACTAAGTAAAGGGGATATACTTTTTAGACAGAACCCTAGATTCTATTGTCTCCTCCCAATACAATGATTTGGGGCAAACTCATCGGTGACTCTCAATTCTCAAAGGTATATATAGGCGCTTTATATCACTAATTATATATAATCACAATTATTGCTCACTTTGCACAATCACTTGCATCTAAATATTTCATCATTTCTCAACATATTAAATCAAATTCATTCTTAATATCTTTAAATTAATTAATTGTTAATAGCTAGCTTAAGCCTTAAAATTAACAAACATATATAGAAAAAAAATTAAGAATAAATTATATTTATCTCTAATGATATTTGTAAAAATTATATTCACATCCTTTTTTATTTTTAAACTGAGATAAGAATCTCTCTTAAAATTTATATATATAATTTACACTTATACCCCTCAAGTTTTAAAAAATCTATTTTAATTTTCTTCGCTTTAAAGTTTTATAAATATTAATTTATTTTTTTTATGACTTGCACTATATTAAATTAGATTATTTGTAATTTTTAAAGAAAAAAATGCATGGAGCATAAATTTTATTAACAAATTTGTAAATAAAAATAGATTTTTATCTAAATAAAATTAAATATGCGTTATAATTTATTTATTTTTAAATAGTGGATTAGGAGTTAAATGAATCAATATTCATCAATTCCATTCTCATATTATATTAAATTTTAGTACAAAAATATTTTTTTTTTTCTAAATTGCAATTTTAAAATATTTAGATATCACCAAATTTGAATCTCATCGAGAACATGTGAGATGGATTCATGGAAATCACGATGAGAGAGAAAAATCCCAAATGATATTGAAATTGGACCCGTGATGGTCAGTAAGTGCAGACATGGGCCCCAGACGAAATTGCCTGATGGAGCCCACCATGCATGAGAGAAAAGGGCGGGAAGAGGAGCAAACTTTTTGCTCCATGTGAAATTTCCTCAAAATGTTTGAATTTGTTGTTTTGAGTAATAGAAGTTGGAATAGATTTATCAATTGTGTTTAATGTCCATTGCTCCAATCCAATTAAGAAACTCTTTTGCATCAAAAATTGAAATTTTTTAGTTTATTTTTTTAACTCTTTCCCTGTTTTTACTTCTTCATCCACCTTCTTCTTGGTCTCTGACTTTTTCTTCATCCAAAGTTTTTTACTTTACAAATCACGGATTTAAAATCCTAAAGAAATAATTTACTAGTGAAAATTAACATGTGATATGTGATTATCACAGTGCAAAATTTTCTTGAAATAAGCGCCTGGCCACAATTTTTTTTCCTCAAAGAAAAAAAAACAGTAACATTCCTGACAAAGAATATTGGGTTTTTGGTCTAAACCAAAATGTTGGCCCAAACAAATGGCCGCGGGGTCGCTACTTTTGGACGAACTTCTAAAATAAAATTCTTAAATAGTTTTAGTGCACTCTAGGGCAACTGGATTTCAACCCAAAAGGGCAATTGGATTGAAAGGAAGGCCCATTTGAGTTCAGGATTCAAGAGTGAAGGTTAGTGCTGGAAGATGTGTCAGAATTCCAGAAACGAATATCACACTTTGACATGAAGAATTTGATCTACAAAAATACTTGTGTGGAAGCACAGCCCATTCTACAAAAGTCTTTTGGTCCATTAACTTCGATTGTTTCGTTGGGTAAGCCATTCTGAAATAAATAAAAAGACCCATAAAATGATAAAATCTCCATCCTATAAATGCTATACTATTTTGTTTTTTTTTTTATATTTATTTAATTTTTATGAAATTTTACTTAATTGTTATAAAATTTAAAAGTATGAGGGTTTCCATAATCCTCATACTCCTATAAAAAAATAAGGACGAAAAAATATATCAATAAAAAAAAGGAACAAAGACATAGGAGGATGACAAAAATGAGGAGTAAGAAGGGCTTTCCATTGCTATTCCTACTCCCTCCAAACCATCTCCAGACTGCAAAAAGATGTATTATATGGCTGTTACTATAGACATCATTTTTTTAGGGAATGAAGGATTATTATATAAAAATCAATCACCTGTAAATTTTTTTCCTTTCTCATCGTCTGAACTAGGAATAGTCCTGTCCATTCAAGCAGAAGACAATAAAGACGCAAACGTTGACAACCTGATTACACTATACAACAATGACAGATTCATGTTACCACTCTTGTTTTTCCCTTTACCATTAACAAGTGAGGCAGCGATCTCCAATCTATATTTATTTGGAAATACCATCAACAAACGGATATCTCATCAGCATTCTAGGAAGTATGGCAAAATTCTGTACATTATGCAGTGATCAGTGATCACTCAGGTAGCTAAAGAAGACAATTTTCAAGTACAGGAGAAGCATCACTTTCAAAAGTCAAAACTTCACGATGACAGGTACCTTCGAAATATCTCGTATTAATGGAACACTACTCTTCAATTTAATCAAGAGCCTTGCTAATATCTTCGTTAACATTACTATCTCCATTCAAGTGCTTCTCTTCTATTGAAACTGCAGACCCACCACCTGGACTATGACGATGCATTGCTGTTTTGACTCTGCTGCGAGCCCTGCGGCAGGGACTAAATGGGTCTTTGGGTGTCTGGACATCTTTCTTTTTCTGTCTCCTCTGCACATGCAAGAACTCATTTTCCATAGACTCCAAGGCTCTAACTGTCAAGGGTCGGTTTCTTGTGCTCTGCCTCCTAGGATTTATATCAGGCTTCTGCTCCATAGAATCAACATCACAAGAGGTGCTTGGTGGCTTCGGAACCAGCTCCTGTGCATCAGATGTAAAACTTGGATCGTTTGGCTTTAGGCACTTCCCGTCTTCCTCCACCATTGCCATCAAGTCACCATCTTCAGACTTCGGTGGAACCTTGTTTGGTGGCTGTGCTTCCCATTTTTCAACTTTACCGCAAGAGATGCCCATGCCAAGACAATCATTAACGACAATACTTCCTTTGTTATCCTCTTCCACACTTTCTACAGCCAAAGAAGCAAGTAAGCAAACATTCTGCTTACAATTGACAGGATGACCAATATTCTTGTTGGCCTCTGGAAAGCTCGATGACTGATCAGGTACCAGATTTTCTGATCCCAAGTCTCTTGGGGAAATCTCAAGGATGCGGCTTGTCTCAGCCTTAGCACAAGCAGTCAATCTCCGACGTTTGATGGGAGGAGCTGCATGATTTGAATGACCCGATCTTGCTCTCCGACTGAATTGGTGCTTTATAGTCCTCTTGATATGCTTATCATCAGAAGAACAGGTCTTCTGATTTCCACGTCTTTCTATCATTTTGTCTGCATTATTATCTGGGTTATCGTGTTTTTCTTTTCGGTTGATAGCATCTCCATCGGATGTGACCCTATGGCAATCAACATCACTACTATTTTTTTTGTCATCTAATTGCATGTTAGCTTCTGTTTCAACTGGTGAATCATCAGAGGAGCTCCCATCAATTTCTCTTGAAAGACCTGTCATCTTAGATGTATCTTTCAGTTCAACTGGTACATATCTAAGTTCTCTCACCTTAGATAATTTTCCTCTGTGAAGCATACTGGTATCAACAATTGTGAACTTTGTCAACTTTTCGCTGATGCTATTAAACACACCCTTCCTGTGGTTTGCTTCACCAAAATGTTTGTCCCCAGTGTTTACCTCAGTTTTACCCGCTGCATTGCCAGATGAATCACATTCTTTTACTCTCATTTGGCTAGTCTGCTCGGAAGTTAATTTTAATCCAAGAGGTAAAGATTTCAATTTCCTCAAATCAGATGACTTCCCCCCTTGTACCAAACTGGTATCTACTACTGTGAACTTCATATGATCTGTATTGTAAGTAGAAACTCGGGGTTTGAGGTAACAATGGCGATGATAATCAGATTGATCATCCTTGTTCGATCCATTTTCTGGAATCCATCCGCCTTCTTCATTGCAGCTTCCAACTTTAGCTTCAGCTTCAAGCTCAAGAAGATTTGGTTCAGATACTACTTTGCTCAAGACATCACTAACAGAATCAAAGTAATGATCACCTTTCACAAGTTTTCTCCTTGAGAACTTCTTAACACCAGGGATAAGAAAAACCAGATAATCTTTGGAGCTAACATAACCTTGATTGTTTGGTTGCTCAGAGTGCCAACCTCTTGCCAATAAGCGGGGCCAAACAGCTTCCCAGAAGAGATCGTTACTTTTGGCTTTGCTCAGTCGAATTCCTCCAGTCAAAAATTTTATTATATCACTGGGTTCAAGAGAAGACCAAGCTTTGCCAGTTGGCGCACATGGATAAATTGAAAACGACTGGTTGTTCTTCCCAGGTTCTGCAGCAAGGCTTGTAAGGTCTTCCTTATCCTTACCAATACCTACTGCTTCCACAAGACCGCCAAGTCCAACAGTAGACTTCAAAGAGGAAATGTATTCTTCTAGTGAAACTCTTCCCTCCTCATATGACTTAGAAACCTGATAACAGACACAAGCAAAAAGAGGACTGGGAAATAAATGACACAAGTTGGAAATATTATGCACAAACGAAGGCCCATTGGCCATTAAGGTCTAAACATTCATTAATACATACTAAAAGGATTATAATGAATCATTTATATTGCCATAATAATCATTGTTTGAAGAAATAATATACATGGTATAGACGTATAGTATGGTTAAGCATTCATTTTCTAAGATTGACAGGATTAGCAAAACTCAAACCAGAAAGCAACCAATCTTAAAAGGATCAATTTGTTGCCTGATACATGTAATGAGGTTTTAAGTTCATGTGCTTTCTCATCAAGTTATGGAAAGGTACATGATGCTCATTTTACAGAAGTTTTTCTGTAAAGCCTGTTTGATAAATAAACAAGGTATATACCTAATAACTTAGTTTTGCGGTGTAAATTAACATGATTAAAATCTATCAACTTCAAGGCCATCTTCACAATTAAACAAGCAACATTAGAGCAAAACAAAGCACTTACAAGCTTCTGCCCTAACCATGAAACCTTGAAGGGGAGGAAACTAATCAAATGTTCTCAACTGTACTCTAATATCAATCAAAACAGTCATTGTCTCCCTTAATTTTTGGCACGAGGGATTGAGCCCTATGACCACTACCTCAACCCAATTATCCATTACTACTTGCATTGGAAGAACCAGTACTTCATATAGGGAGCTTCAGATCCTTCCATCAAAAGCTTTATAATGAAAATTTACTTCAAAAAATCAAACTGACAATCCCAATACTTTTTAAGCCTTGACTTACCATTGACACATCACAACTAGAAGACATGTTTGGCTTGTTAAGGTGCTGAAAACAACGTGGAAATCATCTTGACATTTTTTTAATCCCAAGTTTAAGCAATGGTAAACAATTTAGGCATAATTAAAACTCCTCAACAGAATAAACTAGGTCTTTCCATATTGCAGGTGGACCTCTTGACAGGGATTAAGTTTCTCTCAAATGATATGTAAACCCTTATTGTTGATGACTTGTATGCACAAACACGAAAACCAGATTAGTGTTAACTAAATCATAATTCAATCATCAAAACAAATCACAGCACTCTATGGCAGAAATGAGAGAAGGCTAAATCTAAAATTACAGTAAAAAATCCATACTGCCACTGACAAAAGACTAAATCAGAGAAGCCCTACTCCCTAGGTCAGCTACAAGGGTAAAGACTGACAGACAGGAGAATGAAAGAGATTATGACATCATGCAATGCAGAGACAAAGGCTTAGCTAATGATCAAGTAACTGAAATATACATATTGCAGTACATTAATGACATCAAAGTCAAAGGATTTAAAGAGATAACACAATTGAATACCTGCAGCAAAGTATCTTGAAATTTTTCTGGGACCTGTGAAATCAGGCGAGTCAACAGTTCATGTTGCCTCCATCGAGTAAAAAGTTTCTGACCTGTCATACATTTCCTCCCTTTTATTTTCCTGCAACCAGACCATCTACGATGTCCATCAGATTTATAAAACTTTCCATAGTAAAATGATAGTATTTCCCCCATTTCTTTGTTCTCTAAAAACCTCTTAATCTGAATAAAATTCTTCCCAAATATAAACAAACCAAGGAGAAAACTTTTTACATCAGCATCACTCCAAGAGTTACTCAATGTGCCAGGCACCATTCCATATGCTTCGCTTTTACCTTGTTGACCTGACTTGCTTTCTCCAGTCATCACAGGTTGAAAAATGATTGGCCCCAATTCTTTTCCATTGTCTGATGTACTGTTCAGTTTCACATTACTTGCTTCTGCAGTTTTAATTACATTGACTGCACCATCATTGTCTTTAAGATATCCCCACCCGTATCCACCATTCTCCACTTCACTATATACCCATCTGAGTGGGATTGGTAAACCCATTGCAAAGGAATGTGACTTATCATTCACAACTTCTGAATCAGCAGGATTCATTAGAAGTTGAAGCCGTTCCAATTCTGTTATCATGGAAGGAATATCCACCTGGTATTCATCACCAAGTCGGGGATTCAGCTGTGGGGCTCCAACTATATCACTTATATCAGGAGAACTTAGAGGAATTGACTTCATATTAGATTCATACTCCATGCAACTATCATTATATTCGAGGTGAAATAACTCCATCTGCCAAGCAACACAGCAAATAAAACTGATATAAACTCAATCAATACCTAAGAAGATAATATTATAAAGAAAATGTAGATAATGAGCTGAAGGACATACTTCAAATATAAATGCCATCTAGGTATACAAGTAATGTTGAGGAAGTTCCACTAGTTACTCTCCAGCCATTCATATTTTCCTTGGCAACACTTATGTAAAGCATCATGCTTGTTGAAAACATCCAGATTTTATAAACATTAGTATTCTAGTTTTAAGCTTTTTGCACTTATACCTGTTTTATAATTTATCAACCCTATCTATGCATATTAGCCGTCTGAAACAGTTTTAGATCTCTCTCCTCGGTATCAACATCAATTTTTTTTACCACTACCAAATTTTTTAATAATCAGACACTATCCATAAACTGCATGAACTGCTTATTTGGCTATCAAAAAAATCATAAATCTCTAATAACATAGTAGTGGATTTAAAAGATAGTGAAAGAGAAGAGGCTGTTTGCCCTTTGCACAAGCAGTACAAACTAGGCAATTGTAACTAACATGTGCTTTTTGATATACTTACGAAAACATGAGCTTCCATTATTATTATTATGAGGTTATGACTTATTCATATATTGCAAATGTAATTTGAATTTTCAACCCTCTTAATGTCCAATCTATGCTTTGCCTCTGATGCCTTTGGATCTTAAAGCCCAATCTATGCTTTGCCTCTGATGCCTTTGGAGGTAACTGTACAGGGAATGATCAAAGGGCTTTAGGATTGATGATATGTAGTTTTATCCTTTTTCTTTTTCTAGTTTTTTTTAAGGTTGGGGGTACATAAAGATAGTACGTGTTATGTACTAAATATTTTCAATTCCTAACAAGCCAAAAACCTGCAGTGAAGACTATCAGATTAGACTTCAAGCAACAGTGAGAAACAATTTTTTGGGAAAGTAATTCTTCAGTGACCAAGAATTCAAAAATGAAAATCAAGGAAACCCTTTTTCCATAGGCTAATTGGAACCCAGCTCAAACTACGACCATTGCTAATACCGTAAAGCATCAGAATTCTGAATAATAGTTACCTAATGTACTTACATAAAACCCTATACATTCTCTTTGGCAAAGAAAGCAAAGCCAGTTTGTCTACTCCTTCTCGAAGACAACATTCTTCACGAAATGAAGCGGCTTCAGAACAAATATACCATATAATGACCACTATATATGCGATCTTAGCACAAACTACCCTCAATGTATAAATAACATAACGCGAAGAAATTGCCAGCTAACTACGAAATAATAAACCCCAGATCCATTTCTACCCAAGCCTGTAATGAAAACTAACGGTGTTGTATGCAATTTGATACATAACAATCGGACTTAGACGTATAACCGAGGAAAAAATAAAAGAAAGAATGGAGACCAGAAAACAATAGGTACATTGATAAGAGGAATGAGTAACCCACCAAATTACAACCATACTGCTAACAATTAATCGAAATATTATGGACCCAAAAATATTTAAAGATCTTTCTTTGTATCCTTTATTATTATACGCCCATAAACTATATAATCCAGAGCAGCAGCACGGAAACACGTATTGGACAAGATAAAGAGCATTAATATGATTGATGACAGAGGAAGATGAATATTAGCTAACAACCACGAAAGAGTTCGAAACATCAAATGCTGACGCGGAAGGAGGAACATGAGAAAATGGGTGCTTATATTTTGAGTTGATTTGCATATCTTATCAAACTTTGGCATCAAACACATTAAAGCAAGTGCGAAAAACAAGAGAACGAGACGAACACTGTAAGAGTAGAATGAAGAAAAAGAGAACCTGGTGACAAAGAGCTGACTTTAATGGCTGAGCACAAGGGTGAATTCGCGGGGCACATAATATGAGAGGGGAGAGAGAGAAGAGGGAACGAAGAAGTACTCCTCTCAAGCGTTTTAAAACACGCCGAGTAGCCTAAAACAACTGACTCGTCCGAGTTCCTGACAATCGAGTTGAGTTGACGTGATTAAAAGTCATGCGAGTAACTGTGATGATTAAAAATTAAATCTTGTTATGTAAAATGCACATTAGATTATTTAGGTGGATGAATTTTTTTCATTTAAATTAAATCAATATATTATTTAATTGATTAATTTAAAGTTTAATTTAAAATTAATATAATTTTGTAATTTAGTTTTGAATTAATGAAATTATTCATTTAATATGATTAAAATGAAATAATACATTATGGTAATTCAATAACACGATATAAAACAAATTATAACAAGAATACATTTGACAAGTCAACTCATGAGTTGATTTTGTTAGAATTAAGCTTCATCGTTATAGTAAAAATTCAGAGTTATTAATAAATATAAGAAATTGCATTTATTATAGAAGTCATGATACGTGATGTTAAGTTTAAAAATTTTAAAGAAAACGTTGGTCCAATAAAATTAACAATATTTTTTCACCATCATGTGGATATATTTTTCAATAATACTACAAGTTTAAGTTATTAAAAATTTATTAAGTATGAATGATTGCACCTACTATAGGTGTTATGGACACAAATGTTGGCTCAGTAAAGACCAACAATCTCCGTGTCACCCAACACATAATCAATTATACTGAATGCTACTTTGATATAATAAATATATTATTTGAACTTTAATTAAATTAAATCTTTTATTTCAAAGAAATTATATGAAATATAAAATTATTTAATTCTGTAATTTTAAAAATTATTATAAAATAATTTAAATTTAATATATCCATGTGTAACACAAGTATAATACTATGTGCTTTCTTAATTTTACTTGAATATTGTTTTATTAAATGTTTGGATAATGCATGTTTGTGAATATTGTGTACTTATGACTTGTTTGCTTCAATGTTATCATTTGTTTTTAAAAATAGATTACAAAATTATAAATAAAATTTATTTTAAAAATGAAACGTTGTAAATAATATTATAATTAAAATTAAATTTTTCCCTAAGTAATAGAACATAGTATACAATAAGCTCAACTCATAGTTATCACTTTGAGAGTTATCAAAGAGTAGAGAATAAATGGTTATCAAGAAATATTTCATATTATCATAATCTATAAGTATCTTTATCCCTTATTATTTTATAATTTTTTATTTTATATATAAATTAAATGATACTTTATGACTGTATAAATTTTATATTTATCAGTGATGTACTGATTAATCGAAATTATATTAATGATATTGTCATTACTTTAATAAAAATTCGATAAATTAAATATTTTGTTTGATTTATATTTTATAATGTCTCATTATTTAAGTTATTTTCTTAATGTTTTATCACTTAATTTTTTTTTTTATAAAAAGCATGCTCACTTTTAGGAGGAGCTCTTAAATCTTCGTCATATTTGCTTTTGATCATTTTAATTTATTCTTTGAAAGTTTTGGAAAATGAAACTTATTGTTCAAAAGTTTTTTTAGAAAGGAGAAAGAAAATTCAAATGTTTTGTGTAATTGAAATCTCTTTAAACAAAATCAAAATCAAAGATTATGTTGATATATATGCCTTACTTTGACTCTGTATAGAGCTTTTTTTTATCAAATATTATTCTCTTGATTTTTTTATATACATGATTTGAGAGGGAGTATAAATTTTATTAATTATAATATCTTTTATCTCTTACTCTCCTTTCCTATATTTAAAGATTTATTTGATTATATCGTTGAGAATGTATTTATTTAATACGGTGGCCTTATGCATTTGCATAAACTATGTGATAAAAAAGTTTGATCTATACATAATTTTTTTGCAATAGATTTTGTGAATTGTTTTAAGTTTGATCTAACTGAATAAATTATAATAAAAAAAATTGAGCTTTCATGTAAAACATTTATAATGATTTGTCATTATAGGAAAAGGGAAATTAGTTAGTTTTATAAATCTACAGTCTAAATTTTAATAATGACAAATGTGTTACAAGTACATTAATAAATATACTTATTTGATTATCATGTGTTATGTATGATTATAATAATTAATATTTTATATCTTATATTTAATAATATTTTATGGCATAACTATGAAATATGATTATTTATAATATATATCAAATAGGTTTGTAAAATGCTATAAGTCAAACTAATAAGACATATGGCATTTTACAAACCTATTTGATATATATTACAAATAAGCATATTTCATAGTTATGACATAAAGTATTATTAAATATAAGATATTAAATATTAATAATTATAATTATATATAACACATGATAATTAAATAAGCACATTTATAATATATTTTGTGAATTGTCTTAAGTTTGATCTAACTGAATAGATTATAATAAAAAAAAGATTGAGCTTTTAAGTGAAATATTTATAACAATTTTTCCTTTTCCGATCATGACAAATCATTATAAATATTTCACATGAAAGCTCAATCTTTTTTTATTTATTATAATCTATTCAATTAGATCAAGTTTAAGACAATTCACAAAACATATTGTAAATGTGCTTATTTGATTATCATGTGTTATGTATTATTATAATCATTAATATTTTTTATTTTTTATTTAATAATACTTTATGTCATAACTATGAAATATGCTTATTTGTAATATATATCAAATAGGTTTGTAAAATACTATATGTCTTTATTATTTTGATATATGATTATAAGCATTTCATATAAATGGAAATTTTTTTATTATATAGTATAGTTGAATCATGCATATTATTATTTTAATTGTGAATTAAACTTACTATTTAGTTTACAAGTTACAAATTTTTTTTATAGGTTGGTTCAAAGTTAGAAGAATAAACTTTAAAAGAAACAAAATGCAATATCAATATCATATTTAATTTAAAGAAATAAAAAGTAAAATAGATATTCTAATAATTAAAAAAAAGAGAGTAAATACACAATTTAATTTATAAATTTATTAGGTCCCTACAATTTAATTTATAAATTTAAGTTATTTCACAGTTTAATTTCTAAATTTATTAAACGTCAAATAATTTAATTATTTTGTTATTTCCACATTAATTGCTTATATGACATATTAAATGTCAATTAATCATGCTACATTAATGCCGACTCAATTTTTAAAAGAATAAATATACAATTTAGTCTTTGAATTTATTAAGTCCATATAATATAATTTTTAAATTTAAGTAGTTGCATAATTTAACCCTCAAATTTATCAAACATCAAATAATTTAGTCATTTCGTTATTTTCACACTACCTACTTGCTGACGTAGTTTGTTAAGTGTTTTCGTGGCATGTTAAATGCAACTAATCATACAATATCATCGCTGACTTAGTTTTAAAAAGAGTAAACAAATAATTTAATCTTTAAATTTACTAGATCCCTACAATATAGTCTATAAATTTGAATAATTGCATAATTTAGTCTCCGAATTTATTAAATATCAAGCAACTTAATTTTTTTATTATCTTTATACTAATTGTTTGCTAATGTAACCCATTAAGTGTCTATACAACACGTTAAATGTCAACTAATCATGCCATATCAGCAATCACTCAGTTTACAAAAAAATTCAAAATTCTTTATTTTCTACTCAATTATCTAAATCATCCCCTTTCTCTCTTGAGAAATACCTATTTTCTCCTAAAATTTCCTTTTTTGGTTTCAATTGATAACACCACAAAACACTCTATAACTATGAAACCTTTTCTTGTTGCACATAACACCGCCAAAAAACACGATTGAAGCCTCATTTCCAAGATATTGTGAATCTTTGTTCTTTTTTATACTTGATGCTTTAACCTTAGGGCAAAAAAATAAAGATTATTGAAAATACTATTTTTCTTCTTTGTTTTATCCCATCTGTTCATTGAAAATACAATGGTAATTAATTATTTGTTGAATTTTGACAATATGGATCATAGAAAATAAATTTCTAGTAAAATATAATTTAGAATATTGCATGGTGAAAGTTTGAAAATATTTTTGACTTATTATGCGTTATGGCGGGATTGTTAAAATTGATCATTTATGTCATTATTCTAGTAAGTTTTTTCTGACTAAAAATAAGAGATGTTATTATAGAATCAATGATATTAACAATTGTAGTAGTGGTTAGCCTGACACTTTACACATTTTGTGTAGCAAGAAAAAGCCGCGATTTCAATGTTCTTAATTTTTTCTTATTCAATGTTTTGTTAGTTCTTATTATTAGTCTGACACTTTACACATTTATGGAATATATTATCACTTTGCTGCTAAATAATTGATTAAATGGAAACATTTTACATTAAATTGTAAATATATTTAAATGATCTCACCTTTCTTTGAATGCTTCCACAATTTTTTTGTCTGCAGAATAAATGCAATAGTTATGTCACGACCCAAATTTTAGGGCATGTGAAATCCATATACCATACACACATATTTTCCATAAATGAACATAATAACATTCTTTATCATATAAACCAATACATATAAGTTCTCATACACATATATAATATACAGTTTACGTCTATAAACACCAGAGTAACAGTAGAAGCAAGGATCCTGCCTATGACGTTCAGAGCAACTCTAGAGTACAAATATTTTACAAATATAAAACATTGAGAGCCTAGAAACAATGTAGACTCATCACTAAAGTACGACCTCTAGTCGATCACTTGGCTGTTGGACCAAACTCTGTGTCTTTATCTGAAAAATAGATCCACATCATGTAGTGAGTTTTACAACTCAGTGAGCAGATAATACCTTCTATGACCTCTTAGGTCAACATATGGATGTACTCATATAATAAAATTTATGTTATCAAAAATTACATTTCAGAAGTACATCCACATGGGACCCGCATTTTCAAATATTCTCTATTCAAAAATCATAATCAGGTCTTTCAAACCATAAGCGGTACTGTATACACAATGCTCATGTCAAGTTCAAAATCATATTCAATACTGTAAAATCATTAATCAAATTATGATATGCATCGAAACATTTCTTATAAAATATTCGGAGGATCCCATATTCCGTACTTTGGTGGTATAGGATTTGCCTAAACTCAGCATCCCGCTGAGGTTTGCCCTACTACCATTCAAGAGGACACGCGAAGGGACTCTGTATGGGTCTTTCCCAAGCACACAGCAAGGGAAGGCAAAATAACATCTCATATAACTGGCATCTCGCCCATATATAGGAGGCATTCCGCTCTCCTTCACATATAATCTCCCGTGTGTTGGCCCTCACACGAGGCTAGCACCACCTCCCCTGCTAGCTGAGGCAATCAAGGTGCGCACCAAGGCTAACATCACCTGCTGTTAGCAGACAGTGTTTCCAATAGGATTCCTCCAAAGAAAATACCATATGCACATATGCCATATAATCCAGTATAAATTCTCAATATAATACAGATTTTCAGTCTCAAAATACTCATATGTCAAAACTTCCCATTCAGGGGAAACATGTATACATGCATATATTCAAGGCAAACATATCACTGTAAAATCAATGTCATATGTATAACATACTTTCTTTGACATGTAATGCGAAATACATGTAAAAATCACATGTTCAATGTATTTCAAAATTCACCTGTTATAAATTACCCATTCAGGGTTTATCACATATATATGCCCTTTCTCTAGGCAATCATATATATTATAAATCAATGTCACGTGTATAAATATTCACTTTATCATTTAATGAGAAACACATATGAAATCATATACACCATGAGTTCATAAATCCATTTTCAAAACTATACTCTTCTTGAACTGTATTTCAAAATGTAAGCATATCAGATCGTTTTAATGCATTTCAGAAACATATCACAGTGTGTATATCTCATAAACATAATCATATACATATTCAAGTATCAAGAAGAATATAGACAAGTCATAGGAAGAATCATCTACTCACCGGTAAGGGCTCCAGATTGGACAGCCCTAAAATCCTCGTTTCTAGTCTGAATTTGACCAAATAAGTTTCAAAAACGTGTCCGAAGGGTCCAAAAACCTTAAATGAGCTCGGGTACTATTCACCGCCGAAATTACTATTCATCTGCCACTATTCATGCCAGAAATTACTATTCACCGCCACATAAAAAGTTACCAAATGACCGAAAAAATTACATATTCTAATGTTTATCAAGCTTCTGAACCCATCTACGGTGTCAGATTTCTAATTTGAGGTCTCTAAGTAAGGTTTTTCAGAACTTACCTTTTACCGAGATTTTCTACTTCAGATCTACGGCGATTCAACGGTTGATTTGAAAAACTGATCGGTCAAAACTGAAGTACTCTTCGTCGTGAATCCAATAACACTTTTAGTTTTGGTATTGGAAGCCCTTAAGCACTCCAAATCGAAAAATAAATTTTGAGATCACTATTTACTCACTATTTATTACTATACATCTTTCCGTTTTTTTTTCTTTTTTGATATTTCGTTGCCCGGTTTCAATTTAACATACGGCTGCTCTTTTTTTTTTAAAAAAAAAATACTATAATAATTATTAAATAATTAAGAATAAGATTTTCTTTTATAAAAATTCATATAAATTCTATTTTTCATCATAAAATATCCCAAAAATTTCTAAAAATTTTCTTTCTCCTAAACCTTTAGTTAAACTCTTAAATCATGATTTTTCTTGATAAAAATCATATTAAAACAAATTTCAAAACAAATATCTTTATTCATATTAAAAGAAAGAATATTTCTAAAAATACCATAAAAATTCAATAGAGGCCGATATAATTATTTTAAGCAACACAATACTTCTTTTACTTAAAAGTCCACTTACTTTTAACAAATCATAATTATTTCTACATAAATAATAATATTTTTGCTAATAGCGCGCCAAAATATAAATTCTCATATTTCTTTTGTAATTCTTTAATCCATGTAATAAATATACATATTTTCACTAGTTCTTATCTCTATTGTCAAAATTCTCTTTTTTATTCTATATTCCCTTTAATTGGAATTTTTCGTTAAATTTTACGGTTATTACAAGTTAGTTCAACAACTTGATGCAAACGACATTGTATAAAGTTGAGGAAACAACTTCATTTTTAAAGTTTATAGATGAGTCAGTGCTAAAGTAGTATAATTAGTTGGTATTTAACGTGCCACATAAATACTTAACGGATTACATAAACAATTAAAGTAGAGATAACAAAATGATTAAGTTGGTTGACATTTGATAAATTCAAATACTAAATTGTGCAATGACATAAATTTAAGGATTAAATTGTTGGGACTTAATACATTCAGGGACTAAATTGTAAGAACTTATTAAATTCAAAGATTAAATTATGTATTTACTTTTTTTCTTAAGCTGATTTAGTATTGATATTGCATGATTAGTTAGTATTTAACGTGCCACGTCAGTAAGCAGTTAATGCAGAGATAATAGAATGACTAAATTGTCTGGTATTTAATAAATTCAATGATTAAATTGTATAATAATTTAAATTCAGGTACTAAATTATAAGGATTTAGTAAATTCAGTGATTAAATTTTATATTTACTCTTGAAAAAATGAAAGGTCTAAAAATGTAGAAGTTTGATTACATCACCAAAACCTATAAGTTCAAATAAGTAATTTTTAAGTTAGTGAACTCCAAGACTTCAAGATAAATCATCCTTAAATATTTTAAACTTAGAATCATGTGTGAAAAAATTTAAAAACTCTTGATCTCACTAATTTATCTTGAAATATACTTTAAAAATCGAAGAGTTATTTTATGATGATTTGCTCACAAATTAAATTGTAAAATTGCTCAAAACTAAAAATTTATTAACAACAGAAATCTAATACTTTGAACAAGCACCTATTGATAGGGATTTTTAGCAATTTATATAACTAGTAGCCAACATGCGACTAATAAAATCATTAAAAGCCTATTCATTACTAGAATACAAAAAATAAGTAATTTCAAAAGACAACAAGTGTTTGATGAATTTGACAAACACATTTATTTAGAAGAAAAGATGACTTTAGCATTTTTAGGACTATTTTTGTAACACCTTTAAGATTTAGAAATTTTTATTTATGTATGGATTATTAAAAGAAATAAAAGATTAGTGATGTAATTAAAATATTTTAAGGATGAAAATAAAAACTTATTAATATTTTTAGAGTCAAACTGTAATTTTTTAAAAGTTTAAGGGTCAAAATATAAATAATAAAATTTAAAGGACTTCCTCCAACAATTAGCAAATTACTATTTGGTCCCTCCATCATTTTTTTAAATATTTCGTAAGTTTATCGAGAGATTACTATTTATTCTCTCTCCTCTATTTTCTCTCTCTAGATCTGGAGTATTTTCGAGCACCCGATCTCAAAACTAAACATACTATTAGATTCAAGACGAAGAGTACTATGATATTAGTTGAATAATTTTTTAAATCGGCTAAAGAATTTTCGCAAATCAAAAATAGAAAACTTTTAAAAAAGTAAGTTCTGAAACTTCTATTTAAATATTTCAAATTAAAAATATGACATTGTAGATAAATTCAAAAGATAGATAAACGATAGGATATGAAATTTCTCAACAAGTTTGATAATTTTTGGTGTCATAAATAGTATTTTTGACCTACGTGAATAGTGATTCCGGTAGGTATGAATAGTAATTTCGATATATGTGAACAGTAATTTCGACCATGAACTGTGACTATCAGTTGACCAGCGTTGACCAATCTTCCGGAGTCATTTTTTATTAGCTACAGGATACTCAATATTTTAAAAAAAATTAATTTGAGATCTAAATATCATCAATTGAGAATAAGGGAAGATGATATTTTGAAATTTTCTTTCAGAATTTTGCATGGGCACTATGAGTTTTAGTAATATCATTTGATTTGACAAATGCCCCAACTGTATTCATAGACTTAATGAATAGAGTACTTACATTATTCTCGGATTAATTTATTATTGTCTTTATTAACGATATTATTAATATATTTCAAGAGTTTAGATGATCATAAGCAACATTTGAGGATAGCTCTACAAACTCAAAAGAGAGTATCAACTATATGCTAAGTATTCAAAATGTGGCATGTGGTTGGCAAGGATGGTATCCAAATTTACCATAAGAAAGTAGAAGCGGTACAATGAGTTAAGTAGGGAAAAGAGATTTTAACAAAAGCCATAGATTTTGAATATTAATGGAATATACTAAGATTTGAAAAAATTGTACTAGTATAATGGTAAAAAGAAGAAATAAGTGATTTTTTTTCATTGTTTGGTGTGTTAGCAAGTAAGAATTGAATATATTGTTTCAAAAAATTATTCATGAAGTTTTAGAATTTTAACTAGATTATAGTATATCTTATATCAATTATTTGTAATTTATGCATAACCGCAGTGATTCATCTTTTTTCTTTTTTATAAATAGAACTAGAACACCTCAAGGAAAGTATTAGGGCGTATAAATTTATTTTCTAATAAGTCTTGTAACTAATTCTTTTTTTTAGTTCATTAAATTCAATCGATATCATTCTATATAAGAATATAGATACTAGTTGAGTTCCAGAAAATAAATTAATATCAAATTTTATTTCTCATTTCGGAGGTAATCCAAGTAATTCTTCTAAGAATACATTAGGAAATTTTTTAACCATTGGAACCTGATCTACATCGGTATATTTTATATCAACATTTTTTACCACTGCCAAATATCAAGAAATAAGATTCTCCAAAAATATTGAATTTAATTATCTTAGGATGACATTCTAAAATGGCATGAAATTATGCCAATAAATCAATTCTCAATATCATATCAAAGTCTACCATATTTAGACAACTAGATAAAACAGATATCATATTCAGAAACGATCAAATTTAGCATTTGTGTCACTTCTTAAAATTCTTTGGCACGCCTATCCCTTTCACTTTCAGGCAGTAATTGACCCATAGATATTTCTTAAGATGCTACAATATTCAATCAACTTTATATTAGAAAATTTAGCAAACTTAGAATAGAAAGAAAATTAAAACCATATAGAATCCTTCAGCAACATCTGAAGTATAAATATGTACAGCTCATATCCATACTAAAAGTTCTATTAAAGAATCATTTGTTATGATAACCACAAAGAAACCTAATGCTCTAATACTAACTCTGTTACGACCCTAATTTGGAATATACAACTGGCACAACGTAAAAAATTGGTCCTTAAACCGTAAGCCACAAAATAGACAATCAGAAATTAGCACACAATATCACTTCACACCATATAAGAAATGAACATTTAATTTATGTACATAATCATCTTATTACAAATTCATGTCATACAGTCTTTATATATAAATAACCTTAACTAACATACATAGAGTACACAACAGAAATAGGATACTATCCGTGATCACCGGAGCACAAGTTAGATTACAAAAAAAATATTAAGGAGCCTTAAAGTTCAAATGAATTCAGGTTGTACTCTTTAATGCTATTTGAAAACACAAAATATGAGGGGGCGAGTTTACACAACTCAATGAGCAAATATAGCCTACTATAACTGAAACAGAATAGACTATACGCACAAATTTTTCATAAATAGAAATTATGTCAGAATATAATATTATCTAAATTAATGTATATAACAACAAACTAAAACTTTAAAGGGGATAAATTTAGTTAAGAGATGTTCTAAAATCTTAAGATTTAATATAATAAATAATAATTTCAAAATTAGATAAGAAAATAAAAAAATAACTCTTTATGAAAAAAAACAATGTTTAAAGGAAGACTCAAAATAGAACCATTATTATATTTTTTTATACTCAGACATAAAGTTTGGTAGGGGCAATCATCACCACATACATGTTTTATCCTAAATACATATCAATAAGACAGATAAATTATTACATTCTCATAATTTATATCATAAGGTTGGAAGGAACTCTCCTTAACTTTTTAACCTTTCTATATCATGATTGTCTCAAGTACACAGCAATAAAAATTTATTTTTGTCACAAAAATAGAGAGTGAGAGGAAAATTACAATAAAAATAAACATTAAGGGAGAAATTGCTGTAATTGAAAGAAATGGGGGATTGTAATTGTCCCAATAGATTAGGGTGGCAAAGTGTATTTTTCTCTTATTTATTAAATAATAACTCTTTTCAATTTTTTTTTAAATTTTTAAAATCCAAATTTATTAACTAATTATATATATAGACACACACAATGATTATTGTAATATTATGTAAATTTAAATAATAATATTTTACGATAAAAAATATATTTCTATTTTAAATGATTATGTTTTGCTAAAAGTAAATATATTTATAATTAAAATAATTTTTGTTTTGCTTAAAATAATTATATTGACATTTAATAAATTTTTGTTTTATTTTTAAAAATATTCTTTCTTTTATTATGTATAAAGATATTTATTTTTTGATTTGTTTTGTTAGAATTTTTATTAAGAAAAGTCATGATTTAAGAGTTCAACTAAAGTTTTATAAGAATGTAAATTTTAAAAAAATTTAAAATATTTTAGGATGAAAAATAGTATTTATATGTATATAATAAAAATAAAAATAATAAATTTTAATTATTTAATTTATTAAAATAATAATAAATAAATAAATAAAATGGGAGGAGAAGACGGAAGCTTCAAAAAATTTTGATTTCTGTAATCGATGAATAGTGTGAATAACAATTTTTATTTTTTTCTCTAAATTTGGAGTGCTTATTGACTTTCGATCTCAAAACTGAGAGTACAACTGGATTCAGGACGGAGAATACTATGATTTTGACTGAACAATTTTTTAAATCAGACGTAGAATCGCTGCAAATCGAAAGTAGAAAATTTTAGAAAAAGGTAAACTCTGAAAGTCTTATTTAAAGACCTCAAATTGAAAATATGACATCGTAGATGATTCAAGAGTTAGATAAACTTTAGGATATGAAATTTTTCAACTATGACAACTTTTTGTTCATCGTAAATAGTGATTTTCAGCGGTGAACAGTGACCAAGCTCCCGATGTCATTTTTAGGTTTTTGAATTCTCTGGACATGTTTTTGAGATCTATTTAATCAAATGCGGATTGAAAAAGAGTATTTTGGGACTGTCCAATCTGGAGCCCTTATCTTGTGAGTTGATAATATTTGCTATAACATATTTTTATTGCCCTTATGGATATTTGAGATTGATAAGTTTATGTTTATTTAAATTTTGCTCCATTTTAGGGCCTTTAAGTATATGGGACAAGCATAAATATTTTTGTACACTCTATTATCTTTTGATTGACATGAACTGGAAATGGAAATGTGCTTTGAACATGTTATGATATTGGATTTGTTTTGTGAATTGAGAAACTGTATTGGAACTTTTGTTTTGTAGCTAACTTTCCTTAAAATATTCTTTATGTTTACAAGCAAGAGTGTAATAATTTCACTGTTTGCCTGACTTTTATGTTATGATGAATGATGATGGTTTATAGTTATGTTATGTATGTATTTTCGAGAATTAGGGGTGCACAAAGTGTGCTAAGTAAGCCCCATTTTCTCCACGATTGGCCAATAATAGGATATGTATAACCCTTTGCAGGTATGAGACTGTATTGAGTAAGTAGACCAAAATGTTAAAGGTCCTTAATGTGACCAAGATGATAATGTATGCATAAGTTGTAAGTGTCTGAGTTCAGTGAAAATGATTGAATTGTGTTAAGGATTGAGCTGTATATTATTTTTACGAGATTTTAACTAAATTGAGGTTACCATATCATCTCTTTGTTTTCAAATAACCACATTCCATTTTTATTAGATGTCCCTTGTTTCTTGATATTTATCATTGAAAATGTTATATGCTTTTAAAGAAGAAAAATGGATTATCTATACATTGGTTTATATGATTATGTGAAAAACTCATGCCTTAACTTGTTCCATTATGTTATAGCACATGTTATCTACCCACTGAGTTGGTGATCTACTTAATGAATTGTTAAATTCACTACACGATATTTTCACATTTTTTAGATAAAGATAAAGAGTCTGATTCTTCAAATAGGTGATCAGTTAGACAACATATTCTTTGGGTGAGCCTACTTTGTTTATAGAGCTTATAGATTTTTGGTTATACTGTACTTATAATATAGAATATGCTCTGAATGCTATAGGCAAGATCCCTGCTTCTGCTGTACTTTGATGTTATAGATTTGGTCCATTTATTATGTATACATGAGAGAATCTATCTATATCAATTTCTATAATAAAGGATTGTATTATACATATTATATAAAAAAAAACCTATTGGTAAATTATGTGTTTTACTTGCCTAAAAATTGGGGGGGGGGGGGGTGTGTGACAATTATGCAATGGACTAATATCACAATTAACCCAATTGGAGCATTTTCTGGAATAAATTATTCACCAGATCCATAAATTCGTATGCTAGTATACCGTTTATTCTCTCCAAAAGAATTTCGTATTAATAGATGACCAAAGTTGTAGAGAAAACTAGCATACAATGTTGAGAATTATAACTTGGCACATTTTCTTTTGCTAAACACAAATATGATGTAGTTTTGAAAGTTTATGTCCCAAAGATTCTTATAAGGTGTTTAACTCATATTATATCCAAGGACAAGTGGCAATGTGTCGCCCTAATGAATCAGTTAAGTGGATGGTCTGAAATCTTAGTTTTTGTATCCAGCATTATTATTATTATTTTTAATTTCAAAGTATAATTTTTAACCAAGTATTGGAAATAAGTATTCTATCGTTATTGTATAAAAGTAAAATTAGCTCTCAAGCTATTCTATTTTAATTTCCGAGTTTAATTTTATTTCATTCCATGTTGAATTTGTTTTTTTTTTTTCCACAACCTCCGACATTTATGCAAGAAAAAATCAAATTTTCACAATGATTTTATTTTTAAATATATTAATAATATTTTAAAAACATTATGCTAAATTTTGTTTGTCAGCCATTATACTTAATTTTGATATTTTTTAAATTCAATTTATAAACAAAGTAGTCAATTTCACGAGGACGGGAGTGAGCTAAACCCAGGTTGGATCCATTGTCTTGCCCGAGGCCCTGTTTGATCAAAGTTAACGACTTGGATTTGGGCTTAAGATGATCATTTTAAATGGCTCTTCATAGGGGCCACAAGTTATATTGAATTCAGAACTGGGACTGCCCATAAACTGGGCCTGCCCATTAGAACGAGTACTGTCATCTTACTCAGTTGACTTACTTAGGAAATTTCGACCAATATATATATATATATATATATATATATATATATATATATATATATATATATATATATATATATATATTAGTTAAGAATTAGGATGTATAGAAGACAATGTCGAAAAAAAAATTGAGGTAGGAAGATTCAATAGAGGTTTCAAATTTTGAAGGAAAAGTAACTAGAGGTTTTAATTTTAATTCCCAATATAAGAGCAAAAAGTGCAGTTAATAATGTAAATGAATTGAATTTGCTGTTGGGTGTTGCCAAGAAAGTTTAACAGGCTTGGATTAGTATCTTAGATAAAAATATTAATCTAACAACGGAAAATTTCTAGTTCTCAAGAAATCAGATGGCAACATTTTGTTTTGTTTCTTGTCCAAGACTGAACATCTAATAACAAGGGCTTTGATCAAGTAAAGCAATTTACCTGAGAACTAGCTAGCTAGGTCATAAACAATCCCCTCTCAAATTCCATTTTTTATTTGTCATAGAAAGGAAGTATATGATTCGTTAAACAAAAAAACAAGTTTTTGAAATAACAAGCGATGCATGATTACAAGATAAACCAAGACTGAGCCAGGCAAACCCTCTAGCTATCTGTCCTGAGCCATATGGGTTTGAAGCAGCTAGTTTAGCAGTTGGAACTACATAATAGAAGTTGCTTCATTCTCCAGCCAAACACCATTTTTTGAGATCAAAACAGTCATGAACAGTTGAAGAAGCAGATGAGGATTGCTTTGTGGAATCATTTGGTTCTTTTCTATCTGCGAAAAGCTTTACACCAAAGCTGATCGATGCTCTGCCAGAAAAAACACTAGATATATATCTAGCTTTAGACTTATACCCATTACTAGTTGCATATTCTCTCTCTCTCTCTCTCCCTTGTTATTCTTCTTCGGCCCTGAGCTAATAAAGAGCATTTCTAGACTTGACAAATGACAACCAATACTATGCATTCAACACTTTGGAAAGTATTAATTAATTGACAGTAATGTTCTGAACTAGTAAATTTACATCAAATAATAAATATTTGTACAAACCCAGTATAGCATTGATTAATTAGAAAAGATCACCCAACATAAATGCTGCAAGTATGTATCTATTTGAGTTGATCATGATCTGGCCTTCCATATTTATATATATCGTTGAGAATCTAAGCATTAATTAGATTTTATCAACATCTAATGTGAAAGTTAAAGACTTGCAGAGTTTGACCTAAAACCTAACGAATTCAAATTTATAAAGGAAGAAATGCTATTGCCACCAAAGATGGTCAAAAATATAATTTAAATTAGGTACAATTAGGCTGGATATGTCGTCCCAGAACATGAAAACACATAATGTGCTCCACTATAATGTGAGTCGTACGAATAATAAGATTACAATATTATTGTGTAATAAATTAACTAAAGTGTATTAGGAGGTCATATCATATATGTTTATATATGGATATTAGTGGAATGGCGGTGCGGACCCGATTGTATCTTTGTTAGTAATGTTTGATTCCAAAACTTTTGAAAATTTTCAGCTTTCTCTTGTCCCTGATAATTTATAATCACTTTTTCAGCTCTACTCCAACCCAACCAAAATAGAAACCAGGCAGACTTCCATCCATTATTTGTTTCCATTTTCCTTCTTAATTATGGGAATATATATTCTTCATATATAGTTCTTGCCATTGTCATTTGATCTTGTTAACAATAGATATTTTATCTTCTAATTAAATTCTTAAATCCAATTCGTAATTCTGAATAATCACAAACGTTCTAATTTAATTAGTTTAGGAATGATTATTCTTCATGTCT